>ML996091.1:600000-951756 GCA_010093895.1 Myriangium duriaei CBS 260.36
ATGTTCAAGAAGGAGTCGTAGTCAATCGCAGAATTCATATCGTCCGTCCAGAACCCACCATCGACAAGGGCTGGGCCGTCGATCTGGGCATTCGTACTGATTACCACTCCATCAGGCAAACTGGTGCTCTCATCTGCTCTCAACTCAGGTTGTACAGGCGTTGACTTCGGTGACGCATGCTTATCAAGCATTCCGATCATAGCAAATGCCGCTCGTCTTGCTTTCCGCGGAGCAAACGTCCATCGCATCCAGATGTCGCACGATGTTCGCAGCATCTTGCGCATGTGCTCCAGCTGCACCGACGAATAGCATTGCTTTGCCGATCCTGCTGGGTGGCGGTAGGCGTCCGATATCTCGACACCAGTAATGATCCCAGCTAGGATGAAGCAGTCCATGCAGTCACGAATTTCCTGGTAGTGGCAAGACTCGAGCTGCCCGGTTGGCTGAGCGGCTTCGTCGAGTAATGCATGCAAAGCGAGGATCTGGTCGGCTGATTCGGTACACTTGCGGCGGTCTTCATGCCGGTCGCTGCATAGATAGCGTCGGTATAGGACGCATATCGCTTTTGTATACACAAGATCCAGCCGCAGGCGCTCCATGATAAGTGCTGGCGGATCGCCGAATGACTTGTCCAGTGGCCGCATTCGGAGATTCTCGGGCATTTCGTTCCCGATTGTGCGGATTTTGGTCTCTAGTTTTTCTATCTCGGAGCATCCTGGCGGACTCATGGCGTTCGACAGAGTGACTGCTTCAGCGAAGACATTCGTCAGTTGCCCCATGATGATGACGTAGGTCAGATTTGTGTATTTATCCATCGGCCAGGCTGGTGGCAGCACTTTCGACTCGGGGTCAAAGTCTGAATCATTCAAATTGCTAGGAAGAGCGGCATTTGCCGGAAGCCCGTGGATGGCACTGACCAAGCCGATTTGATAGCTAAAGCAAATATCCATGTAGCAGATGCAATGCCAGACTCGGCGCCTCATCTCGGCCACGAAGGGGGATATTCCTTCGCAATAACTGGGATCCCTGAACAGGCCCATTCTGGTCGACAGCCTAGTCACCAGGCCGAGCGTGAGCCATAGTCTCAGTTGCGATTCGTCACTTTTCATCTGACCGTACCGGATGTACAAAATTAGAGCTTCGAGGATATACATCTTTGGCTTTGCATAGTCGGCAAGGTGAATGGCATGAGATGCCAAGGAATGCAATTGAGCACCTGGCTGAGAGGCATCGTCGAAGGCAGGCTCTTTTGAAAGGTATTGCGATCCCAGAGCGAGTATGTTGAATAGTAGAGCCAGCCAAACTGGAGAAATGTGAGACTGACTGCGCCAAAATTGTGCATACTATAGCAATATCAGTGGGTTTGATCGAGGGAATGCTTGCGTTGTGGTTGATCCTTACTTGTCTTTGGAAAGTAGGAATATGGACAATATCTGCCCAGGATCAGCAACATTCGATTCGTCTTGAGGAAGTGATTGATGTACGTTTGTAGTTATCCATGGAATTGAACCAAGCTGCCACTAGTCTGTCACAGGTTGCTTTTGGTGGCAGTGTGCCGACCAGCTCCTGGATCGTGAGGACAGAGTGGCCATTACAAAAAAGATCGGGCGTCTTCACCGCACCCGCATCGCTCGGACTGCTTTCGTTGTTGAGTACGCCGTCCGAGGACTCCTGTACACTAGGGTCGTCCTCCAGGTAGGCTCGGACCTCGGCGATGTCATTAACGATGCTTTCCCAGTGCGCCGGACCGACGAAGGCCTCCTCATTTGCTGTAATTCGGTATTTGCCTTGTGGGATGTCTATTTGCTGCTGGGAGGATGTCTCATCATCTCGTACTGTAGCGGCAGGATCGGCAGTGGCCTGCTTTGACGACCTTTCGGCCGCATCGCCTGCAGCTCCTTGCCGCAGGCTTTTTACCACTCGCTCGAGGTTATCGAGCTTCTGACGCATCACCCTAGCCTGCGACCTGTAGGCCATGGACTCCTGGACTTGCTGAGCGTAGACGCATGACGTCTCTCGGGACCGTTTGACGCATTCGCTACATGGCAATTCCCTATTGCACCGTAATTTACCAATGCGACACGGCTGGCAGCTTCTCTGGGTCCTGTTACGACGCTTGGACGGGTCTGAAGACATGCTTGCGGCTCATGGACATGGCAATGTTGCAATGGTGAGATTCCAAATCGAGGAAAACTTGGGCGGCTACTGAAGCGAGACGTCCCAACAACCTCATGCCTCTCCTCCTATCCGCACAACATCGTAGTCGCATTTCATCGCACAATTGTCGTGATTACAGGAATTTTCGAACCTTGTGGGTCTGTCATGATTTACCGCTGACACCGCCTTCAAATCAGTCCTGATCGCGACACATCGAGACCATTATCATCCCATGCGCTGAAAACTTCTAATTATTGTTGCCCGGAGGCAAATGTCGGGACCGCATTTCGTGGAGAGTCTACCAGACATTTCCTCTAAATTATTCGCAGTGTCCCAACCAAGGCTTGCTGCATAACTCGGTCCACTTGTTGAAGCGCTGTGATGGCAGAAACTAAAACTTCAAAATCTCAAGCTTCTTGTCACCGAACTCGATGTTTCGCAGTAACAGAGGTCGATTCCCGATTGAATTCGTTCCACCTCGACCTTGCTACTCCGCGGGATGCAGTCTAATTGACTCAAAGAATGGACAGTCGGTCAGCAGTGGATGAAACCTTCCTTCGAATCCGAAGAACAATTTCGGCTCCCCGTCTTCTCCTTCGACTTGTAAGTCAGCGCTTTGGTTTGAGTTTCCAAGGTAAGTGGCCTGTAATTAGGGGCGTGACTCTGCAACGCATCGCATATGCGGTCTATGGGGACTCCCTCAGGACCTCATATAGCCTTTGACACTTCTGCGAATACTAGTAAGCGTCGTCTTACATCCCAGTCAGCAGAGGGCAAGCTGAACGTGACATCAACCCCGCATGGTTGCAGTGAAAGAGCACTGGACCTCAAAACTGCTTTAATCCTTCTTGGGGGTGGAAGACTGTTTTCACACTGTATCCGTGCGAGAAAGACTGGAAAATGGGTTGCAGCATAATGATTGAGAAGTTTCGTCCTCCTCCGAACGACCAGTTTCGCGAAGGGGAGTTTGTCACTCCAGCTTATACAAACAGTACAATCACACTGCGCACCCTAGGGCATCACCAGCATGTCACTGTTAGCTTAGTCTTTTCAATCTTGGAGCAAGCTTTCTTGTCCACGTTGCTTCATCTATGGTCACTAAAAATCGTTTAATGCGTTGTTGACTCTTGAACTTTCGTAGATACACCTCGATTAAGGCTCAGCCTGATACATGTGCATCCTTGGCACGTGATGACGGGGCAGAACTCATTGCAGGTGGAGAACAGTCGGGTCACCAATCGACAAGTCAATGGTCCCGAAGCGTTTTCTGTCAGCCGACGAAAGATCGACATAGCCACGAGAAGAGGGGTTGTTACACCAGCTCGCAAAGTTCACAATGCAGCTCTTCGGGAATCATTAGCATGATCATGCCCAGCAAACTCGATTGAGCAGTATGATGCTGACGAAGTAGCGGTCTGTACATATTGGGCTTTCTCCATAGAAAGTATACAGTGTGTGACATTGCTATACAAAATTTTCTGTCAATGCAGCATAGATGCGGCCTTACTACGAGATTGAATTGGAGATACGGTGATACAATATTACGGCACATCAGGCGAAGTCACTGTCTAGTGGCTCGTGTTTCTATTGAATAGTGGTCTACATTACATAGAATGTGCTAAGCACAAATAAAGACGCCACTATCCTCCACCCTTTGGAGACTGACAGTCCTTGCGCTTGCTTTTGGATTTCGCCCACCAGCCAAACATTGCAATCGAGACTAACAACGCCGACCATGGCGTCCCAGCAATGCGTCGTTCCCGCTCAACGCGTGATGGCGATCGAGTGATGTTCTGCAACTACCAGCGAACCCTACTGCGACGGTGCTGGGATTCAACGTGGGGCAGATGTGCCTGACATGTTACGTGAATCGCTCGTAGCTTTACATAGCTCCGAACCATATTGTTGACAACGAGTGGTACTGCAATCTTCTGACCGCTACAAACTGCTTCCTGCACTGATTATTGTGTGACCCGTTCGCTTCTTAAAAGACAGCGGAACATAGAGTGCACAGCAGCGCTACCATTCTAGGTTGGCCTTCGCCACGCCTATAGAGAAGAGGTTGAGGTAATGATATTTTACGTTCTTCACACATAGACCTAAACGCAAGCGCCGCTCACAATGGGCAGCGTACCTTCTAAAGCTTTTCCGTTCGCCAGATAAAGTTTACTCTTCTCGAGCTTGTCCTGCGCCGGTCGCTTCCATTCAACCACAGGCAGACCCAAACGATGAAACTCAGCTGCAGTCCTTGGCTCAGCTTCCATATTCTCTGTCACCTCGCCAGCCATGTTGTAAATTGGCACAGAGTATGTTGGAGGTCTTGGGATATCTTTAGACGAGCCAATATGCTCTGGGCACTCGTCGTAGTGCTGTATGAAGCCACGACTTTGCCTCTTTGACAGCCAAGTTGACAGCTCGTGCCGGAACATGCCTATATCGTGATCAAGAACGACTTCAGGGTGAACCTTCCATTCTGGTAGATCCATAATAATGCGGACATTGGGATAGTCCCAGACATCTGACCTGTGATGGTAATCACGAGTGATGAGCTCGTATAGGGTGAAAACAACGCCTATGGTATCGGCTCGAGTAAAATCCTCGTGCCGAGGCTGACCGTGAAATAATTGCCCAAACCGAAGCGCGAAATTGAAATCGATCAGCTGTATTGAGTCATTTCGGTCCGAGTCGATCAAAATATTACGAGGGTGAATGTCCCGATGCCAGATGCCATACTTCAGATTTAAGTCATCTACAACTTGTATAAGCTGCTGAAGCCATTTGAATTTGACCAAACTCCGAGGGTTGTCCTTCAAGTTGCTTCCTGAAATGTAGTTTATGGTGAATCCAACAACTCGAGAGTCATCGCTTTCTTCGACGACAATTCTGTCGAATCGTGCAATGAAAGGGTGGGGAGGGATGCTTGACCAGATTTGTAGCTCGTTCCAAACCATTTCCGATTGCTCGCTAATTAAAAAGTACTTGAAAACGACGAACTTCTTTGCAAAATCAGAGGTTTTGTAGTAGCAGTTGTCGATCTGGGAGTGAAGTCTATCAACCTCTACCATATGGTTTCGTGAGATCACAGCAAAATGGGCTAGTTCCGGGCAATCTTCTAGCCTGGGGTAAAATGTCTGGACGGGCTCGTAGTGATTCTCCAGCGCGCCTTGCTCGGTATCTACCTTCCAGTCTCGGTCGAGATGCAGCTTCCAGGTATCATCTGCCATGCTCGCAGCATGTTCACGCAATGCACTGAATATCTTGTTCGAATACTCATCCTCGTTCTCTGTGTCCAATTCTTCGCAAGGGGCCTCGCCGTAGATGACCAGAAAGCGTCTTTCGTCCCAGTCGGCAACTGGAATAACGAACAGAGTGGTCTCGACAATCGGTCGGAACTCTGATCCACTGCGCACCCAGAAGCGGTCATCAGGCGAAATCATTTTTGCATCATCCGCACCACAAAAAAAAAGGGATATAGTTCTCAAAGCGTGAGGCAGTCTAGTTATAGACCGATGAACCACCCAAGGAATGGTGTTGGCCTCTGGTCTTTATTTAGCGCAGGCTGCCTGAGGTGGGGAGCGTCGATTAACCAAGCCCCCTAATTCGTTTATGTTTGCTGCGCGGCCACTGTGTCACAGAGTTTTACCCTACGAACCATGACCACCAACGGCAAACATGAATTGACATGTTCGAAGCACGTATACGCGTATGATCTTGGAGAATGCTCTTAGGCTCTCGATCATGCCTATCCCAAAACCTATCAGCACAAATCAACTTAAGAACTCCGAAACTCTGGTATCTTTAAAGATCTTAACCATATCAATCGCAATTCATGTTCCCTGGTATATAGAGCCGGTCGTAGCACAGGAGATTGTGGTCAAAAGATCAAAGAAAACCAAACCTGACATATTTGTCGACATGCTTGCCGACCAATAGCCCCAGCTGAATCACTATCGCGTCAATCGCTGCTTGGACAGCTGTTCACCAGGTTGCCAACTCACGCAGCTGCAGCTACAGCCTGTAAGACTTTTACGCAGGCGTCCCTTGGTGCCGGCATCTATATGCCAACTACGAGTTCAAGTGTGGCCAGACAGTGTGCCCAACTGGAACGACGGTGTACTGTGTTCGCCCTACTCCAGTCAATGTTGTGTGGACTGTTTGCATCAATGTTCCGTGTGGACAGTCGCAAACGCCAACTGGCATATCCATCTTCTGCCATTTCGACACTTCTCCTCGCCTTACAGCCAAAGGTTTCGAGGTCTGGTAGAGGTGTCCAAATGTGCGGTCAAAGATGCTGCCAAGGATGCAAATTCGGCCACTCAATGACCTCGCGAGTCTTATTATATCCGTCTATATTCAAATCTTACTTTCGAACTATGACAAGAACTAGCAAGAGCCTCAGCCAAGGGGAGACTCTACGTGGAAACCTCATCGTTCTTGGTTGGTTAATGACGACTTATGACTCCAAATGGCTTTGCAGGTGGTTCTGGGATATGTATGACAGCTCGAAGTACACAGTTGTTGGGATCTGTGCGAATATCAGGGATTGATTGAATTCAAAGTCCCAGAGTAGCGAGAGATCCCATAAGGCGAGCCCCGAAAATCCGATGTCGTTCTGGATGTATCGCTCTCGCCAACATGATTACACTGTCTGTTACGACATGGATAGTCTGTCGTGCACAGTGTTGTGGGTGACCATGGTGCTTACCGGACACACTCGCTCCTGCGCGAGAAGATGATGCAGAGCATCACGAGCATTTGTCCTGATGGTCTTGCATGCAAGCAATCAGATCTGATGACTTGGATGCATGGATGCATTGATTCAATGAGTTTCACCTGAACGCCCAGGGCCCCAAATCAATGCCGATCTGTCATCCTCTTACAGATGAACGCCTCGAGTCGCTTCTCAGCCAAGCCGGAGGAGCGATGTCGACAGCAGGTTGCGCTTTAACGGAACCGTGTCATCGACTACCGTGCCCACTGCCTAACCAATGGTCCCCATGATGGAACGCTGAACTCGAATCTGTTGGCGGTGTCTGCGACGTGCGGACCCGACCTGCGCTGGTCCAATCGTGTTTTATCACAGGGAAGTCCTTCAAAAAATCTTAACAAGTCTTTCGTTTGCTTGGAATCATTGGTCCTAGTACTTTCTATTGCATAGTCTTTGAATCCAATAATATGAGCAATAACATAAATAGAACAATTTATTATTAGCTCACATAGCATCGCTCTACTTGTTATATATTCACGCGTTTTATAAGTTTTAAAGAAAACAAATGCAGTGTCTTTTCTATTCAGACGCTGTACCAATAATGCGAGTTCCCATGTTATGAAATGAAATAGTGTGACAGATGTCAGGGAATGCTCTTACATGTGACAATAGAGGTGCAATTGCAATTTATACTTCCACAAAGTCATGCGATGTTCAGAGTTACGAGCGCTCTTGATTAATTCATGAGTCATGAACAATATCTACAAGTCTACCTCCGCTTTGCCAGTGACTCCTGCGAATCGTTAAAATGTATCCAAGCAAGTGAATCATACACGCTTCGCCTGAACCGTACCGGACGTTCTAATTGGTCTTCCAGCCCCTCGTATACTCCGTCCAAATGCATGGTGTCCTGGGTCCCCCTTCTTGACATGGCTGATACAGGTGATGTGCGCCGCCCGCGAGGACTTTGGTGCGAAGTCGGTGATATTCGCTTTGATGAGGAGCGAGCAATGCCGCGAATCATTAGCGCTTCGTAGTATGGGTTTGAGTTACGGAGTGATTGTTCGTCGGTCTTCAGAGGCGGAAGGGGCGGAGATATTCTTTCCTGCCGTAGAGGCGATCGTGCGGGGACTACAGGATGCAAGTATGGCGGCTCCATTGCGACTTGCGGTCCATACTGTTCTGGGTGAGACTCAATCATAGATGATGAGCTGGGCTGAATCGGAGGATCAGGTACCAATGGCTCTGTGCTACGCTGAGCAGGATCATTACCACTTGTATCTTTGTTGTATGATGGGAGTGTGCGGGTGGGTCTGGCCTGCCGCCTTTGGTATAGAAGGAGGAGCAGAAAGACGAGGAAGCCGATGGCGAAGGCAGCTCCGACAGTGATACCACCGATCGCGGAGGGTGATAACTTGTTGGAATGTGGCGCTATCGTTGTAACGGTTGGCACTACAGCCACTATGGTAGAGGAGGGTGATCCAGAAGATGTTGAAGACGATGCTATTGTGGGCGAGGAGCTCGGTGGTGTACTGGAAGTGATTGAGGAGGCGGAGCTTGATGAGAGCGAAGTAGGTGTTAGCGTGGACGAGGGCTGCGTGGACGTTGTAGCTTGAGGCGTTGATGTTGTCTCTGAGCTGTCCGATGAAAGCAAAGGGTCACTGTCTGAAGACTGGGTGGGCGACGAGGGATCCGGGCCAGAGGGCATAGCAGTAGGGTCGGCGAAGGTGACAGTCATAAATGTTGTGGCATCAGCCATGGTAAGGGTGAGTACCGAAACTTGGTCGCCCATGGTGTCCAGCTTGTGCGTCGCAAATCTTGGGTTTGTATAAGGGTGTTGTATCGAATTGTATACTGTCGGCCTGAATGGTGGAATTTAGGCGTACAGCGGCTTGACGGTTGCTGATGCCGATGTCTGGAGCAATGGTATATTCTGCATTGGTTTGGTCGCGGTTGGCTGGGGGAAATTATGAGCCACTGAAAGTCGCCATGGATGCAGGACAGAAGCTAAGTTGTGTGTATTTGAAGGCCGTGCAGAGGGCGCAAAAGAAGAAAGGCGGCAAAAGGAGGTCAGAGGAATGGAGGGTATGAAGTACGAAGATTCAGATAAGGTTGTAGCCTTTCGATGACAGGGCGAGGCGCAAGTAGAAGGAAAGAAAGCGACAGGTCTTACCTCAACGCGGTCGATGCAAGCGCTGATCGACAGTGCTTCCGATGTGGCAGCTCGGGCCCATTGGAGGCAATAGTCGCGGCACACACGGTGTCGCATAATTCTTGCATCTTCTAATAAGGATCCACCATGCCGTACTGCGGACACTCAGAGTCGTCGATAGTATCTTACCCCGTCCATGAATATGGTAGGACTCAGTCATTTCACAGAAATGATGGGTCGCCCAGCTAGAAGCTATACATCTTGCACAGAAAAATGGTGCTGTCACGGAGGTACGAAAAAAGCCGAGCTGAACAATGATGGTGGTGGTGAGATGGCAGGACGAGATGGAGGGAGGTCCGCAACACCGCAGCACCGCAGCCCGGGGTCCACAGCCCAGCCCGGCCCGGCCGCAGTTCACCCGGAACGTCACAGTCAGCTCAGCCCGGCTAAAAATAAGCGGGAGTTTTTATTTAGTAAGATGGGATCATATTCCATTTCCTGGATCTGACCTCTGCCACATCATACACCAAATCGCTATGGGTTCAATCATACAATAGATCATTCAAGCCCTTCAGACTTGCGCGTACCCTTTTCCAAACCAGCGAACAGCATACCCGAAAACCACTTGGGGAAGAAGCGCAAGCGGCGGATAATGCTTCCGGCCGGTCCGATCACGAGCTGGCCTCCCTTGCAGCTCAGAATCCTGGAAATGGTCAGCCACAGCACTTGACATTCAGAGCAAAGGAATGGCACTCACTGGTTTACCACTGGGTTGATGACATCCTTGGGGTCAATGATCCGCTGGTGGGCTCTCTCGAGCCTACCGCGATATTTCTCGACCATGGGAGTCGCAGTCCACGTGGGATGCACGACCGTCGTGTGGATCTGAGGACACTGGTGGTAGGCCCGGAGTTCCGAGCTCAGTCCTTCGTGGAAGGCCAATGCTGCCGCCTTGGTGACCGCGTAGTCGACCATGCTGTAAAGTCGTCAGACGGATTTCCTCTTGTTGAGGATCAGATCATACTTACCCAGGGGCTGCGATGAAAGACGCCATGCTGGCAATGGTGACAATGTGGCCCTTCTTCTTCTCAACCATATGAGGTAGGAACTCGTGCACGGTGTACCAGTGCGACATGATGTTGACGCCCATGATTGCTTGGAGCTCCTGCGGGCTCGTCTTCATGATCGAGTGATTTCGAGCAATTCCAGCATTGTTGATAAGGATTGACGGGTGGCCGATGGTCTCCTTGACCTTTGTAGCCACTTCCTTGACCTCATCGGCATTGGTCACATCGCACTTGAAATGGGTGATGCGCCCTTTGGAGCCGGACTTGGTTTCGGGCTGAGCGGCGCTCACATCGAGCACGACTACATGAACCCCTCTGCTAGCTAGTTGCTCCGCGAAACCTTTGCCGAGCCCAGAAGCACCACCAGTAATGACGGCGATCTCCTCAGGCCAGTTCCATCTGCTTGTGTCTGCGCTGCGGAAGTTGTTGTGTGCGAGGTTGTTGAGGAATGAGTTCGTGTAGTAGACAGCGTCAAAAGCAGCGGTGGTGATGAAGGCCTTCCTCAGGAAATCGATCAAGTTAGTGATCTGTTCCGACGACAGTGATGCCCTCAACCGATCCAGCAGCGGGTTGCGCACCGCGTCCGGCCCGCCGCCAGTCAGGAGATAGACCGCCGCGCCCAGGGCGATCGGGGTGTAAGGAAGCTTGCGAATGAAGTCGGACATGTCTGCTTGACTATGAATGAGCGAGTGGAAAGAGGAGGGGGAAAAAGAGGAATAGGCAGCGAAAGAAGGACACAAAAGGGTGACACAAGGCTTTATGAAGCCCGTCTCCAGGCACCGCCGATAGGCCGTTTGCGAGCTTGGTTGTTGCCAGTTCGGGGAGCTCCAGCTGGGTACGCGGTCCCTGCGGGTCTGGGGAATGGCCCGCTGTACCGAGGCACATCTGCAAGCTCGGGCCAATCGATCGCTCGCCCGAGCGCGTTTTGTCGCCGCTTCTGGTTTTGCTAGCCCAATTCTATCTCCATTTCCCGCAGCCGCAGAAACATATTGTGTCACTGCCTCATGACCTGCCGCGGGGTCCGGCAGCTTTCCTTGCTTTACCAGGCATCCTCGCCGAGGTCAACCTTGTGCTTCACTGGTAGGTTTGTCAATCAGACATGGACCGCCAGATACACGACCGCACGTCATGAAAGCTCAGTAACCTCCGACGAAACTCAAGCCGCTCCCGAGGAGGACAAGTGGAAGGCACCATGGTCACTGTCAGACGACCCGGAGGCAGCCTCCCATCTTGACCCCACGCCAGATGCCTACGCGGCTACTCCATTCACAGATCAGTGCACCTTGAATGTGCAAGCTGGTCCCGGCGGTCATGGATGCGTGAGTTTCCTGCGCGAAAAATTCATTCCGGATGGTCCTGCAAATGGCGGCGACGGCGGCACAGGTGGCAACATCTTCATCCAAGCTGTTCGCGGAGAGACGTCTCTGCACAAGCTAGCCCGCAGAGGAACACTCAAGGCAGGAAGAGGCAAGAATGGTCGTGGAAAGGGCAGAGGTGGAGAAAGAGGAGAAGATGTGCTGATACAAGTACCCGTCGGCACCATCATCAGGGAGATCTCTCGACACGATCCTGTGACAGAAGAGTGGAAGAAGCGTCGGCAGGCCAAAGCCATGGGTGCCGACGCTGTGTTCGGCGACGAAGATGGCGACGACAAGAGCTCGAAGTGGAGAAGGGAGAAATGGCTTCTCTTTCCTGGCGGTTTACCTCGCTCCTTCACAGCAGCAGACTTCCCTGCTTTACCGCGACCACGACGATCGAACCTCAGTGCAAGCCAGCCAAAGGCGCCCATCAGTCTCGATTTGGACTCTCCAACCGAGCAGCCGCTCCTGCTTGCTGCCGGCGCTGTAGGTGGGCTTGGGAATCCTCACTTCGTAACCAAAAGTATCACGAGACCGAAGTTCGCCACCAAGGGTGAGGACGGCATGTCACTGCAGATTCATCTCGAGCTCAAGATTTTGGCCGATGTGGGACTTGTAGGCCTACCAAATGCAGGCAAGAGTACGCTTTTGCGGTCTTTGACCAAGAGCAGGACAAGGGTAGGCAATTGGGCCTTCACAACTCTCCAACCCAACGTCGGAACAGTGGTATTGGATGACTTCAAGACACGTCCGTTCCGCGGCACTGGTCAACACGCAAGCACACCAATAGAGAGCTTTACCATTGCTGATATCCCTGGACTCATCGAAGGCGCCCACCTCGATAAAGGCCTTGGACTTGGTTTCCTGCGCCATGTCGAACGAGCTGCGGTGCTAGGATTCGTGGTAGAGCTTAGCACTGAAGACCCAGTCACGACACTGAAAAGTCTCTGGCGTGAAGTCGGACAGTACGAGATGATCCGAGAGATGGAAACGCACGCCGAGAGCGAGCGACGCTTTGATGGGCGGAGGGATTCCTTCGAGGACTCAGCCGGGCGTCTGCCTGTTGACAGCAAGGATGTGGCGGAGCCGCACGACGCGAATTTGACGAGATCCAAATTCAAAGGCTCGCCTATCCGCTTCCAGGCCATCTCTGCCAAGCCGTGGTTTGTCATCTCTACCAAGGCAGATCTGCCGGAAACACAAGACAATTTCACCAAGCTTCAGCAGTATCTGAGCGCTGTTGAAAAGGGCGATGCTCCTCATCCCGGCGGGAGGAAGAATGCTTGGCGGCAGAAGATCCATCTCATCCCCGTCAGCGCCATCAAGGCCGAAGGTGTGGATAGGATTGTACCAGCTGTGTTGGAATTGCTAGATGGCCGGAGCACTAATTGACTGTGATACTTACTGTTGGGCCTTCTGGCTGTAAGATATTGATACCATGGACCGACATAGATCTGTATATCATTGAGTAGCATAAATTTCCGATGAACGATTTAATAAAACGGACTTCTCTCTATACACCTGACCAAACACATCTGCCCTCACGCTTTTACATATTACACAATTATGTAGCCCTTAAATCTCCCGTCTACCTCCCCCTCCGTTCCCACTCACGCCGTTGGGGTGCTACTAGCAGTCCCCTCCGTGGGACTCACCCCGCCAGCACAAGTACACCCCGCCGCCCCACTCGTGACCGGCGGGCCCGCAGTGCACCACGCGCCCGCCGTCCACGGCGCAGTCGTCGTCAGCGCCGGCGCACTCTTCACGGTCTCCGCCTTCACCAAGACAGGTATAATCTGTCCCGTGCCCAGACTGAACGCTCTATGCCCTAGCACACGCAGGAGACTCCCCGTCTCGCCCGAGTGCGTGGTCAGACTGATGACTCGGTTGCGGTCCGAGGAGAAGATGTCGTCCAGCACGATGGTGGACCTATAGTCCTGCGCGCTGTTTGTCTCGGCCGTGATGCCGGACCAGAGCTCGTCGGATTGGGTGAGGGTGGGGTCGATGGACCAGGAGGGGAAGAGGGACTGGATGTAGGAGCGGGAAGAGCGGCGGTCGCAGGTGTGGATCGAGATGGACTCGCGGAGGAATTCTTTGACTGTGGGGTGAAAGGGGTATTTTTTGGGGAGGGAGAGGGAGGCGAAGGTTGTGTTGGCTGTTTGGAGGCAGCGGGTTAGGGGCGAGACGTAGAATGATTGTGGTGTGGTGATGCGCTGCTCGGTTTGCAGGCGAGCCCAGTATGCGTTGGCTTTGGAGGCTTGGGCGATGCCGTTGGGGGTTAGGCGCGCGTCGGACCAGGAGTTTGTCGAGTTGCCGGGCTGCTCGGACCAGTAGCAGTTCCAGGCTGGTGTGCCGTAGAAGGTCTCGGCTGCGTTGTGGTAGCCTTCGCCGTGGCGGCCGATGAAGAGAAGCTTGTAGTGCGTGTTGCGGTCGGCGTAGCGATTCAGTCGGGTCAGATACTTGTCGAAGCGGCCCCACTGAGGGAGACGGCAGTCGGATGGGGTCTCATCAGGGTATGTGCGGTTCAGCAGGCCGAAGTTGACCGTGGCCTAGAGTAAATGGAGTCAGGATACTGTAGTATAGTTGGAAGGATCAAAAAATAGCTCACATAGTCGAAGCCGGTCTGGTTGGTAGTGTTGAGGTCTTGCAGGAAGAAGCCTGTGACAGTGGTGTACTTGATATAAGCTTTGCCATGGTCAACAGTGATTCCACTGGCCGTCGGGTTCGCGGTTGATGCAGTCGGAACGCTGAATGTGGCTGCGCTGGGTCCCGACACCGGCGTGGGACTGTGAGTAGTGGCACCTGACAGCGTGTACAGGCTGAATGCCGTTAGAGCAGTCAACGTGAAGGAGACCATGATGAGAAGAGGTCGGAGGGAATGCTGGGCTGGAGTAGCACGCTGCCATTGTGGCGGCTGCCTTAAGGTCTTTATTTTTCTGCCGTCGGCCATGATGGCTGACCCAATGGCGTAGACTACATTTCTCCGCTGCGCTATAGCGAATTGAGGTTTTGAAATGCAGCCCACGTGGTCGTAATTGGGTAGATCGCTTAGCTGCATATCAAAGGACGTCGTCGCGAACAGCGAATCAGCGCCGGCCATTGAGGCACGACATCGTCGCCGCGGAACGCTACTCTTTGCCCAATTTATCCGCCCAAGCGACCACGACAACGACAACCCATAGCTCATATCGCAACATGATAGCATGAGGCGCTTGTCGCCATTTACGCGGCGACTATGGACCCGCTCCTTTTCCTCCACAAGGCATCTGCAAGAGATCCGCGACCTGAGCCAGCTTGAGCGTCGCATCTTGCCCTCTTTCTATGGTTGGTCCGCCGCTTTACGCCATGCGTATTTATATGCTGATAAAATGCTCGGACAGAGACCGCCCAGAACGATCTCCTCGCCCTACAATGGCCGGCGCCGCCACGCAACGTCCTCATTGCGCGTAAGGATGGATCCAAGAAAGTAGATGCCGCCGTGGTTGAATTCTGCAACCACGTGCAGTCCGAGTACCCCACCATCAACCTCATCGTCGAGCCCCGCGTTGCTGCAGGTCTACATGAGTCGGTCGACAAACCTATATACTCCTTTCAAAAGTCGGGTGAGGCCGCCTTCACAGCTCTGAGAGAGAAGGTTGACCTGATCACCACCCTCGGCGGCGATGGCACCATCCTCCATGCAAGCTCACTCTTCGCAACAGCCGAGCGTGTCCCACCCGTGTTGTCCTTCAGCATGGGCACACTGGGGTTCCTCGGCGAGTGGAAATTCCAAGAGTACAAGCGCGCCTTCCGGGAGGTCTACATGTCCGGCGCCGACGCCAGCGTGGCTGCCAGACTGCACGAGAACAATGGGGAAAAGGCCGCTGCCGGTGGCGCCATCGAAGCCGGCGCGAAAACGCTCTCCGGCTGGTCATCGGTGCGTGGGAAGTCCATGGGTCGCTCGCGTGGGTCTAGAGTGCTCCTGCGCAATCGGTTGAAGGTGGGCGTGTATGCACCGGATGGCACGCAGGTGGAGAACGACGACACTACGCCGGAGCCGCAGGCATACGGCGATGTGTACGCCATGAATGAGGTGCTGCTTCACCGTGGTCGACAGCCGCATCTGTCGCAGATTCAAATATATGTGGGCGGTCGGTTCTTGACCGAGGCGGTCGCTGATGGTATGCTTATCAGCACGCCCACTGGGTCCACCGCGTACTCGCTTA
Organism: Myriangium duriaei CBS 260.36; assembly: GCA_010093895.1. NCBI lineage: Eukaryota > Fungi > Ascomycota > Dothideomycetes > Myriangiales > Myriangiaceae > Myriangium > Myriangium duriaei. The sequence continues at coordinate 615,648 of ML996091.1, forward strand.
GCTCTGGAGGCAGCATCGTACATCCACTGGTGTCCTCGCTGCTTCTCACGCCTATTTGTCCGCGGTCGCTGTCATTCCGTCCTCTCGTCCTTCCGGCTAATACCCCTATCGTGTTGAGGTTGTCGGAGAAGAACAGAGCTGAAGAAGTCGAGGTCAGCATTGACGGCGTGCGCAGGGACCAAGGTCTTGCTAGGGGTATGGAAGTGAGGGTTGTCGGTGAGGACATCAAGACGGCCGATGGCCAATGGAGAGGGGGCATCCCTAGTATAGTGCGAGCCAGTGGCAACGGTGCATACGAAGGGGAAGATCACTGGGTCGGGGGTCTAAATGGGTTGCTCAAGTTCAATCATCCTTTTGGAGAAGACAGCTAGATATACAAGCTTCTGTTGTACAATAGAAGTATGCGGTGGTACATTTTATACGGAGTTACAACACGACGGTGAAGCAATCTTGTACGTTGACAATACATATTTATTTCCAAAAGTTGGGCTATTCGTGTGCTCATGCGATTTGTGTCTTTGAACGACGTGAAAGTGAAGAAAGGTATCAAGAGGGCCAGTGAGAGCCTCAAGCGACATAACAAACTCCTAAAGCCAAAACTACAGGCCCGATCGTGTCATTGTTTCATGTCAAGCCAATAGATCTCTTTACATGATCTTCATTTTGAATTCCCAATTCAAAGCCATTTTGGACTGAAAGGAGTCCAATCCTGTGCAAACCTCCCGATGGTGGTACAAGTCATGGCTATTCCTTTTCGTAGGTCTACCAACCCTGGCTCAACTGCTCGTTGGTCAGACCGAAACCTCCCCAATTGGCCTGGGTGTTTGCTCCGAGTTTGTCAAACGTTGAGTTGACGAAAGCTTCATCCCAGATTAAATTGTGGTCTTCCTCAACAGTCTTTCCGGATAGTTTCTTGAACGTCGACTCCACGGCCGCCGCTGGCACGGCCATGCCGGACTCGCTGCACTTAGCCTTGGATCGGAGCTCGCTGCAGAGGCCATCCAAGTCAAATTTACCATCCTGGAAGTCCTTGTTCGACTGCAACTGGTTCCAGATGGCATTGGCGCTGAGCATTGCACCATTTTTGTCCTTAGCGGTCGCAAGACCATAATCATCGTCGCCTCCAGCTTGAGACTTTTCCAATTCGGCCAGAAGCTTCTTGCAGGCCTCTGGCTTATCTTGAGATTTTCCAGCAGAAGGTGGCATGGCTGTCCGAGCATTAACTGTTGGTGCCGGCTTGGGTGATGCCGAGTCCATAAAATTTAAGGGCGAATTTATGTCGAATGGGAAGGCCTCGTTGAAGAAACCATTGTTGAAGTCACCGTCACCGACAATGGCATCCTGACTCTCCCTATAGTCACCAAACAAGACAGGATCAAATTGACCACCGTTCTGGGACACAAGCCAGTCTATACTGTTAGATGACGCAGGAGTTGATTGTGCTGGAGAGAAGTCAATACTCAGGACACGGCAGATAAATAGTTGAAAGCCTTACAGTTGAGCGCACTGAGCTCGTTGATGCTGGTCAAACCTGGGTTATTGTTAGGAACAGAGTCCTTAAGAGGGGACGGGTGCTGTGAAGGTGCTGGAGATGTGTTGCAGGATGAAGTTGTGTTGAACTGTGACATCGACGACTGGGAGGGAGAGTCGTTGTTGGAGCTCGCAGATTCACTATTGAAGCGGAAAGCACGGCTTCCGATTGAAGTTGTAGAATTCTCCCTCATGACAGGAGAGGCGGAAGCGCGAGGAAAGCCGTAATCAGGGCTATTGGACGATACTGCAGCGCCATTCAGAATGCCAGGACTGAATAGACCAGCGAAACTTTGCATATTGTTTGGCTCTGCAACGGCGTTGGTAGTTGGCGATGCGTTGGCAGAGATGTTGTGGCCGGGACTTATCCTCTGATCGCCACTGTCTTGCCTGGCGACGGGAGGCATACTGGAGCCTGCATCGTTGGACTCGCGTTTGATATAGTTCATGCCCTTTGTGCCAAACAATTGCGGACCGGCAGCAGGCAGCGTGCCAAAGGCAGGGAATTGGAAGGTGAAATCAGAGCGATTGGCTGGCTTGTAAGTTGTTGCTGGGCTGCCTCTATTGCTGTCGGTAGACATGCGCTTCCTGTATTCACTGAGCTCGGATTGTAGACGTTCAACTTGTGCCTTCAAGATCCCATTCTCCTGTTTGTCGGCTTCAGACGCCTTGGTCAATTCGTCCACTTTTGTCTCCAAATCTTTCAGATGCTTTTCCTTGCGTTCACGGAACGCACGTTGGGCGGCACGATTCTGGGCTTTCCGCTTCTGTTGATATGTCAGTTGGGGCTGTCGGAGATTTTCAGTGGATTGAGGATCAGTCGATACCGTAGTTGGCTCTGTTGTAAGTGGCTTGCGTCCCGGCTTCTTTGCCTGCTTGTCCTCACCCTCTCTCCTTTTCGGGTCCCCCTGTTCACCCTCGTCACTGTCGGGCGAGGCATCAGAAGCCTTTCGCTTGTCGTGGATTTCGTTGACCTCGATGTCACCAAGCGAGACTCCACTGTTGTCGAGATCGAAGCTAGTGTCGCCCTCGTAGAAGCTGGTCAGCAATGGGTCATTGGGATCGAAATCGTCGAAGTTGGTGACGCCATCGATAGCCGAAGCGGCGTTCAATTGATTGTCGAATGCAGACATGCTTGCTTTTTGTGGCTCTGACGAGCGCTGCTGAGGTTTGTTGGAAACGAGAGCTGCTCGAAGAAGGTCCTGCTGGTTGTTGGTCAAGTACCGAGGGTCCCGTGTGTCAAGGCCGGCCATGGGGCTACAGCCAGGCTGGATGTGGTTATTTTAGCGACGGAGCGATACAGAGATTCAAGCTGAGGCAAATGCCAGGTGGATCGTTGTCAGATCAGCGTGGCGGAAGGAACGAGAATTGGGTCGAAGAGAAACCCGCGTGGGCGGGGTACGGCAGTGGAGATATGTGCCGCAAGAAGGTTAGCTGCTCACTGTGGCCGGCTCGAGAGGCTGTGCCTGCAGGCAGAAGTCGAGGGGCGGATTGGAGCGGATTGGCCGGAAGGAGAAGAAGTTCGAAGAGTGAGTCAGTGTAAGGAAGATATCGTGGCGGCGGAGGCTCCGGCGGAGAGCGAGGTGGAGTAGCGTGGCAGGTGGCAGGCGGCAGAACAGACCCTGTGAGGTGAGACCGGGCAGGCGATAGAGGGCGCCCTGGTGCACTCTGCTGGGATTTTCAGCGGTTTGTCAGCAGGAGAAAGAGCGGGACGTGCCCAAAACAGCTCTAGCGTGGACCCTGGCCACACCGGCAATCCGCTTGTCGGGTGCATCTGTGCGACGGAGGGCTGCATCTCGCAATTGTCTAGACTGCGATCTTCATGCTCGTTACCGTAATCAACGAAGGGACTTTACTGTATATTATCATTACGGTTTCGTACGGTACGAGTACCTTTGGAGTGCTCTGCTCACTCGCTCGTCATCACCAGCGGAAGTCGATCCGCAAGTGTCAGTCCAGTAACTTTTCCCTTATCGAACCACGCTGTCCAGTTCGACAAGCCGGGGCGACTTCCTGGCGAACACGTGGTACGTGTGCGAGTTAGGAAGCCATTGGCTTCTCTTCTATTCTGTCGCATTCGTGAGGCACCTGCGCTGCTGGATCCTTATTTGCATGCAACATCGATCTTGGCCCTTGTATCGTGTCCGCCGATGATGCTGGTGAATTTCGCCCTTCTCATGTGAGATACCGACGAGCCGACAGCGGGAGATATCTTGGTTACTCGCTTGTCGCTGACGTCGTCTTCGATCAGAAGTGCCAAGACACTGACCCCGAAGCGGAAAGTTTCATCAAGCAGTTGCAGTTGCGTACGACCATGCCAGGAATAGTATATCAACACTGAAATCTCACTTGCTTTCTCACCTCTCTTATTTTGATAATACTGTGATAACATGCCGACCCTTGCAGAACTCGAGGCTGAGCTTGAGACTCAGAATGGCATGGTGCGCTGTCCTGCCTATATGTGAAGTGGCGAGACTGACCTCTGACACAGCTCAAAGAAATGGACGAGATCCTGGAGCTCATGCCAGACTCACAAGATGCCATCGACGCAAAAGCCGCATGCGAAGCCCTGAAGAAGGACATTGTCGGCCAGATCGCAGCCTTGAAAGGTAGTAGTCCAGCCCCTCCACCACCCCCACCTGCCACTGCGACTGTCAGTGATACCACAAACACCACTGGAGAGGAAACCGGGGGATACTCGCACAAGCACAACGAGGAACGACGCGTGTTCAAAGTCAACGAGCATGTCTCCGCCCGCTACTCCGGCGACAGACAATTCTACCCCGCCACCATCATCTCCGTAATGGGCAGTTCCGCCGCGCCCATCTACACCGTCAAATTCAAAGGCTACGACGGCGCCGAAACCGTGCGCGCCCACGACATCCGTCCGACCTCCTATCCATCCTCCGCCACAGCTCAAAAGCGCAAAGCTGACACCACTACCTCCACCTCCAGTCCCGCTCTTTCCAGTACCCCTTACCCACCACCCCCGCCACCATCGAATGGAAGCGTCCTCTCCGCACCACCGGCCATAGATTCCGCCCTCGCCGAGTCGCTCCGCAAAGACAGCTCCGCCACCGCGACGTCCGATGACCCCGACGCCGAGAAGAAACCCAAGAAGAAGATTAAGACTAACAAGTCCCTCGACAAAGCCAAGGCTAATTGGCAAAGCTGGCAGCAGAAAGCTTCTTCAGGGAGTGGGAAGTTGGCTAAGTCCACTAACAAGGACAGCATGTTTCGGACGGGCGACAAACCTGGTGCCAAAGGTACGACCTTTCCAACCCCTAGTTCTGATGCTTGCTTGAGTGTCAATTTTACCGATTATGTGCACGGAGCTGACAATCTTTTCGTAGTGGGCTTCACCGGCTCTGGTCAGAGCATGCGCAAGGACGCCGAGCGCACGAGACACACGTACTACATGCCTCCTGGGGACAGCTCTAGGTACTGATGTGTGTTACGCCAGTAGAGGGATAGAACATGATGGTTAGAGGATTGTCATTTTTCAAAGCGATTGGCGTCGAGGATGGTTACATTGATTGAGTGTTTGAGAATTTTCAGCTGGGCACTTGCTGGACTGACGCTGGCCTAGGTTAGTGCAGCATTAGCATAGCGACGGGGGGCAGATACAGTGCAGGATCGCTTAAGCAGCGCCTCTCACTTGACAGATACCGGGCCGTAGCTCTGCATAGATGGCCTATAACTTGCAAAAGATACTCAAATCCACGCCACTGTCCTCCATAACTTGGTCCAGATGAAGAGGTGCGATTTTCGCTATATTTTAGGTACCTTGCGCTACATAGAGCAACACCATAACAATGTAAAAACGACGTGCATGCCTGACTACATTCCATTTTAGGTTCATGATCGCAATGTCAAACATGTCCTTTTCCTTCCACATCTCGGATTTGTTTCCAGACTCCCACTTATACCCGCTACATGCTTACAGGGCACTCGCCATAGCCATCTTCAACGCAGCCATCTATTGCCCAACAATGCGCAGGATCTCGTCCCGCGCACCTTCGACGCCATTCTTCGGTCCGACAATCTCAATAGCCTCGCCCTCGCTGCCCTTGCCAGGAACAGTGATCTTGGTCCCAGTCTCCTTGCGAATGCGATTGATCTCTGACCCACCGGGGCCGATGACGAGCCTGTACGACCGAGGATCCGGCAGGATCAAGAAGCCAGTGCTGTCAGCCTTGGACGCCTCAGCCAGGGCAGCTTCAATGCGCGCCTTGGCCTTGTTGATGTCTGCACTTGACGAGCCAGATAGAACCCAGGGAATATCGCCTTCGGGTGCGGACGAATACAGAGAATGAAGCTCCCAGCTGTGGCTGGATGAATCAGCAGCATCGTCAGTGATCAACGGAAGGGCACCGCTGCGCTTCGGGGTTGGTGCAGCTTGCTTAGGTGGAGGCCGCTGGCCAGCATGGTCAACGGTAACCTTGTTGTCATTGCGCAGGCGACGGAACAATTGACCGTTATCAGAAATCGTGTGGTGGAACTTCTGAGGGATATTGATCGTAGTCCCTTCTTGGTCCTTGACCAGCTCTGAAATATGAGCTTTGGCCTTTTCCACATCAGCTGGCTGCCCACTGATCTTGATCTGCGATCGAGCTGCGCCGGTGACGGTTTGCTTAGGAATATCAAGCGAAATGGAGAATTGAGACTCAAGCTGTCTGCGAACCTCACCACCACGTCCGATGAGCTGACGATGCTTCTCAGGAGCAACTTCAAGTATATCAGTGGTCTGGCTGTCACGTTGCGACACCTGAGCTTGGATTTGGGCAACGATCCTGTCCGCAACGTCCTTGGGACCCTCGATGCGAATAGTGCTACCTTCCGCATCTTCGGCACGAGGGAAGCGAACCATACGGTTGATCTTCTGTCGATCGTCCGGTCCACCAGCCGCCACGACGAGTTTACGAATACCCTCACCTGCCACAAGTCAGAGTAATTCATGTGATTTAACGCACCAGACACTTACCTCCACCACCGATGATGGTCCTGTGATGCTTTTTGTCGACCTGGATCTCCCTCGTTACAGTGTTGTCGAATACCTTGGCTGACTCTTGGATACGTTTCTTAGCTTCCTCGACTGCCTTCTTCGTGCCCTTAATCTTGATATCTACCCGCGCGGAGCCGTCAGCCTCATCGCGGTTGTTGGGCACGTCGATCTGCGCGCCAGTGGCCAATCTCAAGGCCTCTAGCTCACGTCCACCCGAGCCAATCAAGGATGGAATTTGACTTTGCGCCACGGACACGGTAGTAACGTTAGAGTTATCCTTGACATAGAGGAGGAGACTCAGCAGTTCCTCCCGAGCCTCGTCCGCGCCCTTCTTTGGACCCTTCACGATGACCTCGTCGGCAGCCTGGTTGGATCGTCTCGGTGCTTCACCCTCAGCGACTGATGAGTCGTCATCCTGATTCGAAGAACGCGGAAAGTTGATGCGGACTTTGTACCTGTCCTGCAGACGATTTACCTGCGCACCCTTGGAGCCAATGAGATCCTTGTGGAACTGAGGCGCGATCTTGAGGACGTAAGTGGCCTCATCCGCGAGCTTCCGCTCTAAGCTCTTGATGTGACTCTTGCAAGCATTCGCCTTAGCCTCCGGACCCTTGATCTCGACCTTTCCATCGTTGACCTGAATGTCTACGTCGAATTCATCACGGAGTTTCTTGATGTTAGAGCCGCCCTTGCCAATCAACTGGTTGGCGTATTCCTTAGGGAAATCAAAGTCGAGGGTGAATCCACGCTCAAGCTCATCTTTCTCCTCCTGTTCGATGAAAGCGAGCAAATTCTTCACGAGGTCATCGACAGCGTCTTGGGGTCCCCGCAAAGACACAGATGGTGAAGAAGCCTTCTTAACTGGCGCACCTTGTGTGGCGCCTACACGAACCTGCACAGGGATCTGTCCTTGAGGAGTGGCATCATGTTGCTTGTTCACATGTCTTCGGAGTTTGTCGTGGAATTTTGCGGGAGCATCAAGGTCGCGCGAGATGATGTTGCTGTGCCCCGAGCACAAGCCGAGAAGGTGGCGTTGCGCTTCTTCAAGGGATTTTTGGAATTGTTGCGCTTCAGCGGAGGATGGCTGTCTCTTTGGCACCTGGAAATCAGCTGGAGAGCCGCCTTCGTAAACAAGCAGGATTTCTGGCTCATTTGCAAACTCATCAGGGATCACAAGATGAACACCATATTGATCCCTGATGTGTGAAGCAGCCTGCTTTTGAAGATGCTGGTGGAAGAAAGGGTCAATCGCGACTGGTGCAAAGCGAGAGGGTGGGTGTGCAGAGATCAAATTCATGATATCGGACCGGGCACGCATGGCATTCTTGCCGTCGCGTGAGCAAATTTCCCAGGAGGTGGGAGCATTCAAACCGGTCTGTGCTACAATTCGAGCACCATGGGTACGTTCGAGCTCATCGAGTGCGCGACGTTGTTGCAGATAGCGAGTGACATTTCGAGCGTGCGCTTGAGCACCGTTGGGGGCGTTGGGATGCTGGCGGGCAATGTCAACGCTTGTCATGGTCATGGTCGAAGCCAAGTCCATAATCCTGTTCATGCCCTCCTCGATCTTGTCAGCAGGTCCGACGATGGTCAGCATCTCGCTATCCTCATCGTCAGGTGGGAATATGATAGCACAACCGGTCTCCTGCAAGAAGTCATGAAGTGCGGCACCCTTTTCGCCGATGATGAACTGATGGCGTCCTCGCTCGATGGCCATTTGGTCAATGGTCAACTGTCGCTTCAACTCCTCAACTTGGCGTTCCAGCTGATCGCGAATCTCCAGAGCAGCCTTTCGGTCACCAGAGATCGAAATTGGATGCCTTCCTTGAGCAGTGAAATTGACCGGTTGGCGGTTTGCGGGTGCTTGAGGTGGTGCCTCACCCGCCCAGCGGTGGTAATGGGGAATCTGAATCCGAATATCACGCCCTTCTTGCATGGCATTCGTTCTAGTATTGTGCGCGCCAGCCAAGAAAGGGTAATATTCGTGGGGAATGTCGCGGAGACGCATGTTGACGGTCGAGGTTCTCTCGTCGACTATGCTTTCGATCTCACGACGAGCCATTTCGGCTGAGATAGCATCACCCTCAATCAGCACATCGACTGTAGCACTGTCATCGTCATCACCAAAGGAATCGCCAGCATCCTGCTTGGGCACTTGTATCCTTGCTCCTGTCCGCTGGCTCAATTTCGAAATAGTTGAACCTCCTTTCCCAATGATGTGCGGGCGAACTGATGCAGGGATGGTCACCTTGGTAGATTGCTGAATGGTGTTAGCAAGGCCATCGACCAAGAATGTACGGTACTGACCTTTGAACCAAGCTCCTTGGCAACATCCTTCAAAGCCTGGCGAACAGCTTCGACTGGACCAGTTCCTTCGAAAATGATGTGGTTGTTGGGCCCAGTCGACATCTTGACCTCGGCCTTTGAGCGGCGATTGATGTCACGCAGAACCTCAGGCATTGGCTTCTTGAGTTGATTGCGAGGTAAGAGCTGGGATGGGGCGAAGGTGACCTGTTCAGTCCAACGGCCGGGCAGATTCATCTTTGGCAACCCAACACCAGAGACCATAGCGCTTGCGGTGGGTGTCATGACGCCCGACATGGGGGTGGAAGCTCGAGAGGCGAGGTTGCTCCTGGGAGCAGAGCCATTAGCAAACCCATTCGCACCACCACCCATGGAAACGACAGCGGGTTTCCTGGACCAGGTGGCAGAAGGGGCAGCCTTGGACTTGGGAGCGCCCAGTGCGGGGAATAATTCTTCGGATTGCGTGTCGAGTGGTGCCTGGCCTTGTGCCTTTTTGGTTGGAGCAGCCACGGGCTGCTTTCCGGCGGCTTTGTCGGACAGAGATCCATTGCCATCGCTGCCGAGACCGGAGGGTGGGGGATGCTGGATGTCGTCCTCATCCACGGTGTCCTCGACGGTAACATTGTGGGAGTGGCCGTCACCGGAGGTGTGCTTTTCCATCAGCTGCTGAGCGAGACTCATCCCGTCGGCGGAGCTGTGGCCATTTGTGGTAGCTTGAGACGCCATTTCAATGGTCTTGTGTCCCAAGAGAAGAGTCCGTTAGATTATTTACCGTAGGGGAATGTTCCAAGGGCGTAGCTGGGGCTGAAGTTGGGAGTTGTGCTTGGCCTCAGAATTCCATGACAAGTACGCCGAGATATAGAGGTGTTCAGGTGTCAATTGAGAAGATGCAGTGCTGCTGCAACCGGGACGCCAAAGACGGTCACGGTTCAGAGGGACACGAGATCGAATGATGAAAGTTGGAGCCCGGGGGAAGAGTGGAATAAGGTGGAAGCTTGGAGGCCAATCACCGCCAAGATTTCGAGGGTCTGTCCGACTTACGGTGCGGAGGGATCAAGTCCGTCCAATAATCCTCCGCAGAAGTTACAACTGGCATCATCCATGTGACAAGCTGCAGCCTGCATGGCAAGCAAGCAAGCAATCGCAGGCAGAAATCAACCTATGCATGCAGCATCCGACACAACTCTGAATTTTTGAACATTGACAATTCAATTGAGTTTTTTATTTTTGGGTATTTTTCTCTGTAGATTTATTGTTTGCCCATTTCTGGGATTGATCTTGTCTTGCAGACGAGGCGTATAAAGACAGGTATAGAGCCTCTCTGATATGTGAACCAACCACGACCTCATTCTGTGTAAGTATGGCGCATTGATCGCTTTACTTTTGCCCTGCGGGACTGTCGATACATGCAAGCAACCTGGATTAGATGCCTGCGTATGGTATATATTTCGACTTGCCCTCGTGGCTGGAGCCTCGGTTGTCTGCTTTGGACCTGGGACAGCTCACTGATGGGCGGCGTGCTCGTTGGTGCTGCTATAGAGCAGCTGTAATCCAGTAAATCTCAATCCGTTGTGTGGTGCTCAACCTTCGACAGCCGACATCCTCCTCACGAACTCTGTAGTGATCGGCTGTGCGTACGATTCTGGGTCAATTCCATCCCAGCAGTTCTTCACCACGGATCTCAACCACTGGGCTTCCTCCTTGAGCATGTGCGCTTGCTTCCGCGCGAAGCTGGACCGTTTGATAGGCATGCCTTCGACGCTCGGCTCCAGGAAAGACATGGAAATGACGGAAGCAGGGCTTTCTGGTGGCGTCATGTTGAGCTCGATGGTCTGACATTGGAACATGAGATCCTGCATAGCATTCTGGAGTTTGACGGCTTTGGGCTCGACTTGCTCGAAAAAAGAAGGACCCCACAGGTCATCGTCGTTCATCGCTTCGTTGATTGACCGGATGAAGAACTCAAAAGATGGCAGCGTTGGTCGGCCAAGGTCGGTGCTGCTCTCAATGCCGGAGAGGAAGCATGATGCCACCAGCAAGCGGAGAGACGATTCTGAGTCCATTGCCTGGGAACCGATGCAGGCTGGGCATCCGGTGCTGAGGCACCACGACAGCTCGCTTGAAAGGAATGATTGAAGCCAGACAAAAGCACCCCTTGCATTGCCGTAGAATGCGTATTCCAACGCTTCCTGACGGAATGTCCGCAAAGACTCTTCCGCTACCCTTGCCGCATGGTCCTGGAGTGCCACGACGGGTGCAAGCAAGGCGTGCAGGATATCCCTAATGACCAGCCATGCCTTCTGATCCTCCCCTGAACACACATGAACGTCACAAAAGTCGTTGGAGAGGGTGGTGCCAAGGTGCTTCCTGAGGATGTTGAACCCCTCAGACTGGCCCAGCATCAGGGCGTCTTGGACTGAGACGATGAAGGGGGTGACATTCGGCGAAGCAACGCAGAGGCAGCTTGACTTCATTTTGCTGGTTGTGTCGAGACGAAAGTCTTGTCGGGCAAAGGCATTCGACGGAGTCCACGGAACGCTCAAGGGATCATCGATAGGAGAAGAGGACTTACGGCGGGGAATGTGCCTGATATAGCTCACCACGGTTCGATTGACTTATCGATCCACACATGCCGCTAACGTATTGTTTCAATAAGGCATGGATCTTGGGGAAGCAAACGGCCCAGGTACGGGTTCCGAGCGAGGGCCAAAGCGAGCCAGGCTCGCCATGACCGTTCGCTTCATGACGAGACCCAATGCTCGGGCCGAGGGGTTTGCAATCAGTGTGCCTGACCGGGATGGGAGAGAGGCATGCCGTGACGCAAGCTGAGAGAAGCCAGTGAAACGGGGCTAGATCGAAAGACGGTATGGGCAACCGGCAGCTTGACCGGATTCGGAGAAGCACGACATGTGCTCGGCAATGACAGCTGTCACACCAGTCCTGATCAGACGTTTGCAGAGGTTGGGAATGGCCAAATGGCGCTGCCGTTTATGAACTGGTGGCGCCTTAACGGTGGGTCCATGGACCTGTTTCATTCGAACCGGTGCTGAACTTGGCCACAGTGAGGCAGATGACGGCACGCTCCGGACTATGACGGTGAACGCGAGATCTTGGTTTATCTCGATACCTAGCGCCACAAAGGGTGACGACAGAGGATAGATCCATGCAGTAGACGCCACGTAAAATGTAGGCGGTGATAGAGGGCCATTAGTCGGCAATAAATTGGATGAAACGGAGACGCAAGTTGGTCCCAGCCAAATGAGGTCTGTGCGCTGCAGACAAAACCACGCACACCACACGGCCGAAACGGGAAACAACGTCCAGGTCAACTGTCCCGAAGAATATTGTGGACCGCCAGCCAGCATTCTGCTGCAATGAATTTCGCTCTCGTCTGCCTTGATGGCGTTGCGATTGGGCCTGCTCTACCCGGAGATATGTACCGTGCAATGCTATTGGACAACAAACTGCAATACGACCAGTTCTATTCCAGTTTCATCTTCGCATACTTCCACATCCTACATCTGCTTCGGTTCTAGCCCAATGTCCTCGTTTCAAGATGTAGAGATGAGTGAGCAGGAAATCATCTATCGCTGACTCACCCCGGCGGACGTAAGCATTCGTACTTGCTTGTATGCATTCACGGCTGAAGAACTTGCCATGGAGACACCCTGGTAATTGAAGATATTATACCAGTCTGCGAATCATGGTCGGCGTAGAAGATACGCTCTCACTTGGTCTATTTACCAAATCGATCCTGCACTACCCCAAATCCCTTGCCGAACAACGCCTCCCAGTAGCTCGTCTACCAGTCAATTCTTCACCTCGGATTTTTCCATCGTCCCCGTTTGGCGCCCTTTCCACTTGAACGCTATGATTTCGAAATCTTCCGAGCCGCGTCGAAGCGCTTGGGTAGAGACCGTTGCACCACGTGCAGGCGGATGCGGTCTTACAAGTCAATCTCGTTGAAAGCCGACATCCGCAGTATTAGAGAACTCGGAAGGGTCTGAGTCCCTTTCAACGACAGCGAGGAAAAGTCGGTCCGAAGACACAGCTACACGGACACGAACCGGAACGCTTCGATATCTTTGATCTTCTCGTGATCAAGGTTCATTCAGCTTTGCTCTGACTGGAGTAACTAATGCTCGACTCTGAGCCATGACAGCAACGAACCCCAGAATACGATGTCGGCTTCCGACAAATCGTTTCATCGAACGACCTCGACTTGCAATACTGCCGGGACCACCTCCACAGTTCAGATACGTTACTGTGTGCGGGCTTCACGATCAGTACACCAAATTCAGAATCCTCCGAGTTCCTTGCGAAAGGCCTCTTGGCCCTCCTCGAGCATCTCGAGCATTCTGCTGAGCTGCTCTCGCTCATAGACGACATGGTCGGCCTCCTTAGCCAGGCTTGAGATCTGCTTGTCATCCATCTCGCCGAACTTGACAGCAGAAACGATGTCTTCCTCAAGACCTTTGATCAGGCCCCTTTCAATGACCTGCTTCGCAACGCAGTTGATGAAGTATTTGAGCTCATCCTATGTGATGTAAGTCAATAGGCCATACGGTCTTGTGTCAATTCCTGACCTTGTAGAAAGCCATCTGGCAAGTCAAGGCATCTTCTGCGCTGAAGATATCCATGTCTTGCTCGATGGAAGCAGTGCGGACGGAAGTACGAAGCTCAGCAACTGGTGTGGTCTGGTCATCGTAGACTTTGAGGCCTTCCAAAGCTTTCTCCAACTTTTTTTCGATCTTCTTGCTACGTATAGCTTGTACAGTGCTGGTGTAGTAGTGATTATATGTGATCGGGTGTCCCTGTTTGTCCTCCAGGATTTCTTGCAGTCGGGCATGCGCTACTTTCTTGCGGCGAGATAGGGCTGGCTCGACCAGATGTGTCATGATCTTCTTGAAGACGTCCTCGGAAGTGAGGGATCGCAATAGACGTGCAATGAATATGGCACAGTACGAGGCAATCCGATCGACATGAGAGGCAGCCAATTTGTCCCATGGCTGTGACTGCTCTCGGAATAGTTGACCTATTAAGAGAGGATTGAAGTTCCCAGCGAGTTCGCGACCGCGGCTACGTTCCAAGACGTTTCGGACCCAGATCAAAGCCTCCTGAAAGGTGACTTCTTTCTGGGCAGACCTTGAGTCTGGAAATGCAGAGTCCTCTACCACAGGACCATCCTCATCCCCGTCAGCCGTCGAGGTGGAAGGACTTCCGGTGATGCGAAGCTTCGCTCCATACTGACGCATCTGTTGGGCAAACCGCGTATTTGCGTGCTGGACCACCGCCCGAAGACGATTGATGTTCGCGGGATCGGTGATAGGCTTTTCAGGATCTATGTTGAAGAAATCACCCTCGTAGTACCTGTCGAAATGTTAGTCGATGACTTCGTGCTGAGAAGATTCCGAGACTGACCCAGAGATTGCAACATCGGCGATACGCTCAAACTTCTGTCCAAGCTGCAGGAGGAACTGACGCTGCTGTTTCGAAGTAGAACGCGGCGCTCCAAGTTGCTGAAGCTGGGAGAGAGTCTCCGCATGCTTGCTGTCAAGTTCCTCTTGCAAATCAGGAAGTTCGTCGATCAGGTGGCGATGCAAGAGCTTGCAAAGGCGTTGGCGTAGAGCTCCAATGCCGAGGGTCTCGCGATCGAGCTCGCGATAATTGCCAACACTGAAATGACGAGCTTCTGCAGCATCCCGTTCTCCAAGTGTGGAGGACATCTCGCTGGGGGCTCTTTGTCGTATCTGTCAGCAAATATCCCCTAGGGAGCATGAGTTACCCACCTGTTACGCAACATATGCCATCCGAGACCAAAGAGTACATCCTTGTTCAGGGCAAGGTTGATCCAGGCGCGCTCGCTCTCCGAGCCAGGATCAAGTGTGTCAACCTTGGTAATGATACCAAGGGTACGATCATCAGCTTTGAGGTCGTGTGCCGCTGAGAGAACAATCTGATTGGCGTAATCGTTCTTCGCGGAAACAACAGCAAGCACGATTGTACGCTTTTCTTCCATGTACTCGTGAACCAACTGCTTAATAAAGTGAACGTCTTCGCGGGACTGCTGCTTGTTGTGTGAATGAATCAATCCTGGAAGATCTACCAAGGTGAGGTGAGGACGTGTTGGTCCGGAGATCTCGATGGTGAGGACATCTCGAGCAAAAGCAAGAGTCTGTCGTTCGTCGGAGTCTGCGACCGCGTCTGATGTTGCGAGGCCCATAGCCTCAGTCGCTTGATCCATAAGCTCGTCGAGCTTGGTGAAATCTTCGAGCGTGAGATGCAGTCCAGCGAGCCTCTCCTGCTCGTCCTTCGGGCGCAAATTGTCGGGAATGATGGCCACCGAAACGCTTTCGGTGCTGGCGCGACGCAGGACGATCTGCGTTGCGAATCGAGTACATAGGTTTTCCTTGCGTGGGAAAGGAATGCCGGTGATCGCTTCCAGAGTTGAACTTTTCCCGGAAGACTGATCTCCCACTGTCACAATCTGAGGTAGTTGAATAATGGCTCCGAGTCCGGCTTTGCGTAGACCATCAACTGTGTCCATCAGCTGGCGGGCGTCGTCACTCTGAAGTGCCTCTAATGATTGATGGGTTAACCTTTCGGTTGGAGCTGGAGTAGCTCCATTGGTGACGGTCGCCTCTCGTACCGAAGTCATGGCTTGCGTAGGAAAGGAGCGCGTGGAAGATGTTGGACTTGCCGCCACGTCGTTGTGCTGGAGATAGGGTTTTGCCCTTCTCGAGGGCATATGGAGAGTGGCAAGGAAGTGTGAAAAAGAGGATGTGTGGGAAAGAGGAGAAGCAGAGACTAAATAGTCTAGCCTTTTGCCGCCGGAAACGGGGAGGTGAAGGTGAGGGTGAAGGTGAAAGTGAAAAGTGAGAAGTGAAGCCAAAACGGACCATCCCCTGCCAGTGATCCACGGCGCCACCGATATCGAGCAATCGAAAGGAACCTTTTCCAGAAGCAAGGCGTTTGCAACCTGGTCTGTGTCCCGAGCGGCTGGGATCTCTTTCGAAATTGACAGTCCAAAAGCAGAACTGTTCGTAGTGCTCAGTGAAGACACGTGATTTACATCCGCGTATCATCATGATGAACCTTGCCATGCGCGAGTGGAAACTGTGGGACAATATTTGGTTTGAAGAATATACTCTGATGAGATCATCTGCAAGTATTTGGCGCACAGCGAGTATGGAGATCCTTTCAAAAGCATACAATATTGCAAGAGACTCACGATCATCATCGCATTTTACGGGACTTATTCTGCGGATCGCAAGTGTTGCAAGGGACGTGTCAGCTGATCGACAACTTCTTTACGTGAAGAGTCCACGAAGAGGACAAGGATGCAGTCATGTGATGGCGAGCACGGTATGTCTTTCACAAGTCGAACAAAGTCGAAGTTCAACAACCGAAAGTCCGAACCTCGGGCACGCCCCCGCTCGGGACGGCTAGAGTCAGCCAATCACAGCACCGTTAAAAAAGCGATGGATGAGCAAGCCGGCAATCTTCCGCATCACGCCAGGTCAGCCAGGCGGCATCAGAGATCAGCAGATAAAAAATCATAGGGTCAAGATAAAAGATCAGTGTCCCGACACCTGATCCTGCCTGTTTACTACTGCAGCAGTGTCTAGATCAAGCAATTCGCGTCGACCTCCCCTCGGTCAACATTTCCAATTGCGTTTCCCTTGCCAGCCTGAACCCCGACATCCGCTAACCCCAAAAGCGGCAACCCTTTCCACCACCTATCCTCGTCCAACAACTTTCTTACCACCATCTTTCACCACCGTCCCATCTCCTCCCACCTCAATCGACACTCCCTCCACACAACAGCAACAATGGCCTCCAAAACGCTGACCTACTCCGACGTGGCGGAGCACAACACCAAGAAAGACTTGTATCTGGTCGTGCACGACAAAGTCTACGACTGCTCGTCCTTCGTCGATGAGCACCCCGGCGGCGAGGAGGTCATGCTCGACGTCGGCGGCCAGGACGCGACCGAGGCCTTCGAGGACGTCGGACACAGCGATGAGGCGCGCGAGATCCTGAAGGGCATGCTGGTCGGCGAGCTGGAGCGGAAGGTACGTTGCTCTCTTCCCCGATGTCCAAGAAATTTCCCATCGGAAGAGGAAATTTCTGGGACTTTTGGGATGCGATGATGGATGTGGATAATCGCTAACGGGACGAGCAGGAAGGCGACCCCGCGCCCAAGACGAACTCGTCCGTGCCCTCCGGCACGCCCAAGACTGCGGACTCGGGCATCGGCAGCGTCGGCCTGTACGCTACGCTGCTTGTCGGCGGCGCATTGGCGTACTGGGCTTACCTGTGGGTCAACCAGGAGAAGCAAGTCCCGCAATAGACGGACAGCACCGGACGGGAACGATGCATATAGAGCGGTCACGAATATGATTGTTGTAGGAGGGTGCTCACTGATTGGCGAGGCGCACGCATGGCGCATGTCCTGATGAGCAAGGGGAGCTGATGGATGCGGTGCGGCGGTGCGGCAACGGCTCGAGGAGGGGGACTGGTTCGACGTCCGCATGTAAAGCGCGTCCAACGCAGGGCAGCGGATGAGCTGGGACGCGACCTTTGTTGTACGTAGCGGAATATCTGTGGCCGCGATAGTTTGGGGGGGACTTCGATACAAGTGATATATAATTTCACCCAAATGACCTTTTCAACGTTCTGAAGATCGCATAGAGACTGAATTTTACTCACATGAGACTGCATCTGCTGACTCGTCTTGAATCAGGTCAATCAAGAACGCGATACTTGGTATAAAGTACTGGGCTAAATGCACATTTCATAAAGATACCAATATCCATTTTCCGCCCACGAGTTTGTCACACCCGAGTAATCATGACGCATCCCCACACTCCTACCGATAGTAATCACTGACGTCCTCGCCTCCCACTTCTGAGGGTGGATACTGTCCCGCTCCCGATGCCGGGTGTGGTGGTTGACCTCCGGGCGTGGACGGGATTTGACTTGGTTGTCCTGGATATGCGTGCTGCTGTTGCTGCTGCGGGTGGTAAGCGGCATATTGGCCTTGTTGCTTCTGCTGGAGTGGGAGCTGCTGAGGCGGATAGCCATGTTGTTGTGGGGGGACACCATTGTACTGCGCTTCGGATGGCGCATACGGCTGCGATTGTTGTTGCTGTTGCGCTTGCGAAGGTGGAAGTTGTTGTGCTGGGGGGTAGGATTGGCGATTATCTATTGGTGACTCGTAACCTCCGGTTGCAAGTTCTTGTGGGTTGCCAGAATTCAATGTGTGAATGGACTGTGGCCTGTTGGCAAATTGCGGGTTATGTTGGGTTGAGTAGGGTGGTTCCGAATGCCCAGCCGCCAGTGGCTTAGGGGTTGCACTGGCGTTATCAGGCGGTGGTGCTGCGCCTGCAGGGATGAAATGGAAAGCTGCGCTGGCGCTGGCAGAGTTGCCATTCACTGGTGCGTAAGGGTCTGAAGGTGGTGCACCAGGTGTGTGCTGTGGAGGGTAATATTGCTGTTGTTGCGGTGGCCTCTGCTGATAGGGCTGCGGTGTTTGCTGAGAAGGGTATCCTGCGCCCGGCGGTGGCTGACCATATGGGCCAGGATATCCTTGCGATGGATGTCGACCCTGGGGATAGCCATAGCCTGCCGGAGGCTGTGACATGGAAGACTCGAGTAGCGCCTCATAGTCCCGCCTAGCCTTGATGAATTTCTCATTGAGCTGGGTGAAGTCGTCTGCCAAAGTCGTCAGCAATGGTCAGGATATGACAGGATCCTCATCTCACCTTTTTTCTGCGAGTACTTGCCAATCAGCTCAATCAGCTTCGGCCTGATTGCCAAAGTTTGGCTATACAGCTCGGTAATCTCCTCCTCGCTTCCCGAGTCCTTAGCACCACCCATCCCGCTATCGCCTCGGACACTAAGAAGAGCCAGCAACTTCTCGACATTCCTGATCTGTGCGAACACCTCCGCCTCCATCACCGCGTCCTTTTCCAATTCTTCCTTGGTTGGGTCCTGCAATTTCTCCACGTAGTTGAGAGGGAAGATGCCGGTGTTGCCTCTCAAGCTGCCTTTCCACCAATCCTTGTAGACACTTTCCAGCACAGCAATTACATCTCCTTTTCTGAATGCCAGCTCGCCCGCTTCGCTGGGCGCAAAGTCATACAAGGCACGGACTCTGCTGACCGTGGCCGCTGTAGTGCCTTGTGATGGCGGAGGCGCCGAATTTGTGTTCGTTTCCGTCTTGCTCTTGTCTTCCTCTGCAGGACCTTTATCACGTAACGATAGTGCCAAAGCCATTTGCAGTTCTTCGTCCTCCTTCCTCCTGTCGACGTCTTCGATCTCTCGCTTGACAGGTTTACTGGGAGGAAGAAGCGTTGGGTTGCTTCGTTTCAGCTTTTCGTACGCTTGCTCCATGATTCCTAGGTCTGGATCGCCTTTGAACTGCTCCGTCCATCCCTCTAGACGCTCTAGTACTTTTGACTTGACTTGTTGATGTGAATTTCGGTCATTGGCTAGGCGAGCGAGGGCCTCGGTGAAGCTGCGCGACGATAGCTCGCGATGGAGAGGAGGCCCGCAGTTCTGCGATAGAGCATTGGCAAGCTCCAAGGTGTACAGCTGGACGTTGGCGTTCCGATGGGCCAGTCGCTTTATGAGCGCCGCCACGACGGACTGCGGCCCCGTAGGCGAGGCAGAGACGCGGTCGCAGACATCGAGGATCAGCGACCAGTTCTCGGACGTGAGATTCTCGTCGGTCGCTTTGGCTATAAGGTGAAACACAGGTTAGCTTGTCGGAGCTCGCTCAGGTGTATAGATCTGGACGCCACCTACCGACAGCCTCGTCGAACTGGTTTGCCTGAGCGCGGAACATACCAGTATGAGCTTCAAATCAGTAATAGTACGTACAGAGGTTGAACGAAGAAGCGACAGTGGAGAGACAATAAGGTGATGGAGTTCATGAAAGGCCGAAAGTCGTTGCCTGCAATGTCCAACGGCTCGGAGCCGCAGCACCGCAACACCGCAACGTCATCCCCGCTGAGCCATGCTTGAGCCTCCCTACGCACCACAAATAGACCACGTGCCATATTCAATACGCGCAATCAAGACTGTCAGTACTTTTACGTTTGCTTGTTCATTCCGCACGTTCTCCTATCTAAGCACAACCTTGATTCGGGTATTGCGGGGTGTGCTCATCTCGCAGTAACTCTGGAACAGGAGAATGCCATGCTCGCCTACGTCCAGGCCCTCCTCGGACACAACGTCAACCCCTCTGCTGTCGCCAGCTCGCTCCAGTCTTAAGGCGCCTCGAGCGCCCTAAACCCTCTGGATGAGAA
Organism: Myriangium duriaei CBS 260.36; assembly: GCA_010093895.1. Classification (NCBI taxonomy): domain Eukaryota; kingdom Fungi; phylum Ascomycota; class Dothideomycetes; order Myriangiales; family Myriangiaceae; genus Myriangium; species Myriangium duriaei. The sequence continues at coordinate 635,802 of ML996091.1, forward strand.
AGAAAGAAGTCGCATCGATATCCATAGCGTAAGGGAAGTACCAGCCTCTTCCCGCCCAAAAACAAATCATATTCTTCAACCGAGTGCGCAAAGTATTCCAGCGAGAGATCTAGCTCCATCGAACCCGGTTGTTGATCCGTCATAATCGCAAAATCTGACTTTTGGTTTGTCAGTATGCGTCGTCAATGTCGGTATCATGATCTCTGTCCAAGAGATCCGCGTTGACTCGTCGTCCATCATGAGACCAGCATGTGCGGAAATGTGATGCGTCCAGTGCTCACAGAAGAGTTTTTATATCAATGAGGCGATCGTCTTTGCGTCATCCTCATTTCGTTCTTCGAATAGTATGACAAAAAGTGCACTAATTACATTACCACTCTTGGGCGGTGGTAAACTAGGAAGAGCATCGTGCCCTTTTGAACTCGGTGCTGCAATTTATTTTCCCTTAGCAAGTCGCTCTTCATTGCGAGCTTGCCGGGCGGCTTTTACAAGTGGTGAGAGCGTTGCTAGGGGCTCTGCGGTTTGTATGAATGCGTGCTTTGTGGTGTCAGTAAAGTTTTTTAAAGTACCATTGGCTCGAGTAACATACTCTGATCAAATCGTGGGCGCTGGCGCGCTTCTCGGGATCGACCTTGAGTGCAAACTGCAAAAAGTCGCGGAAGATAGGCGTGAGCTCGTGATCATTCTTGATTTGAGGTGTACCATTTGTGGCAATCAGATACAAGGCACGGAGTGGGCTCTCGTTCAGATAAGGTGGTTCACCCTCAATCATCTCGATGGCCATAATACCGAGAGACCAGATATCGATCTTTCGGCCATATTCCTTTCTAGTGACCACTTCCGGTGCCATCCAATAAGGGGTGCCGACCATCGTGGTCCTCTTCATATGAGCTTCGTTGATTTGTGCGCAGAAACCAAAATCAGCTGAATGACAATTAGTAAAGGAGCCTTCAAAAAAAGATCAGCTGGTAACATACTGAGCTTTATATGCCCCTCCGACGACAGAAGAATGTTGTCCGATTTGATATCACGATGGATCACTCCCTTAGAATGAAGAAACTGAAGCCCGAAAAGAACTTCGCGGCAGACAGCAGCGATTTGTGGCTCAGTCATCATATTGAAAGTGACCACATCTGTCAAACTGCCTCCCTCCATGTACTCCATGACAACCCATAATTCTCCGCGGACGAGGAAGCTGTCGATGAAATTTACCACGTTTCTATGCTTGCTGTCCCGCATAACCAGGATTTCGTTAATGATAAGGTCTTTCTTGGGCTGCTGCTCTAGATTCATCTGCTTGATTGCCACGCACTTGTTGCTGCCGCGTTCATAAGCAGTGTAAACACCACCTGATGCGCCTTGGCCGATCTTCGTGAGGTTGCGGAATTTCTGAGTCGGATCTTCGCGTGAACAGATGGCGGTCAGCTTGTTGACAATATCGGAACTCTGCAAACTCTGGCGAGGTCGCTGCCTTGGTCGAGGTTGCGGGCCTGGACCTTGCGCTGGTTGTGGAGAGGTCACAGGCGCCTGAGGTGCTGGAACAAATGGCTGTTGTGCGGCTTGCGGAGAAGGTTGAGCAACGCGTTGACTCTGACTCCGCTCCAACTGTTTCTGTTGCAGCGCTTGCTGTGCGGCGAGCATGGCTTGTTCTTGCTGTTGCTGATATTGCTGTGGAGAGCTGACCAGCGCTGGGCTCCCCTGCTGGGGCGGTGTGCCTGTGGTCGCTGCGCGCGAGCGTTGCATGGGTGAGTCGTGAGGGGTTTCTGCACCTACAGGGCGAGGGAATTGGCCTTGTGTCTCCTCGTCAGTATTCTTGAAACCTGATAGATCCTTGCTCGCTGATGGCGGAGGCGGTGCGACTCTGCTTGGGACCATATTACCTGGTGTGGCGGCATTGGGAGCCTTTGGTGCTGGCCTCATGGGCAGCAGAGTAGGTTCCTGCTTCATCGTTGGCGACATGGGACCCAGGCCGAGGCCAACATTTTGCTGGCGCGGGACACCTGGGACAGGTGGAGGTGCCCGGGGATTCTCAAAGCTGTCTTCTCCATTTCTCGGGAACCGAGGACTTTGTGGTGGGCTGAGTGGGCTGAGGACACCAGGTGTAAGAATACCGGTTTGCGGAGTTGCAAGAGGGGACGTCACCACGCTGCTGAACCCAGTTCCGCTCGACGAAGCGTCTTGGGTGCGGGCGTTGTCGAATTTATGCCAGATTGAATCGTCGCTTTGCTTATCGTTGGCTTCGTTGTAAAAATTCATGACATCCACGATCGCTTTAGGGTTGTTCCGTTGTTCTTGCTCCGAAATACCGGCCGCAACAAGTGCACGTTGCCATTCTCGAGGAAGTCCCTGTGCGAGTGTCAGTAGTCGAAGGAGAAGGTAAGGTGTATGAGAAGGAGCAGCGAGCAGATAACCCGCGATTTGACCGCTTACCGTAAATTCACCAGTGTCGTAGTTAAAGCCCACATGTGTGACATGGACTGGGTTCTCCGGTGCAGATATAGGAGGTCTCCTAGGAGACCCAACCAAGCTGTTCATGAGGCTACTGAAGCCACTCTTCTTGCGAAATGCCTTGATGGGACCATTGGTGTTACTGCCCTCATCACTGTATCTCTGGCGAGGAGAATTGGACGCGGAATCGAGGCGAGGAGAAGTGGCGTCCATAGCGTTTGAGCGTTTGTTTATGAAGCTGGCCGACTGGCGGAGTTGGGGTTTCTTGAGTTTGGTGGAGGTGGAGTGCGACAGAGCGCGGGTGGTGGGAGGAAGGGGAGCGGTGGCAGCAGCAGCAGCAGTCGGCCGAAACGCGGGTGATTTCTCGTTCTCGTTCAAAGTGGACAAATCGGGGGACGGCAGGAAGCTATCACGCTGCGGTGACATCCAGGACGAACGTTTGTGTAGCCTTTGTGCCGGCTGTGCGGTAGGTGTCATGCTCTGATGTACACAAAGCGAGAGGGCGCCGATGCGGAGAAAGGTGGCAGTCCGAGGCTACCGAAGAGAACAGCGAAGCGTAGACGAGTGCATGTGCGTGAGCAATGGCGGTGGGAGCAAATGAACCACGGCTGAATTAAATAGTATTGTTGTTGTGGATTATTGTTGATCGTGGAGGGGGGGAGGCGGACGGCGGGAGGTGGGACGTGGGACGTAAAGAACAAACGATGGAAGTGAAGATGATGGAAGGGCGGGACACTTTGGGAGGAGGGAGGGAAAGGCGTCGAGGTTCCGCGGTGGGCGGGCGTCAAGTCAAGTGGAGTGGTGGAGATTCGCGACGAGGCGCGAGACTAGACAAGAGACAGACCAAAGACCTTGCAGAGACCAAGGCCCAAGCGACCGTGAGCGCATACAGGCGCCTCTCTTCCATCACCCTATTTGGTCCCTTATCGTCCCATGCGGTCTCGCTGTTCCCAGAAGCGATCGTGGACGCAATCAAATTGAGGCTGCGACTCGAGTTTGATGTCAACAGATCCAGAATGCAGAAATTCGCCGAGAACCAGAACAGTGCACGCGATGCCTCTTCCTGCCGCTTCTGGGCACTATATGCCGTCGTCTCCCCCAAGGAGCAGGTGGGACCGCATCCTCGCGCGCCCTCTCGTCATCCCCATGTAGCCTCCGTTTTGCCTGCCTTGCTCACTCGGCGTCTGACGTCTGCGGCCGTTGTTCGCCTACCCTTGCGCTCGATATCAGATCCGCAATGCCACGGACAGGGATGCCCCGGAGTGCAGCGCCCCCATGTACGGCGCAGAGCACGCACGGCACACGACGCAGGCACAAGTGGACGGGCGTTTTGTTGCTCGAGCTGGGCAATGGGCGAGCGATCCCTGCCCTGCTTCTGTTGGTGCACTGATGTGCTTATGGCTGTGGGCATGCCCGGGCCCTGCGCTGGGCGTAGCGGCATTGGTGGCAGCCCCATGTCGACCACGTCCCCCGACCAGTTCGCTCCGCAAATCAGAGCAGTGCCGCAATCTTCCTCGCAGCTGGACCTCTGAGCGGAGATTGAGCTTCCTGGCGCCCGCAGCAGCTAGTCCGGAACGGCAATGCGTCGTGGCGTCAAACACCCTGTCTGCCACCGAACGTCCTCGCATGGTGATCTGCTCAATCAGCTCGAGAAGAGGTGCCGAACACGTTGCGACCCAGATCCCATGGCTGCGGCTGGCAGAGTCGCTTCGTGGCATGCAGCCGCCAGAAAGCTTCCTCACGGTCGACCTTTTCCCGTCCACCGGATTACCTGAGTAGTGCCGCAAACCCTGGCGGCTCCACTCCTGCACCTCAACCATCAGCCCAAGCCGACGGTTTCGAAGATTAAATGTGTTCCGACGCCGCCACTGCCATCACCCGTCAACGGCCATGATATGACGACGTGCGCCACCAGCCGCCATTTTTGTTGCGACCATGCTGCTGCTGATGCCGCCGCGCAAAAGCAGTAAAAAAAAAAGCGCACCCTAGTTTCCCATCGACCGGGATTATACATGTCATGTCTGACTGCGGTCTTACGGGGGTTTCAAGCCATCCGCTGAACATCGGGCGAGTGCACTTGTCATTGAAAGTCAACCGCGGCAATCATCCAAGCACAAGCGGCGGGTGATGCGCCGGGCCGTGCATGTGCGCACCCCCATATTTCGTGCTGCTAGATGAAAGAGTTAGATGAAGAGAAGCGCGCCCTGGGTCAGGTGCAGCCGCATCCCCCCGAGTAGGCGGCATATTTGACCGAGCGGATCCTTAAGCACCTGCAGCGATGTTTCACAATCATCCACGGTCAGCGCGGCGACATTTCTATTTTGCATATATCATCCGCTCCGGATAGCCCCCGACTGGTCGTCAGACATGACAAGAAGCATGCCGGTGCCGCCCATGTGGAAGGTGCAGTACAGTATCCAACTAAGTTCAATTCAAAGACGACGGGTCTGCCTGGCATGGGTTCCGCGGACGCCTCCACTTACGCCCACCCAATCCATGTTTCTCTATCCAGCAATTTTTTGTCGGCGACCCGCTCCGAAACGTCGCGTCTATCGCGTGATTGGCGCGTCGCCGCCAGTGCGTGTCAAACTTCCGGATCGCCGCCCCAGCGATGGGGATTTGTTTTTGTTCTCATCACAATATTATGGTTCTTCAGCAACAGCGGTGTGGTTGGCCTTACTCAGCATTGCTCAAGATGATGCTCAGGAGTTGGCAAACCGGTGTTACATGCACCTGTATGTGTGCCTCCATCATGGTTGCTTGTTCCTGTTGGCATGGTAAGATCATGTGCATTGGCGCGATCAGACGCCTCATGCATGCATGTCTTTGATTTTTGTGCTTGCGATTGATTCACCCTTTTGTCCAATCGCAGCAGATCATCAGCAGCATCAACATTGGTTTCTTTGAGTTTTGTGCATTCTTGAGTCTCCTTCCGTAGCCTGACAACAGTGACTCAAAGGGCCTTCTCATATGTCTTTCTCGAGGTCCTTTGATGGTCTCGCCGAAATAAGCACATGCCGATCACCCTTGTGTCAGAGAGGGCCGAGCCGAATGTTGCTCCTGAATTTTTTATTTGCCATACTCGAGCAGATTTTTAACTAACAAATCAATAGTCTTGTAGCCCTTCCAGGACGATCTTTTTCGCAAGCTTTTGAATACTAAACAATTGTGCCTTGTCTCTAATCGGATTATCGCCAGTGATGTCGGATAGTCGGAGTGTTGCTCACCACGTCAGCGCCAATTCGCAGTGTCGCAGAGTGAAGGACGCCCTAGGCCTCTTCGGAATTCTTGGGACAATTCCTACGGCGTTGTTCAGCTCGTGGCTCTACCAGTCTGTGGTTGTGATAAACCCAACGACAACTAAACGAGATGCCGAGGCTGCGATACAACATTGGACGAAGTATAGCCATACTCAGCAGACGCAATTTGCTTTGGAATCTAGGAGCATGCCTCCCACCTGCGTCTATCTGCGACGACCTTGACGGAGGTTCGTAGTTTACGCGATCTTAACCAGGTCATTTCGTTCCATAGTACGTCAGTACAATGCTTTAATACGGGGATCAAACATCCATATATATGAGGGGAGATGCTCACCGCCAATGCACGGTGATTTATACGCAGGAACAATCCATAATTGCACCGAGCATCTGCCTAAAGATGTGTTGGAAGGGGCTCCTAAGGTAAGCACTTTGCCAAGAACTGCAACAAGCGCGCCCCGGGCAGTGTCACTCAGCCCTCATTCAGGCTGTCTGGCCTAATTTCCCATGCATGATTCTGCTCTTGTTCTCGAACATCTTGACTTTGTTTCGATTGCGAACATGCTGCTTGAAATTCCAACCACGAGCTCAGCCGCTGACCTACTGCATCAGCTATGAACCGGACTAGTCCTTTTGGGTCTAAGTACTTCCAGCCAGCTGCCCAGTACCTTCGAAATTCCGTCACGGTTGCAAAAGCACAGAGTCAGTCCTTGCTCGAAGCCACAGTGGAGCTGGGCAGCGACATTTCCACCGCCATGGAGTCCAGGCAGTCACGAAGCTCGTCAAAGAAGCGGGACCAATTGGCCCCTCGGTCGATTCCCCTCATCGACATCTCCAGGTCCCCGTCTCCACTAGCCAGGATACGCAGTGCAGCACAATCTGAAGATGAATCAGAGTTTGAACACGAGGACACGGCTCAGAGCCGGCCACTGGTGCGAAAGAGGACAGAAGCATACACAAGACAAGGATCAACCATATTTCAAAGAGGAGGCATTGGGCACTTCTTATTTGGCACCGATGTTGGATCACAGGTCTATGTCGGCCTGTTGGTCTTCTGGGTAGGAGGCTGCCAGTTCGGACTGCTGTTGATGAACCGCTTCATTCTCTGGACAGGAACGTACAAGTAAGTTCAGTAATGGCTACATGCTTGCTGTCGGTCTGTCTAATCTCCGAGCCAGATTCGCGTACCCATTGACCATGACTTTCCTCCAGCTTGCCATTACGCATGTCTTCATCCTTGGCTCGGCCAGTCTGACCAGAGGACTGAGGGGTTTGTTTGATCTGCTTGGTGTCGGAGCTGTAGTTTCCCCGTCACAAGCCCATACCAGAGGCAGCAGGCCTTCAAAGTATACTGGTGGCCAACGACACCGTTCCGTACTTCGAAACATCACAGTCTGGCTAACACACGGTTCTGGTGGCATTGCTGGCGGCGGATTGTTTGAATTCGACCTGCAGACAGCCAAGCGCGTCTTGCCAGTGGCTATCGTCTTCGTTGCGAAGGTGATACTCAGCAACCTCTCCTATGCGTATGATTCCCTATGCCTGAACTCAGTTGTCTCTGATGTTGATGATTCGGTAGGTACGCTTATCTTCCCAAGTACATGCTGGCACGTATTGCTATTGTCCCAGTTTCAATCATTCTCACTGCCCTTATGCTACGACAATCGTACTCTGTTCCAACCCTTTCTTCTGCACTTATTGCAGTGTTGAATTTGCTAATGGCTACCATGATTCCTGAACGAGTTACTTGGGAGTCCATAGTGGCTGGAGTTTTCTCCTCGCTGTTCGTCGCTCTTTACCCCATCATGCTTCTCCAAGCTCACAAGCGGCTGGTTGATGAGTTGGTGCCGCAAGGTGATAACCTTGTGGCCTTTGAGGATGAGTCTGCCTCATCTTATCTCGGCAACAAGGAAGAGACCCGGGCTTATTGGCGAATTTTACACTACGTTTCAATCTTGTCGATGATGATGATGGCGCCTATGGTTCTGGTATCTGGGGAGGTACAGCAGATCAGGCGGAACTGCTATTTCATGGATGTTCCATGGTTTTGGTTTCTCATGGTCTGTGGTGGGGCAGGATCTTGGGCGGTCTTTTCGTTCAGCTTGCTACTGATCAAAACGACTAGCCCGCTCTCTGCAACCTTTGTCAGCATTCCAAGGAGTGCATTTCAGCTGATGGTGCTGTCCAAGTTCCATTTGAAGCCTCGCAGCTGGGTGGGTCTGGCTCTCTGCTGGGCAAGTTGTCTGTGGTACGTGGTCGTCAGAAGTCGGGAGCAACGGAACCGATCAAGAGGCCACATCGAGGGCTTCTGATAGTCCTATGTACATGACATCTTGGACAATCTCGTTTATTTCTCAGCATGTACGAAAAAAGACCAAGCATCAACACGTTGTGGTATAATATAATATTGCTCCAATCTACCCTACCACTCTAATCAATCAGTATGTGCATGAACGAGCATCAGGGAGATAGAGGTATATCATAGGTAAAGCGTCATTTTTAAATACTCGTCTGGCTACCGTGGCTCATATCTGCCGTATTTTGTGGACACAGACTTTTCAAACGAATATATGCAGGATTCTGTGCAACAACGCTTTTGTTTCGACGTGTGAAACGGTCAGGAACGCATACGAAAATAGCCATCTGTTACAGGTGGAAGCATTCAGCAGATTGCAAGAATTGCTCGTTCAGGCTTAGGGTAGTTTAATCACATGCTTACATTTCCGTTTGCAACGCCAGATTATCCCTAAAAAAGGCCAACTGCATCCAACTCTCAACGTCATTTATCTATCTCTTGTGTTCCCCCATCACACACCGTGACCTGCAGATGCAACAGATCGAACGACACTGGCCAAAACATAATCTTGGTCTAGTATATGCTCCAGTCATGGGTTCGTTCCCGATACAGCGGTGTTTCCTCCTCTACGCTGCTTCGAGGGGTATCGCTATCTACAGGGACCAGGCCAGGCCATGATCCTTTGTATCTCATATGCACCCCTCGTGCTCGCAAGCTGCACTCAGCTGATTGCTTGCGACAAGAGAAATCGGCGATACACTTCGTGATCCCGGAGCTAGCTCTTCAACCAATAACAACCAAGTGCTACCAACCTGCGATGTCTGTACAACAGCTCGCCACTTTACAGCCCTTTTTCGGACTTCCCAGAGGACAGGAAGAGGCGCTAGATCTCTCGACATGGAAGCCGCTGCTCAAGGTGGAGGAAGTGCAATCCACAAGTCTGAGTACGACACTAGACCCCGTCTTCATCTGCATTGATATCGAAGCATACGAGCGTGATCAAAGCATCATCACCGAGATTGGAGTCGCAACGCTCGATACGAGAGATGTGCGCCACATCCATCCCTCTACTGGGGCGGAATCTTGGCTGTCTAAAATCAGGTCGATGCATGTGATCATCGACGAGCACAAGCAGTACATCAACACGAGATACGTCAAAGGATGTCCCGACAAGTTCCATTTTGGAACCAGTCGCTACCTCACTCTGTCCGACACCCAGGCTCTCCTACAACGCGCTATCCAAGTTCCAGATATCTTATCCAATGATAACGCAGAGGAACAGCGCAAAGTCATGCTGGTAGCACACTCCCTGCGCGGCGACAGGAAGTACATGACCGCCATAGGCGTGGACCTATCTGCAGCCAAGAACATCATCATGGACGTGGACACGCAGCGACTCTGCAGCTCCAAGAAGCAGCCCGCTAGACTGTCACGACTGCTAGACCAGCTGGAGATCAAGTACAACGACTTGCATAATGCAGGGAACGACGCGGCCTACACCATGCAAGCGTTGGTCAAGATGGTGTTTCTGGATGCATTCGATCCGGTGCGGATGCAGGACATTCAGAGCATGTTGAAAAATAAACCGGTGAGGTTGCATCGGTATCAGATCAACAAGAAGGCCAGGAAGGAGGCGTTGGAGAAAAAGGTGGCGGGCAAGGTGGGGTCTGCTACGGAGGCGCAAGGACTTGTGTGACGGTGCGACTCACGCGACCCTAGCTGCATTGACTGGGCTTACCCAATATTGAGCATCTGAGGACTATACTGTCATGCTGTGACTACTAGACTCTACTGACGACGGATATCTGGGAACACGGCGAAAGAATAGTCTACATGCAGACTGTCACAAGTCCTCTCGTGACACGTGAGGATCAGTCAAGGACCGCCGTAACAGTAGCCCACATGATACCAGGCGAGGGCCTAGGTCTCCATGTACAGCTCGCTCTTTCTTCGGAATGTCCGGATAGTGATCCTCAGCACCCAATAGTTGGGGCCCTTGAGCAAGCATGGGCTCTACTTGCAAAGATTAAGACGGGCTACATGAAGCATGCACAAGCTATAGAGTAGTTCGACTTGGTGTTTAAGGATATAACCCAATCCATGTAGGGATATTGGTTGGATCTCGTCGTTTCCAAGTCGAAAACGAGCCGGCCATGGAAATCACATCAACGACGGTCCGGGGCGACGACCACTTCTTCTATGGTGCGGCAATATCTACCATAATCCCACCTCTCGAAACGGATAAACTTGGCTAGTTTATGTGATGCATTCGATGTATGTACGTCCGGCAGAAAACGCCCTGCTACCGTCGGGAGGAATATGGTATACCTAAAAGCAAGCCCGGAGACCGCAAGATAGAAAGGGAAATGATGGAATTTTTCTCTTCAAAGAAACAGGAAGAAGTTCAGGCTGCGCCGTTATTCATGAAATGGTGAAGCAGGGAAATAATGAAAGCAGATCCGCCGACACCACCCGGATGGTCCTTCTCATGTTGTCGCTCTACATCACTTCCACGTAGTTGCTAGGAAATACGCCTTCCCGATCCCCGATCCTCCCCGTCCACCAATCCGCTGCATTATCCGTCTTCTTGACAATAGTGATTACGTCGCCCTTCTTGAATCCCAGATCACCGGGCTGATCCGGGTCGAAGTTGAACTTGGCCACGGCCTGGCCCTTCTGCGCCTGTGGCTTTGCGCCAAACATCGGTTTCGGCGCCGTAGGCCGGCTGGGCCGGCTGTCGAAAGCGGAGTTGCTGCGGCCCCGTGCTTCAAGCTGGTCGAAAGTCTCGCCTGGATTGGCGCGGGAGGGCGAGAACGTGTTGCCACGCGATGGCGGGTCGTAAATCTCGTCTTGCCAGGTTGAGGACCGTTGTGGTCGGGCAGCATCACGGTATACGTACTCGTCCGGGTTGGCTTGACCGTGTCCACTCACGCTGTTGCGCTGCCCTTCGCCGTAGGCGCTTCCCTCGCGGCCTTGCCACACGTTCGCGTCGCTGTCGCCATATACGGGGATGTCGTTGTACATGGTGTCGCCATTTCCGCGCGAGCCGCTAAAGACGCGGCTGTTGAGCACGCGCATGAGCGGCTCTGCCTCGGGAGGGACAGGTACAGCACCTTCAAGTAGGGCGCGAGCAGTCACACGCCGGTTGTATAGCTTCTCATTGGCGTCGCGGCGCTCAATAACCACGCTGCCTTCCAGGGAAACACCAGCAAAGAGACCTTTGGTCTTGCTGTAGGCGAAAATGCCAGAAACGGACTTGAGGGATGCGGCGCCAGCGGCTTCAGCGTTGCGACCAACTGGTCCTGCAGCAATGGAAACGTTGCCACCAAGTGTGATGGAACCGGCTTGGGCGAATGTGCGGACTGCGTGACTGTCGTTGAGGATGAAGACGAAGTCGGTCAATTCAAACCCAATCTGACCGCCGAAACCACCTCCGACTGTGCCTATTGCTGAGGGTGCTGACCTGTGGTTACATGAGTTCTCTGGCCGTATTGAAAACACACAGGGACTGCGCCCACCATGAACCATCTGATAATCTGGATACCACAACTCCCGATCCGAATCTTGCGCTTCCCAGGAAGCCGGCTTTGAAGACAGTCATAATTGCCAGACCCTGAGCTTCTCAGTTTGTATTTCCTGCAATCGCTCCGTTCCGTTCTATCCATACCTTTGCATTTCCAAGAATTTCCGGAGGAATGATCTTATCCGGGCCAAAGGACTGTTTCGGGTCGACGAAAGAGGCGAGGATCTTGCCCGTCTTTTTGCATTCGCCTATATCGGTCAGTAAGCGTCTTGCTAATCCGTCAACGTTCTATGACATACTCCTCATATTTGAGGGCAGCGGATTATTGAGGAAGCCCATGGTGGGCTGGCGGGCGGTATGCCTCGGACAAGTGGGGAAGATGGATTTTGTGTATAAATATTATGCAGTACCTGAACCGCGAGTAGAGTGCTTCAAGGGAGAATTATCTGTGAGAAGGAAGAATGGAACTTAGACATGAAAAGTGAGGTTGGTGAGTGGGAGTAAGACAAGGCGGTCGTCGCGAAGCTGCGCCATTCAGCGTGAGTCCTGTGAAAGCGGCGGAGCACATGACGAATTAGGTCGTAGCCTGTGGCGGGGTACCGAGGTCGTGTGGCGCATGCAGCTGTGGCTGATGGATCCCCGGCGGCCAACTACGTCGTTTGCGGATGGACAGAGACACAGCTGGTTTCATATCACACCTGTTCAAACGACAATTGCTTCCTCGCGTTATTTCCCTTTGCATCAGGAGAGATCCTATATCACAGCGCATCTGTGCCCTTCCACCGCGAATCCGACCCCTCCGCTCGGCCTTTAGCCATCACATCTCTACTGCAACCATGTCGGAAGCCTACGAACGAGAGCGGTACGCCAGACTGAAGCTATCGCGCGTGCTACAACTGACCATAGCGCAACAGGCAAAACAATTCGCGGCTCGATGAGCTGTCAAGCAAAGTATCAGCCCTGCGCGGCGTCACGATTAACATCTACGACAACGCTCGCGACCAGGGCGTCATAGACAGCAGCGTAGGTGTTTCACCACTTCTGACCACTTCCGGCTTACTGCTTTCTCTTATTGACCGGCTCGACAGAATGAAGTTTTCTCGAACATGGGCACGTCGCTCAAAGGTAGTGCTGGGCGGTTGACGAGGATGGCTCAGCAGGGTAACAAGGTTGCGATATTGAAACTGGCGGGCATTTTGGTCGCTATCATCGTGGTGTTATATTGGACATTGGGTCTATTCTTTGGAAGAGGCAGTAAAGCGACTTGAGTGCGCAAGCATTTCCACACACGTGTTTGGAGCGCGGCGTTAGGGGATTCCTTGTTTTTCATCTCTGGCGATACGTATTCTATGTCATATTTGCGTCGTCATTATGCACATTCTGTGACCTTCCTGCATTCTCCCTATCCCCATACATTTCCAAACAGATCATCTCCTCCACCAAAAGACTTAGTGGGCGCAGGGTTCGACGATGTCGCGGTTGAGGTAGGTTTTGGTGCAGGCGCGGTGGTCGCAACCGGGCTTGCACTGCTCCATCCGCCAAAGTCATCGTCCTGGGTCACAACCGGCTTAGATGAATCCGTGTTGTCGTTGCTTCCCCATCCTCCGAAATCATCAGACAATGCCGTGGTGGGCGGCGCCTTCGTTGACGTTGCTGAGGTCGCTTGCGCAGAGGTTTGTATCGGTGCAGCCCGCTGAGGTTCTGGATCGGGTGTATTCCATGCATTGTCTGAACCCCAGGCATCCATGCCGCTCATCGCTCCAAAGTTGGATGCAGGAGCAGCTTGCTTCGGTTGGCTCACGGGTGGGGGGCTGGAAAGGTTGAATGCAGAATTCGAAGTGTACGAGGACATGTTGATGGGTGGAGGTTTGCTTGTTGTAACCGGCTTCGCAGCTGCTGAGGGAGTAGGTGCTGGCTGCGGTGTGATCGAAGGACCAGACAGGTCGAACAAGTCCCCCATGGATGAAGTTGCGGCAGGTGCAGCTTTCGGCTGTGGCGGAGGAGATGCGGCAGATGTAAAATCGCCAAAGTCACCAAACCCGCTGACAGACCGCTGCGCTGCAGGCTTCTGTGTTGCAAAACTTGATTGGGCAGGTGCCGCTGGTCTTGCGTCAAAGAAACCCCCTCCGCTAGATAGTGCTGGTGAGGCTGTCTGTCGGACTGGGGGAGACGTGAGTCCTTGGAAGGGTGCAGGTTTGGGTGCAGGAGGCTGAGGCGACCCAAAGCTGAGCGAGCTGAATGCATCATCAAGAGTCGAGCTCGTGGCTTGTGACTTGGGCGGTTGTGGCTGGCCGAACCCTGCTAGTGTCTGGCTCGGAGGTTGTGCTGGTGCGGGCTTAGGTGCTGAAGCATAAAGTGACAAGATGGATTGTTTCAGGTCAGTCCTCTGAGGAATACCAGGTCCAGAGGCGGATGTAGCGCTAGCTGGCCTCGCGGGAGGAGCAGACTGCGATCCACCAAAGAAGTCCAGCCCGAGCAAGGATTCGCCAGGTTTTGTCTGTTTGGCGGGGACGGCGGGCGCCTTGACAGGCGGTGGCCGTGCAGCAGGCGTCGGCTCTGTGGTGGATGGTCTTTCTGGTTGCGATGGCTCATCACCGAACAAATCGATGTTGTTGTTGGCTCTACGAGGAGGAGGGCCAGCACTTGAGGATCCGTTCCTTAGTGATGAAGCTCGGTCAAGTTTGGCCTTTTCTTGGACGACATTGAGAGGCTGCAGCAGGGTCAATATCACAGCTTCGGAAATTGAGAATCTCTAGCTTACGGCATCATCGTCTCCAGCGTCCAGTGTAGAGGGGTCAGGAATGGGTCCGTCCATCGTCCATCTCTTGGAATCGTACTTTGTTCGAATGAAGTTTTCAATCTTTGCTTCTGCTGGTACGTGACCAGGCGCAAGCTTGGCCTCGTAATATTTGTTCGCCCTAGTATTACCCCATCTGATCATGCTCTGAAGCTGCTCGTCCGTCCAGGAATCAAGGTCAACCGACTTGACCCTGCTGATATGCGTGCCCATGCCTCTGTGGATTCCCGAGCATCGAATGCAGATAAAAATACCAAGATTCCAGCTCGCCCATCTTGGATGCTTGTTCCTCTTGCAGTCTGCGCAGCTTTTATTGCCCTCGAGCTTGACCAGTTGTTTGAGCGTTTGTTGGTTTTGGGCGGCCTTGTCTGCCCCGACAGCGGGTCGTCGGGACATTTCGTGAGGTGTGAAATATGGACGATGAGCCAATGGCGATATATTCCACGTTTGCGGTCTAAACAAGTTGTGTTTTTGAGACCCGGAAGATGAGTCGTGTCAGCTCAATGGAGGCTGAATTGAACACGGTCACCAAGTTAGCCTCCAAGCCGACATCGATGGAGGTACAGGCCGGGCTTGGCACACGACACAGCGAAGCCCAGTTCCTTTTAAACCGGCTTCACTTCTAAATCGCACGTGCACTTTCACCGAGCAGAAACCTTGCATAAAATATGTAAGATCTGTTTGATAACACCTTAGCTAAAATTCTAGTAGCTGCGGGGAAGTCCTAATGCCTTTTCCGCTATAAAATTCATGATCATTTCCTGAACGAATCAGCCGTTGGAAGCCATCTTAGCAAGCCATGATATGGAACTCACCCTGCTGACTGGAGCGATTCGCGGAACGAAGCAGTCCCTCATGTATCGTTCGACATGATATTCTGCCGCGTAACCCATACCACCCATACTCATCACACTCCGCTCACAAGCTACAAAGGCAGCTTCGGCTGCCAGATATTTCGCGGTGTTTGCAGCCACCCCAACAGCGCTAGGTGTGATGCTAGTATCTTTGGCTGACTGATCATAGAGGCGCGCCGCATGATATGTTGCGAGCTTAGCGCCCTCTAGTTGCATATATGCTGCAGCCAAAGGATGTTGAATACCTTGATTTTGACCTATTGGGCGCCCGAATACAACACGCTCTTTGGCATATTCTGATGCTCTACCTTTTTGTCAGCGATTTAGCTGCTTGCAGCATGAGTGAGGTTTACTTCTTGAGAGCGCAGTAGCCAAGCCCAAGGGCCTCTCCACTAAGGAGACATCGCTCGGCATTCATGCCATGCAGGATTAGCTTGAATCCTTGGCCCTGCTCTCCAATCATCGTGGAAGCAGGTATGCGATAGTTGTCGAAAAAGATTTCGTTCGCATCAACCGCTCTACCGCCCATCTTTTTTATACGACGAAGCTCAACTCCAGATTTGGATTTGTCGAAATCTATGAAGAAAAGTGACAAACCCTCCGATGGCTTTTTGACCTCTTCGAGTGGAGTGGTACGAGCGAGAAGTACCATCTTAGTGGCTATTTGAGCGGAAGTTATCCAGCTTGAATTGGTCAGTGGGCATCTGTTACGAAGATCAACGGCCGCAATGAAACATACATCTTCTGCCCTGATACCACAAAATCATCACCGTCACGGATCGCAGTCGTGCGCAATTTTAATGTGTCTAAACCGGTGTTCGGCTCGGTGCTTGACGATATGTCAGCGATCTTAAGTCTGTGAATGCTCAAGTCCTATCCTCCGTTACCTACACCGCAAAGCAGGTGCGTGCCTCTCCACTGATGAGTTTGGACAGCATAGATCCGCGTTGCTCAGGCGTGGCGAATTTCGAAATCGGCTTTAAATGTCAGAACAACCTACAAACAGGCGAGAAAGACCCACTTGAGTTGCATAGACGTTTGCGTGTAATGACTGGCACCCATTCATGCCCGCGCCACTCCTGGAAGATGCTCAGCCTGTAATCTTGCGACATTGCACTTTTGCCCTACTCCGCTATGGTTTGGAGCATCATGGTTGCTTCCGATATGCCTAGACCAGCGCCACCAAGATCTTCGGGCAAGGCAATCCCAATCCAGCCATCCTTTGCAAGGGCTGCATGGAGCTCGTGTGGATATTCTTCTTGCTGGTCATGTTCCATCCAGTATTCCTGTAAAGGGTCAGGTGACGATGTCATACCATAGCTTAGCAAGCCAGTACATCTGGGAAGTTGGAACAGATCTTGAATATAGAGTCTCTGACTGTGAGCTGCTCTTCACTGAAGCCAGATATTTGCATTAGTGGTCTGATTGAAGTTGAGGCAAATCGTCGACGGCGCACTGTATTGGCACTGCGAGGTGTCCCCCATGACCGTAGCAAGGAATGGATTCTTTGACGACCAAAGGTCTGAACGCAGCCTACCGACTTATTGAGAGTCGCCATGTTCATGAAATTAGAAGGTCACCAAGATAGAATAATTAAAGTGAGGACAAACAAGACTGCGCAGAAGTCACAGAGATTGGTCTTCAGGGATAATATTGGCTGGACTTGGAACGAAAATTACCACTGTGACTTGCCAGAAGAAAGATGAAATAAAATGATAACCTCGTTGGGCAACAGAAGAAGTCATTTACGATGACCGCGTTTCTCTGGTCGGCGAACGCGGCTATATTGGCCGAAGGTGGAGCATCAGCCGCATCCCCTCCCCCCCTGCCCCACAAGACGATGATGCTGGGAGCAATCAGCAAGGGTACTATCGTGGTTAGGCAGCAACATGCAATCTACCAGACAAGTGCAAGGCTTGCCCTTCACCAAAGAGCAGCATCGTCTTGATTTCGAAACTGTGCCTGCGTACAGTGCTTACAGCGATGTCTGATTGGTCGAATGTGAGGTGCTGGTTGTGGCCAAAGGACAACAGTGGGCAGAGGTCTATTGTGGGATAGAAGCAAGCCAAACACCACCAGAGATCTGGTGCTTTCGCTATTGCTGGAGCTGAAGCACAACTGGGAGATAATCGCGGATACCTCAGCTTGATCGACTTCGACCATGCCACTCGCTATTGCCAGCGTGGCATGCGAGCCACCGCTCGGCAGCGTCACCTGGGTCAATGGCCAATCTGCACGTTTTGTTGTTGGAGTCGAGCTTGTTGAGCACAGCCAGTCTGATCTCCAAGCGCTCATATGGCACGAGGATGAAGATGGCTGGACTGAATTACAGCTAGAAAGACACTCGCAAACTTCAGACCTGATCGTCTTTGCTGGCAGCCTTGTTCCGCGAATAGGTGTGAAAAGAACCATTCGTTTCACAGTCAAGATTGGACTGAACGGCGACTATCACTGGGTCAACGATTTGGATCCGGATCCGCAGACTGATGGTACAGTTGTTTTTCAATCCAAGAGTGATCGACCTCCAACTTTGACCCAATATATCGCACCTCACGATTGTTGGCAGGTCGAGCATTTGCAAGGTGATCAAGATGGCCAAGTGAATGCTTGGGAATTCGTGAGTGGTATAGATGGCGACTCGGAAGAAGTTGTACGCCTCGGCCGGCTCCAAGACATCCTCAGATGGTTCGCCATCGTCAGGCACTCTACACCATGGCTCGGCCCACGTCAGGGTGGCAATCATTTCGAGGTTGACAAGCCTGCTTTGTTAGTTGCATTTCTATTGGCAGATGGAACTCATCTAGTGATATGCCCCGAGCATGGCAAGCCCGATATAACAACCTCTCTGGAGGATGATGGTGCCGGAAACATTGTTGTTAGGAGCCGCAACGATGCAGAAACGCGAGCTACTGTCCGCATTATCCTGTCAGCCGGCAACGAATTTGAACTAACGCTAGCCGATGCCGTGAGAAACAGCAGACTAGGATCTCCTGGCCCACCAGCAAGCGCCAAAGTCGACAAGGAAGCCTTAGAAGATTGGTATGACGGCTTTTCCTATTGTACATGGAATGGTCTTGGCCGTGAGTTGGACGAAGAAAAAATTCAACAGGCACTGTCTACCCTATCTCAGCATGGGCTAGTCGTTCCCAATCTCATAATCGACGACAATTGGCAGTCTTTAGACAATATCGACAACGGAGACCCGTTCACGTATCGCTGGACTGACTTCGAGGCGAACAAGGAGAACTTCCCTCGTGGCCTCAAGCACACAATAACAAACATCCGAGCGAGTCACACACATCTGCGTCATGTTGCTGTCTGGCATGGCATATTTGGTTACTGGGGTGGCTTCTCCCCAGATGGAAACATCGCAAAGTGCTACGCGACTCAAGAAGTTCAGAAGCAGAATCAAGAATCTTACATGAAGGGTGACACCGCCACTGTCGTATCGGCGAAGGATGCCCACACCATGTACGATGACTTTTATCGATTTCTCGCTGAATGTGGCATCGACTCGGTCAAAGCAGACAATGGCTTTTATCCTGATTACATACAAGGTGCTCAAGATCGGCGTGAGCTGATATACACCTATCAAGATGCTTTTCTGCAAGCGTCAGAGACACACTTCGGTCACCGAGCCATCTCTTGCATGTCACAAACTCCGCAAAATCTTTTCTATTCGTTTATGGATGACGGTAAGCGTCCTCGTTACCTTGTCCGGAACTCAGACGACTTCTTCCCTGATGCTCCAGAGTCTCACACATGGCATATTTTCTGTAACGCACACAACTCCGTCCTCACGCAACATCTCAATATCCTTCCCGATTGGGATATGTTTCAGACAGCAGGACCCAATCCATACATGCATGCCGCAGCACGCTGCTTGTCTGGCGGCCCCATATACATTACAGACAAGCCGGGGGAACATGATATCCGTCTAATCCATCAAATGACCACCCTCGGCCTCGATGGCCGCCACAGGATCCTCCGACCCGAGATCATCGGACGAGCGACGGAAGTATACAACAAGCCGCAAAGCAGACGATTCTTACGCATCGCTGCCGGTCACCTCGATACCTGCTTCCTCGGCCTCTTCAACATGAGCGACCGCGAAAGTGTAGAATTAGTCACTCTTAGGGCCATCACACGCTCCGAATCGCATGGCTCGTACATTGTTCTGAAACACTACGACAAGTGCCGAAAAGTCCACCACCTCTCCTCCATCCACGACGTTGTATCGGTGAAGCTTTCCCCGAGTGGCGGGCACGAAATCTTGACAGCATATCCCATCTCCACGGCCGGAACCTTTGACTTCGCTATCCTCGGACTGACAGGCCACATGACTGGCGCCGCTGTTCTCGCGCAAAAACCGCATGCTAAATCCTTAGCAAACGATGCCGGTGCGTTCCTGAAGATGACGATCAAAGCTCCCGGGTCTCTTGGTAAGTCTAGCCGCTCAAGAGTGTTGACAACATGAACTCGCTAATCACAGGTGCAGCAATCTGGGTCAGGGATGTCACTCGTGGTAAAGTTTCGGCGTCGATCACCGTGCCGCATAAGGGCAGGTATGTGGCACGGGCTGTGCGAGTGGTCGACCCGGGCATGACTGAGGACGTGATTGTGCTCGATGTCGGGGCCGCTTGGGAAAGGGCTATCGCTGACGGGATCGTTGATGACGCAGACAGGCAGTCAATGAGGAGGCTGGTGCTGACTGTAGAGATTCAAAATCAATAAGGCGGTCTTTAGTATAATGTCTAGACATAACAGCGAGAAGTCTATTCGATCTCATCAGCTTGATGAGCAGAAAGTCGGTAGAGCTAATGAGTCGGAACGCCTCTCTAAATACATCGTTGAGAAGAATATCTTCATATCACAGAAAGGGCATAGACGTTCCTCACCTTATCGATCTAACCAAGTCGAAGTGGGGTGAAATTTCAGGCTTTAAGGAGGATGAATTCGTCCATGTTGCGATGGCTCGAAGCAGTCTATAGACTATATTTCAATTCACATTTCACAGGTTTCTCGAGAGTAATCACATAAGCCAAAATGAAAAGAATACTCAGATGGTTATCTGTCAAAGTAGAAAATCCCATGCTTGCAGCCACAACAGTCTCCACAGTTCCCCACAGCCGTCATCGGTCACGTGTTCTCGTTCTGGCGTCGCGGCTAAAACTTATATTGACTCCATCAAAACAACCCCGTTCTGCGCGCCAACATTCGTCCTCTCACTCGCGCTTTCCAGCCTACACCCCCTTGGCGCACGTCCGGGACCTGCCTGAAGCATGATCAAGTAAGTCTTCAGCTCCACCAACAAATTCCAGCTTCCCGCCCTCGCGTCAGACGCGTCGGGCGGCTCTCAACACAACATCACGATGACCGCGACACGTATGAACTCCCGGGCTGCCGTCGGTTCTTCGCAATGGGTCAAAGAAGAGCGCGAGCAGATGGCCCGCCTGATTGACCAGGATGTGGAGGAATTCGGCTACTCTGCGAGAAACGAACTTGAATGGTTGAACGAACACATGGCCGAGATCTTCAGTAGTAATCAAATGTGGGTGCTGCCTGCGGCCGCACAACGATATCATACTTATCAATTGACAGGAACGTCACGGATGTATTCAAGACCCCAGGAAAATTACGAGGCAAAACTCCTCGCACAGCACGGAAGCACGACGCACAACGCGCCGTGAGTCCACTATTCCTGCCATATCAACAGTCACACACTGACGACGCACAGCCGCTCACGGATCTGTTCGCGCCAAACCCTCAATCTGTAATGAGCCCAGCCAGAACCACTCCTTTCTACCAGAAGGTATCCAAAATCAACGTGGCCTCCTACGATGATAGCAAGCCCTCTCAGGTAGAGGCGGCTACGCTGAAAAGCCCACTGAAGCAAGGCAAAGAGAACGCAGATTCTGGGTACCACGGTATGACAGAAGACGAAATGGATGTCGATGCGCCAGCCGGTCACAAACACAAGGAGGCCTTGCCTCTTCCTCGCGCTCCGGCCATGCAGGATCTGTTGACAGTGGAGGCCCGCACAACAGAAGAGTCATTCGTTTCAGCGCAGGAGGGCCTGGAACCACAAGAAACGCCCCAGCAACAGGATCAAGAGGATGATGACAACGCGACCGTACAGGACGGAGATCTCGATGACCAAAGGGCGGCGATCAATGCGCAGGTGGATGGACAGCACCTGAATGATCCCGAAATCAGCATACACGAGGATGCGCCCGATGACAGTCCGGATATTGGAGAAGGCACTCCGATTGCGAGAGAACACACCGACTCCGGGTCATACACATCTAGCCCGGAGAAAACGCTCCCTCGGAAGAGCAGTCTAAACTTTGCTTCGTTACCACCTCGGGAAACATTGACAGGTAAGAGAAGTATGGGTGTACGCAACAGCCAATTCCAGCCGTCCCAGCAGCAGAATAGCCAGGCTATGGATATGGATGAGGACGTGTCTGACGGCGAGGAACGTGAAGCTGGGAAGTCTGCAAGTTTAAGTTCAGTGAAGGCGCAGAGTAAGACCTCCACCCAATTGCTTCACGAAAAGATCAACATGCTGGGCCAGACACGCGAGCCCAGACCCTCAAAATCGATCCCC
This sequence comes from Myriangium duriaei CBS 260.36, assembly GCA_010093895.1. Classification (NCBI taxonomy): domain Eukaryota; kingdom Fungi; phylum Ascomycota; class Dothideomycetes; order Myriangiales; family Myriangiaceae; genus Myriangium; species Myriangium duriaei. The sequence goes on from ML996091.1 coordinate 657,587, forward strand.
TCTATGTATCCACATTTATCTCAAGCCTCGCAGGCAACCAAGGAGAGTCAACCAGAAGCGGAGAACGACGATGAAGATGACAGCTGGATTGCACCAATCGAAGACCGCAACAGTACCCACAAGGCGCCTGAGCCCGAAGCCCATTCGCGATCAGACGCAGCTACAAATGGCGAATATCGACGTACGTACGGACATCAGAAGTCGATCTCTACCTCCAACATTGCTTCTCCAACGAAGTTAGCAATGAGACCCGAGGACGTCGGGCATATGGCAGTCTCTGCATCTATGCCCAATGGTGTTGGTAATCAAGCAACAACTCCTACTTCGTCCCCGAAGAAATTCACAGAGGGGCCGTTGAGCGCGTCGAAGGCGAGATTCTATTCGGTCCTGAAGTCTGCCAAGGGCATGTTTGCAAGTTCCGCCGGCGCAAGTGCACAGGCCAAGATGGAGGCTACTTCTCTGCACACAGCCGCTTCGAAAGAATCTTTGCTAGATAGTGGACCTGACACTTTGAAAATTCCTGGAGGTTTCGCTGATGACGCCGCTTCTGTATCAACCGGCAATACCGCTGGTTCAAGGCCGCTTTCTGCCTTTTTCAGCCCAAGCAAAGAAGGACGAAAGACCAGAAGCTCCACGGAGAGTGATAAGAGGAAGAAAGCTAAGGAGGAGCAAAAGATCGTGGATGATCTTGATAAGATCAGGCAGAAGGAGCGCCAAAAGGCGACCCAACAGAAGCAGGAGCGCGAACGCGCTGAAGAGGAGCGAAAGGCTCAACTGGAGAGGGAAAGAGCCGAAGCCACCGCAAGAGAGGAAGAAAGATCAGCAGCTATTGAGAAGGAGCAAAGCCAAGAGCAGACTCAAGAGATCAAAACCATGCCATCCACTGGCAAACTTCGAGCTCCGGGTAGATTGGCGAAACCTACCAGGCAAGCGCCGGCCCAGTCCAGCAAACCGGTGCCCGTCAACATCAGAGTGGCTTCCCAAGCACAGAGGGTAAGCCAGTTGCGTATCAGCCTAGAAGTGGAAAGTGTAGACTAACGATCAGCAGCTCGGCTCTACACAACCGTCCGCATCGACATCTGTGGCGGAGACGGCGCAGACCCCTGGCAATCGGCCACAAAGTGTTGTCGGTCGGCCTGGTTTGACAAGAGGCGGCTCAGCAAATCCTACATCTAACGCCCGTGTCAAAGCTCTAGAGGCTGCCGCCCGCAAGAAGGAGCAGGTATGTTAGTACTCTCGTGTCGAATGATCTCAGTACTGACAGCTGGCAGGAGGAGAAGGCTGCAGCCAGGAAAGCAGAGCAGAAAAAAGAACTTGAGCGGAAGCGAGCAGCCAAGCTGGAAGAGGAGAGAAAAGCAGACCAAGAGCGAAGGGCTGAAGAACAGCGAAAGGTCCTTGAAGCTAGAGCTGCAGCACAGAAGCAGGCGGAACAGCGCAAACTCGAGCAGCAACGACGGGAAGCTGCTGCGGCAAAGGCCCGAGCAGACGCAGAACTGGCTGAGGCACTCGAACGTGAAAAGGCTCGCGCTGCAGCTCCGCCGCAACGAGGAGATGTACCGGGCACAATCCGCCAGCTAACCAAAACGACTGTGATCCAGGATATGCAAGCAAATAAGTCGGTCAAGCGACCTCTGCAGCGAGACGCCGAAGAGCCCAGCCGAACATCGACCATGAATCGTGGGTTGCCATCATATCAACAACAAGACGCCAAGCGGCGAAGAACCGATGATGAGGAAGATCTCGACATGCGCGAGCGGCACTCAGTGATGGCACCGCCTAAGAGGCCGTCCAACATGCGTAAGGAGACACTGGGCAACAAATTCCCTCATGGCTATGCACACGCCCCACCACCCGCCGCCCACCACGCGCAGAATAACATTTACAAAGCGTCCGTCACCTCTCACAGCAATCAAATGAAACCCTCCGGGCCCACCCACCCAACAGAAACCATCAAACTCTCCACCGCCCGCATTCCCTTCGCTGACGCCGATACCGCCCCCAGCAAAACCCCCACCGCAAGCGCCTTCAAGACTCCTGCCCGCCCAGCCGCGCCCTTCGCCACCACCACCAAGCCCTCCCCGGCCTACCCCAACGGGGACAACATCGCCCTCCCTGAAATCCACGACTCAGACTCCGACTCCTCCGACTCCGAGTCCGAATCGCAAGGCAAACCCGGCTTCCGCGCCCCATCATGGGTCGCCTCGCCCGCGCTGCGTGACCTGCTCACGCAGCAGCAGCTCGTGGATCCAGAGAGCGTGTTCGGGCCCATCGCAGCGCTGAACATGGACGATGTGTTCCGGGGTGGGTCGAGCAAGAACCAGGAGCGGATGAGACGGTATAGAGAGCGGGGGGAGAGTGCGTTGTGGACGGAGAGTGGGGATGCGGTCACCTCGGCTGAGAAGAGGCGGGATCGAGAGGCGAGGGAACGGGTGGTTAGGGATGGGGGTTGGACTTTTACGAGGGATTTGTAGGGGATGGGATGAGCGGAACCTATGTACTCTTGGGTTGGGATACGGCATGTGACGAATGTCAAGACCATCTTTTCACTATATGCCATGTGTCCCTTGTTCCTTGCTCTGGTATTGGATTAGAAGCTGTGGACCAGATCCTATGTTGCACTGAGGAATTCATGAGGAACATGGGGAAAAGGTACAAAGAGTCAAAGTGAAGAGCGAAGAGGATATTCCATATAACCGGTTTATGCTATACTTTTGCTACATTCCCCCAATCCGAGGCAGAGAGTGCCAAGTCTAGATATTGTACACAGCGCCGATAGTGCTTGAGATATAAAAAGATGTGAAGGATTCCTCGCCTGCTAGACGACAGGAGTAGCGTGGGAAAGCAGAGTTCCTCCGAGTATCAGATCGCTTTGCCTGGCGCCTACATGCTATTCTTTTATGAGTGGTATGGTGTGTGGTGAGTGGGTATTGAGCGAGTCGGATGGTGTAGTAGGCGGAGGGGAGGGTGTGGTGTTAATGCACCAGCATATTGAATTGAGTTCGTAGAACGACCAACAACTCCGTCGTTGTGGCTCATGTGGCAGGTCTTGTTATTGAATAGCCGTATTCAAGATCGCGATAAGATGGCAGGTGCTTAGTAGTCGATACAAGTAGGTGGGCTCAGGTGAAAGTCAACGAGCGCTGGGAGCGACCGCTAGAACGGAAAGGATTGTTGTCTCTCTCCTGGTTCTCTCGGGTGCGGCCACCAGATCGCTCACCAAATCGTCGTTCACCACCATCCCTGTTGCCGAATCTCCTTCCGTCTCTACCGCCGTCTCTACCGCCGTCTCTACCGCCGTCTCTACCACCGAACCTTCCCCGATCCCTGCCGCCATCTCGCGAACCGAAACTTCCTCCATCCCTTCCCCCGAATTTACCGCCACGGGAGTTATCGCGCTCAATGAATTCCTCGGGCTCGTGGTCGACAAGATTGAGACCAGGCACGTTGGTCACACCAAGCCTTTGTGCGCGGTGGACCGAGATGGGAGGAGGTGACTCCATGCCCCAGCCATTGATGGCCATGGAATTGCACATAGTAATGTGGCGGCGCTTGTTACTGAGGCCACGCGCAGTAGCGCCAACAAAGACACTGTAAACAGTAGCTTTCTCGGATCGTGGGACAGTCTTCGCCGCCTCTCTAATCATAGCTGTCGGGGATTTGGGGTTCTCAGTCGAAAGACTCATGTCCTCCATCGCGGTTGTTAGACTGGTGTCCTCGTCGATAGGGATGTTGCGCAGCATGCGATCGACCTCGCTGGCCTCGTCCTCGGTGACAAATATCCAGCCCTCGCCTTCTTTCCCAGCACGAGCAGTACGGCCAATACGGTGGATATAAGACTCCCGATCTTGCGGGGGACCCATTTGGACCACGTGCGTTACGTTGGGGAAATCCAAGCCACGCGCGGTCACGTCTGAAGATAGGAGGATAGCACTCTCGGCTCTACGGAAGTCCTCTGCAGCAATGGTACGCTGACTTTGAGTAAGTCGGGAGTGGATGTGGTAGATTCTCAGGGGAGAGAGTGGATGTTTACCATCCTTGACGACGAGACCGAAAGCGTCGCGTTTGGATGGACCGCCGTGAGAGAGGTTCGACATGATAGACCTAGCCAGACTGACTTCCGCTGTGCTCCTGAAGTACACAATTGCCTTGAATGGGCGACGATTTTCGGGGTCGGCGTTGTAGGCTTCCTGCTCGCGTTGGATAAGCTCAACCAAAGCTGGTAGCTGATTCTCGAAACCGCGTAGAACAACAACGTTCTGTTTGACGCGCTCTGTGGTGGGCGCATCCTGCTCGCCACCCATGACACGGACGAATTGGAAGCCTGGCTTGAGGGTCTGTCGGACGATATTTACGACCTGTTTCGGGATGGTTGCGCTGAACATAAGGGTTTGACGGTCCACCTCGGACCGGCTAGGGAGGAGCTGCATGAACTGTTGGATCTCGGGCCAGAAGCCCTGGTCAAGAAGACGATCAGCCTCATCCAGGACAAAAGCCTTGAGATTCGGAGCAGCGACACCACTGTACTGGTCTTGGAAAATATCGCAGAGACGGCCGGGAGTGCCGACGAGCAAATGACAACCTTGTCGCTGCATCTGGTGCAACATCTGTCTTTTCTGTGTACCTCCAACAGCGGCCTGGACAACTATGCTTGTTCCCTTGACAACCTTCCTAGCTTCTTCAGCGATCTGTTCAGCCAATTCTCGGGTGGGAGAAACGATGATGCCACGGATGTCATCGGCTGTCGTCCGCGGAGGCCTATAGGATTTCCGAGCCAGGTTGGGGTCTTCGAGGATCATGCGCTGCAGGATAGGAATGAGGAAGGCCAAGGTCTTGCCAGTACCCGTTTTGGCTTGAGCGACACTGAAAAAGAAGATCAGCTACGCTCCGCACACATAACTTTGGTTTGACTTACACATCGGTACCCTGCAGAGCTGAGTTGATGGTCGCGCTTTGGACTTCTGTCATAGACGAGAGGTTCATTCCAGAAGTGATAGAGTTCACAATGCTCTCATCAACCAGTTGCTTCTCGGCCAGCTCAGCGAATCGTGTGATTTGCTGGTCCTCGGCCCTTGATCTCGTGGCAGAGAAGTGGCGAATGTGGGGGAAGGCAAGACATCTCGAGGTCGGTAGCGACGAGAGCTGAACTGTTGTGCGTTGTCGGACGAACGAGGCACCAAGATTACGAGCAATGTTCAAGCTGCGTGCTCGAGGCAGAGCAGCGGCGCATCTCCACGGCGAAGGGCGCATCGCCGTATATGAGGTACAGAAAATTGTGGAAATCAAGTCTAGAAACGAGGCTGGGGTATGAAAAGAAGGACCTGGAAGTGATATAAGAATGGGCGCAAAGGGAACAAAATTGTAGTATCAAGTGTATATCTTCGGCGGCGAAAGTTGCCCTTCTGCAGACCCGGGATTTTTTTACTGCCACTTCCTTTTTCGGACTGGCGCGTTTTGACCGAACGCGACGGAGCTTGACCTCATTGCTCCGCGTCCTACTAATTAATTTGCTGATCGCTTGCAAAGTGCATCCTGGAAGTCCATTGATATCTACGTACGGTAATCATTGGAAGTCGTTTATAATGTGGCCGTCCTACTGCTTATGATCCTGACGATTAGATATGTCATGGATCTCGCCCTGTCCGACCGAAAGTGACTAATAAAATGATAGCTCGATAAATTTTCACGGCATAGCGGCTTGAGGCTCTCGAAGTTGCAGTCATCTGATATTTACGGAGACTCGGAAGATTTTGTCAAAAAAGCAGCCTCAGGACTGTGCCGATCCACAACATCGGTGTATGGAAATAACGAGCGTCTATTGACCAACGACGGTGTTTCAAAGCAATGATATGCCAAGTCTCTTGACTGGGCCTGGCAGTATATAATTTAGTCACTCGTTTACAAATCGAGCAGCTTTTGATTCATAACAACTATAGTCTTTCTGCAGTCATTTTACCTCCTATTGGCATTAGCCCATCATCATAGATCATCCATAAGGGTTCATGTCATAGGCACATCTGAATCGGGGAAGATCTCCACGGACTTATAAGGACATCAATCAAAGCATTGGGGAAATAAGAGAGAATAGAAACTTCAATCTTCCTCTTGAAAAGGAATCTGGAGTGCTTGTTCTCGCAGATTGCTCATACTAAAGGCCGGGCAAATGGTGGAAGACTATTCGATTTGCTGACAAAGGCAAGCTTAATACCACCCCCGCCATACCGTCGGGATCAGCCCATACATTCTTGATCGGCATGTTAATGACTCGAGCTCACTTAGCCAGACCCAGGATGTCGTACAAGATAAATCTGGTAGGCGACGTGCGTGGCACTCCTTCGTGCATCTCCTAAGGACCCCACTGAGACAGACCAAGGTGATGCTCGGCCGCCTGATCGACCAACTCTTTCCAATCCACGTCGACGAACCTTCCGAAGCTGCCATAGTACGCAACGTGCAGCAACGCGATGCATCTCTGCACCTGTACGACAACTCCAGCCCATGGGGCAATTGGCTTCCAGTATTCAAGTCCGCCGACCTGACGCTGATCAACCTCGAAACGTCCGCCACCACCCATGCCCGCAAGTGGCCTGCAAAGGTCTTCAACTACCGCATGCACCCAGAGAACATAGCCTCGCTCACGACTGCGGGCGTCTCGTACGCTGGTCTAGCAAATAATCACACCCTCGACTTTTGCGAGCAAGGTCTCTCAGACACAGTTGCAGCACTGAGGAAGGCTCAGATCCCCTTCGCCGGCGCAGGGGATACAAGGGAGGAAGCGCTCGCTCCGGCCGTCCTCTCCCTCGGTAGCCACGAGGTGCATGTTTACGCGGCATCGGATCATCCAGCTGACTGGAGCAAGGTGCCGAATTTCCACCTCATAGACTATGGCTCGTCCATGCGGCAGCAATTGAAGGAGACGCTTCTGCAGCGCCCACGGCCGGGGCTGAAGATCTTCAGCGTGCACTGGGGTCCAAACTATGCCTGGCAGCCGGCAGACGAGTTACAGCGGTTAGCAAGATTTTTGGTTGACGAGTGTGAGGTGGACGTTATTCATGGGCACTCGAGTCATCACGTGCAGGGCGTTGAAGTCTATAAAGGTAAGCCGATTATCTATGGATGTGGCGATTTTGTGGATGATTATGCTGTGGTTGACGGTGGGTGGAGGAACGATTTGAGTGCATTGTGGAGGCTGAATGTGCGCGAAATGAAGAGTTGCGAGCAGACTCGTTTGGCTGTAAGCAACATCGAGGTGTTCCCAAATCGTATACAGAATTTCGTAGCGCACAGATTGGATGCTGGTGATAAGGACCACAAATGGGTGCTAGATAAGGTGAGGCATCTGAGTTCGGGATTTGGCACGCGCGCAAGAAGTGGCTTAGGCAGGGATGGTCAATTGGTGTTTAATATTGACTGAAGCTGGAGTGATTATGAGCTACGAGCTGAATGTACTATAATATTTGCTGCCAAATCATGCGACTTATCAGTACAGTACTCCCCTGCGCCATGAAATTTCTGCAGACATTTTTGCACAAGACTGCTTAGGCATTTGAGAAGGGGGTGAGGGAAACCTTGCATCCGTTGCGGCCGACACAAGTAAGGTGCAACCACTCAGTCCAAGGCTCGGGATCTCTTGACTCGATGTCTCTGAATTCCTGCAACAATCTAATGGTCGCATAGCTGGCCTCCGTCAAGGCAAATTGCTGGCCGAGACAGATCCTGGGCCCTCCGTTGAATGGCAGGTACTCCCACCCTGGTCTCAGACCCTTCTCGCCAATCCATCTGTCGGGATTGAATTCGTCGGCGTCCGGTCCGTAGAAGTCCTTCCTTCGGTGCATCACATACACGGAGTAAGTAACGACCTGGCCCTTCGGGATGAGACAAGGGCTCATGCCGTCCTTGCCACCGCCACGGGGTAGCCAAGTGTCAGTGGTAGCCTCGCGAGAGTTGAACGGCACGACGGGATGCAATCTCAAACTTTCGTTGAGCACAGCTCGGACATATTTCATCTCCTTGATCTGCTCAAAGGTGGGCTTCTCGCCGTTGAGAGCGTCAACCTCAGCCCTCAGCTTAGCCCAGATGTCTGGGCGGCGGGAGATCTGCCACCAGACGTTGCTGAGCAGAGAAGCAGTGGTGTCGCGGCCAGCCAATAGGATGTTGAGCAGTTCGGATCGGATGCGATACTTGTCTGTGGTCTGACGGACGAGCTCCTCAAGGAAGACGTAGCGACTACCAGCGCCTTCCTTCTCTGAGAGCAATCGCGAGCGCATTGCCAGGCCCTTCTCCACATAGGTGTCGACAAAATCTGCCCATGTTTATTAGTTGGATTTGATAAAGAGATAAGGTGAATTTAGTTTACCGTGAACGAATTTGGTATCAGATTTGAAGTGATCATTGTTGGCCAACCACGGAAACAGTCCAAATCGACCCCTTTCAGACACGGTCTCTTGACCACGGTTGAAGCACTCTGCGAACTTTGAAGCAGAAACGGTAGCTAGGCCTGGAGCCAGGGTATTGGTGCTTTCTCCGAACAAGAAATCAGTAGCACTGTCCATTGTGAGACGGAAGAAGAGCTGCTGAAGCTCGACAGTCGATCCATCGCGAGGGATGGCATCAATGAGGTGGTCGACATGCGCATCGAGTGTTTCAAGGTCCCTGACCTGGCTTCGCACAAAACTCGGGCGGAGCATCTCTCTAGAATGCTGCCATTCAGCGCCATCAGTGCTAAAGACCCCAGGCCCCAAAAACTCGGTGAAGTCGATGATGCGCTGTGTTCCGAGACTCCAGTTCTTGAAGTCGAGAGCCAAGATCTGCTTGAGGTTCTCGGGCTCAATAGTGGAAATGTTGCGCTTGCCCAAAACATTGTTCCTGATAGTGGTGACACCCATCATGTCGAATCGCCAGCAGGCAAATTGAAGAACACGACGCTCTTGGAAAGCTTTTCTGAATTCCAAGAAGCTGTCTATGCCTAAGATGGGATCCTTAGAAGGCACTTTGTTGACGGGCAGACATCCCTTCTCTCTGATAATCGCTCTCCGTCGAGCTCCGGTGGTGAGCTGGAAGTAGACATAGTATACAATGGCGAGGATCAGTGAACCCGCAAAGACTGGAGAAGCGCTGCTCAAAGAAGGTAGCAGACCCATTGTGGCAGGGGTAGCGGTTCTGGTTTTGGCAACAGAGAAATATCTGAGGTTGAAGAACACCAGTGCCCTTTGAAAGTAAGATGCGATGAACTTGAAGACTGCGATCGGGGTCACTATATGCCGAATCACGAGTCAAGGTGGTTGCGAAGCTCCAGCCTGACCTACGGCCGAACTAGGCTAAACGGGGAGCAGGCAGAAGAATAACGAGTCGAGTGGAGTTGCGACAGTGCGTGGTACCCGTCGTGCCGTCCCATCACTCGAGACTTAGCATAAAATCGGGGCTTCGAGTGCAGTAGTGCAGGAGCCTTGGAGCCGCATCGCTTGTTCAGGGCCCGATCCCCCGACTCCCGAGGTTACAGCAATTTCGGCATAAACACACACAGCCTCCTGGCATAACCTTAACTATAGTGTCAGCCCGACGAAATTGTGAGGGACTTGAGCCGTTCCCTCATCAATCGAGCATGCCTTTGAGCTTCGGGAACGGGGGATAATCGGTAGGATCGTATTGGCCGACCCCGGTCAAGGCGGGCAAACTGATATCGGCTTCCCCGCGAAGTCTAATGACGATCCGCGTATAGCAGCCGTATCCGCGGGCATGGATGAGATATGTACCATGACATGCGTGCATCGACATCGTGATAGAGAATGATCCGAAAGTCCTCTTGTAGGGCTGCAGAACCCGCTGCTGACGATGTTTGATGTTCATTCCTGACGTCGTAGCTCGTGTTGCCAGATTATGGTGCAGCCGGCAAAGCACTTCCCCAGTACCTAGTTGGGGATCGCCAGATCACATGTCATGTTCTGCGCGGGCGTTTACACTCCTTTTCAGGCTGGCATCCTTCACGTTCAGAACTGTATGTCGTATACAGCAGCGTAAGGACAAGGCCTCGAACAATGTCACTCGTTGTATGCTGGTAACGAGACTGCACATGACACTTGCGATGAACTATCTGAATCATGATCCCTGATGAGGTTTGATTGTGTCGTAAATCAAGGTCATCCCCACGAACTCATACTGGCAGAAAACACCGTAATTCAAGGGTCAGTTTGACCGATTCAAGAAAGCAGCATGGCGAGTGAAGTTCGGACCTTCTACCTGCATTTTATGCAGACAAGTATCAAGGCACGACACTTATTTAAAATGACTTCATGGACATCTGCTGCCTACTAGGGTTGAATTTGCATGCTTCCTCTGCGTATAAGTATCATGTAGGTCAGTTCTGCCATAAATGCTATGCTCTGCACCCCCTACGACCCACAGCAAAAATCATCTGGCTTCACAAGAAATCATGCTCAAGATTGTAATCTTGGCTGTAGTATTCTATCTCCCCTTGGTCTATGCTGCAGTTGTGAAGGACAGGAGCGTGGAAGTGCTGAAAAGACAAGAGAGGCGGGATTACAGATATGCTGCCGGGAGTCTCGTCTTTGCGGGATGGTCAATGCATACCACAGCCTCAGGCATTGACCAAGTGGTTAACAGTTGCAGAACATCTGGTCCTCACAGTGAACCTGGGCAATGCACAGAGGATATCATAAAAGTAGTGATCGGTACGGGAATCGGAACAACAATAGCAAACCCGCCAGGACAAGCCGTCGTCGGCGGTGTCTTCGAAAAGTTGGCTCAGCTCTATCGTCTAGATGGAGACAAAGGACAGGGACCCAGCGAGACAAGGATACAGCAGCATTCCACCTGCAACATTTCCGGAGCATTCTGCGATGGCTTCAATGCTGCGGCTAATGAACAACCCATCCCTGCTCTGGTACTCCTCAAAAGGAACTGCCCAGCCAGTCCAATCGGCACCAGCCCACTAGGACGCTATTCATTCGACGGCAGTCATGGAGTCAAGGTGGAATGTAAGAATGCATGCCAGTTCCTGACCTGGAATATGGGTGATATGAATGAAGGGCTCAATGCTGTGGCCACTCTGATCATCGCCGCCGGAGGTGACCAATCCGAGTTCACTATTGAGGATGTGAGTTCCAAGGGTGCGTTGCTCAGGTGCAGAGTCAACTTCTTGAGTCAGCCTCCGGACCTCAGTTGCCCGGACCAGATAGACGGAAATGGATGCCGCGCTGATCTATGACAGAGACCATGTTGCACATACGACGAGTCAGCAAGTAGCATAGTGAGCCAATCCCTATAGCGAACAGTATAGAGTCCAGTCGCTTCCTTATTGTCTCCGTGTCATGTTGATATTCACCGACATTCCATTGCTTCTTGCTGCTCCTAAGTCTTTGTCGATTTGCCGGCCGCATCTGATGTACTGTCCACTGTCTACGTTTTCTCCACCCCTTTCTCTATTCTGTCATGGGACTTGCTGTCCGATCGCCGTTTCTCGGCGCCTTTTCCGGTCGCATCATCTGCTCCGCCTACTTGACGCTCTTGCTCCACGGTGGGATCCATTCCCTGGTCTTCTATAATCTTACGAAGATACTGGTCCAGTGACATTTGAGCAGCCGCAGCCGTTTTGGCGATCAGGTATGCCGCCATGGAGGTCGCTACAAGAACGGCCAACAGCTTGATATTGCCCATAGAATCATTCAACAACATTGCTGTCTTGGTGTCTGCCGCTGCGTGGTCATGTATCCAGCAAGCGAACACGAGACCGAAGACGACTAATTGATAGTCGCTATCCCATTCTCGAAGTTTGCCTCCGTTCTTTACTCGCAGAATTTCAAAACCGGCAAGTATAGGCCACGTACCTATCACCAACAAAATGGCGAAGGCGAGCATTGTATTTTGGGAAGCGAATAGATGAATTCCTCGTATTTTTAATCAGATGGTCGGGAGCCTTTTGCTGTCGTTGATGTGGAAAACGTCCTTTGGGATGATGATTGTGGCGTGGGAGGCCTGAAGTTGTCCATCGTCAAATCGCTTCCGGTCACAAGTGGCGGCAGACTCATCACATGCGCAAATTGCATCCACAAGGAGAATCACGACGAGAGCAAAAATGACCGAGTGTCATTGCGGGACAATTATCATCTTGTCTTTTGTAATTTTTACGATGAATCACGGTGTGCAATTCACACGAGATTTTTGAACAGAGTGATTGGTGCAGTTTGGTTTCGGATATTGGGTTCATCCTCGTCAAAAATGAAACCCAGACTCGCTCAATGGTCTCCAAAGTATACCATTTTTAGTTATGCCATCGCACTTAAGACAACAGTTTAATATGGATAAAGGGAAATAGGAAGGCGAAGGGCTTTGTGGTAAACAGGAAAGGTACAAGGATTAATACAAGGGAGACCCGTGTGACGATTGGTAGTGCGACCAGACGGTTAGCCCTGCTATGGTCCTGCAAAGCCCTGTCGCAGCCACGGTCGATACTCACAGAGACCGAAAGTGCAGTGGAGACTACAAGTGACATATCAGCTCGGTCTTTGTTTCTCCGCATAATCCGACCGTGTATAGCTATTATAGCCCAAGTTTGGTACGAGTACTACCCAGCGCAGAACGGGTGTAAAAGTGTCGCGATGAAACTCAACGCTAACCCAAACAAGGGTTGGCTCCCGTGCGCGGCCCAAGAGACCGGGACTTGTCGCATGCTTCCGCATTGCACCAGCATCACCATGATAGAACCGCATCCTTGATAACCACCACATCTCGCTCATCCCGTCCGGTCGATAACGGTATCGCGGGACTACTCTCTGGCGGAGGACCACCTGTGGACGGTCGGCCTGCGCAACATGCCTCTCCTTCCACAACATACCTAGAAACACTGCGCCATGCCTTCCTCGACCGCAAACCTCTCGCGATCCCCGTCGCCCAACGATGATGGCAACGCCGGCGACAACACCACTGGTAGCTTCTCTAGATCGCATAAGGACAAGGAATGTCCCTTTTGTCATCAAGCCTTCACCTCGTCCTCGCTAGGCCGTCATCTCGATCTCTACATCAAGTCCAAGAACCCGAAACCCCCAGACGGCGTGCACGATGTTGACAAGATCCGCGATATCCGCGGTAAGATCACTCGACGGCAACCTCGCGGCGGAGTCAGGAAACAGGAGCATCATTCCGACACAAGCGAAGCTGGAGGAGACAGCCCTCCGCCATCGCACGCAACTCTGCCGACTACCACTCCCGCTCCGCCAGCGCCTATTGGTCCTTCTTCGCCCCATGATCCTCCCAGCCGGTCTATTCCCTCTGCTCGACCTGCTCTTCCTGCACACCCCGCGCCTCTTGCGCCCTTAGCGGCAATAATTCCTTCAGCGCCTGCAACTCCCACGGCGCCGGCAGCTCCGATAGAGCCGAGACCACTGCAGGCGACTAGCGCTCCGAGCATAGTTGGCAAGAGAATGTTGACCGCTGAACGAGAAGCAGATCCTCTGACACCATCAGCATGGGGGAGTCCGAGTGGAGCCTTACGACTGCCTCCGGATCCCTCCAAGCTAGTGTTTGGTACGAATTGGCAAAGCACCGGTGTCATAACCGGACTCCCGAACCACAGCGCCGACATGGAGCGGTTCGCACGTCCTTCGTGGTGCCTCCATGAGGCCAAACTCGCACCTATCCGCAGCAAGAGCATTGAAGGCGCTCTATTGGAAGGCGACGAGACAGGCAAAGCCGCGCAACTAGCGCTACGGGAAGTACTTGATAGCATCGAAGCGGCGCGACACCGAGAGGCCCGGCCAAGCATGTGGGACTTTGACTTCTATGGCTCTTCCTTCCCAGGACTGTGCCTCAAACTACTTCCTGCTCCACGACTACTCTTTTCTGTCCACCCATCCTCATCGAGCGACTCCTGGCCACTCGAGCCACCTGGAGAAGCCCATCTCACCGCGCTGCACGATGTCATTGCTGCCCGCGGCGCCAAAATCGGCTTCGCACCGCACAGCATTGACGTGCAGCGCGCCATCACGCACGCCGACACCGTCTACAATGTTTTCACCAACCAGCCCGACTACGAAAAGCAAACCACCTGGCGTCTTGAGACACTCCGCGCACTAGCCAAGTCACAGAAGCGCCTCGCCGAGAAGACCGCAGAGCTAAAGCTCGCCTCGCAACAAGCCGAGTTCTTCCGCCAACAATTCGAGCGCGTAGCAGCCCTGACCCGCCCGCAACGCTCCACAGCCACAACACCGACATCCGCGACCCTCCCTTCCGATGCGCGCTCAGACATGCTCTACGCCCACGGTCTAGCAGGCGGGCCCGGCCCCCTCGCGCTGAGCCCAGACGCAAGCGAAGCACTCGACCACGACCCCGACGCCCGCGCCTGGTCCTACGACAGGCTGATCGCGAAGTGGCGCGGGAAGCTCCGCGACTCCTCCTCCTCCTCCTCCGTCCCTGTTGGCAACAACCACTCTTCAGCTGTGGCGACGACGCAGCACAGCCAGCAGAACGGACAACCTCCGACCGCGTCGCGCGCTAGTTCTGCCACCAGCCCGAGCGCCACGATGCGCAGCGCCAGCCCCACTGCTTCTGCACTTGTACGTGGCGATCGGGATCGGGAGAGAGAAGTGCGGTTCTTGTGGGATGATGGCGGACGACAACGGCCGAGGGCGGGGACAGGAGGGAGTTCGTCGGCGCCCCCGGGAGAGCGAGGGGAATGGGTGGATGCTGCTGCTGGGGCGGTGGAGAGGGTGTGGACTTTAGGGGCGTTGGAGAGGAAGGGTGGTGGAGGTGGAGGCGTGTTGCCTCCGTTTGGGGAGGGAGAGGGATTTAATGCCAATGGGAAGAGAGCGAGGCCGAGTAGCTGGACCGAGGCGGGGAGGGGGGTGGGAGAGCATGGGTAGCGGGATTGTGCGCCTGGAGTGGGAAAGGGAGTGGTGAGATGAAGGGAGATGAATACGAGTAGATTGTACATATCACACACAGCCATGCTGTACACACGAGATATGGGAGCGAGCTTGTCATGAGCTAACATTTGATATTCATTTCATACCTTACCAACTCTAGCTCAAAGCTGTGACTGTGAGGGCACACTATGTACTCCTCAATAAATCTGTCATACATAACCCCACATGCTGTCCAGACACATGTAGAATGCTTCATTATAACCCTTTCCAAAACGCCGAGCCGTGACATCCATCAAAATTTCCAAGCATGGTATGGTCCAAACAATCGAGGGTATTTTCGAGTTTCGTAAATGAATAAAAAAAAAGCAGTCCGAACAAAAGATGGTGTCGTACAGTCTATGACCGCGAGCTCGAGGATTCGAGGTCACTTCCGCCCTTGGCAAAGCTGGAGATGTTGCGGTACATGTACCACATACCGAAGCCAACTACGCCGAGGACGAGGAAGAGGACTAGGATGATGATGGCGATGACGATGTTGCGCTCCATTATGTGTGATCAAGATGTCGAGGATGTGCGTTGGCCGAGGTGGTGATCAGGTCAAGATTTAGTCTCTGGCGAGTTCCAAGTAGGTGTAGTGAGATGTTAAGAAGGGCTTTCGGCGATAGTTTGTACGGACTTTTCGTTTCGCTTCGAGTGAGTTTGGTGATTGCTTGATGATGTGAAAGTGGTGGAAAGGTTCTTCGTCGTTGGTATGGCGGGCGAGCTCTAATCCCGAATACAAGCGGATTTTTATTTTAGGGTTGAGAGATAGAGGAAGTGGACAGGAAATTCCCGATAAAAGTAGAATTTGATAAGGAAACAGAGAGAAGAGAAGAGCATCCGAAACACAGCTATATAGCATTGCTTGGGGTGCTGCACCTACCTGCTGTCCTACCTTGGGCCTGGAATTTTTGGGCGTGGATCCCCGCCACGTCGCGTGGCTGGCATGGCTGGGGTTGGCACCTGCGGTGTTTTAGCTGTAGAGACGCGTTGTGTGGACGAATTGATGTCATGAACCGATCGTGAGATGGGTTTTCATTTCAATAATAAAGAATTATTCGACTTGAAAAGGTGCTTTCCAGGATGCTGTAGAGGAAGGTCGCCGATTTACCGGTGGCCGTTGGAAACGAGTGGTGGTCAAGGAATTCTGAGGCGGGCGCTTAGCGAACAGGTGGGGTCTGTCTGGAGCCAGCCACTCTATAAGCGACGAAATTTGCAAATGGTGCAAACTGTCGAGATACTCGAATACAAAATGGTTGTCAAATGATTCGAATTGTACACTCATCTCTCTATTTCCTGTTATACACTTCTCGTTCTTTCATGCTCAATCTTCATAATCTTATCGTCAGACTCTTCTTCGGCTACTCCTAAGCCTTGCTCTCCTTCTCCTTGACTGGATCCTCCGGGCTGAATTTGAGGCTGATGCTATTGACGCAGTGCCTTTCGTCCGTTGGGGTCGGGTAGCCCTCGCCTTTGAAGACATGACCTAGATGTCCGCCGCAATTCGAGCATACAATCTCAGTCCGTTCCATACCAAATGTGCGGTCCGTGTGCCTCGTTACTGCACCAGGGACGGTATCGTAGAATGCCGGCCAGCCACAGTGAGACTTGAACTTCTGCTTGGCCGTGTACAGCGGAGCCTGGCATCCTGCACAGGTGTACACTCCGTGGTCGGGCTGGTGCTTGTCATACTCGCCAGATCCCGGGGGCTCAGTACCCTTTTGACGAAGAATGCGGAATTGTTCTGCTAGCAATTAGCGACTGCTTGCAATCTGCTGGTAGATAAAAATACACACCAGGATTTAGCTGAGCTTGCCACTCGCTCTCTGACTTTTGGTGCGGGTAAGACATGGTTTGCTGTGATGAAGACGAGAAAAGAGCCCCAAGAAAGGGAATTGTGGGCATAGACTTGAGAGCGGTCGGTCGAAGGGCTGGTCGTAGTGGTGCGGGGGCTGCTCGAAGAGTAGTATTGCTGAGAGCGTAGAATGTGCGAACAAATTGTGAAAATGCTGGCAGACGCATCGAGATATATAGCTTCGAGGTTTATGACAATTTGTCACAAAGACGGGGAGCTGAATAGTGTTATAATTGATGAAGATGTGGTTTGATTATGGCATCTTTCTAGTTAAAACCCTGAGACTCGAAGCAGAGGTGTTGGTGATGTCACCACCACTTGCCACAGCTTGTGATTTGAGTTTCCTCCTCTGATACATAATCATCCCCAACTTCCTTCGTTCAGCCACGAAACATTAAATGGGCGGTATTTGTGAAGAAAGTATATACAGACAGCTCGTGGTTTGTATAGCTCGCAGAACGATGGTGTTAGATTGACCTGTCCATACATCAGGTACATTCCATACCGCTGTGCTCATTTCATGAAGAATGCAATTCCTTATGGGAAATCAAAATAAACCCCAGTAAGTCCATATTTCAATCAGTGGCCCAGTCATGTGCTTGAGATGCGTACACGCTTCTTTTCTCTTCAATCACCTCCACCCACACTATGCCTGCAAAAACCAAGTCCAAAACAGTCCACATCACCCCTTCCCCAGGTAGGAAAACTCAGCGAGCTCGTAGCAATGCTACCGAGCCTTCATACAAGCAGCCGGAGTCAGAACATACTCGTACTCCTTCGCCTTCACCAGAGCCGAATCTCCTCGTCCGAGCTCGGTCTCGAGCCCTTGTCCCAACGCATAGAAATCAGGAGCTCGGCGGGCCCGAAGAGATGCCCAAGCCCTCTCCTCTGCCAAAGGGAAGCCCCATCAAACCACGAACTGTATCCGAATCTGCTCCAATGGTCAAAACAAAAGCCAAAGCTAATCCGAAAACCACGGGCGCGACCATGTCCCCGAGCAAGACAGCGACTAAGATGAGCGCGCGATCTGCCTCCACGTCGTCTTTCAAGCCCATGCTCACATCGTCGAAGATCATTGCTCCAACCACCACTACGAGGGGGGTAGTCATAGACGCAGTCTCAGCTCTACCGCCAACCTCGTGCACGCCTTCGCCACATGCCATGCGTACACGATCTCAGGCTCGGGTTGTGTCACGCGCATGTACCCCTAGCAAAATGGTGCGGTTCGAGACCGAGAACGATGAGCTACCTGTCACAACTATCAGAGAAGTGCGGCGCTTAGGGAAAGGCGGAGAAGCAGGACTTTGGTTGGGCGAGAAGGAGAAGCGAGCAACCAGGGGCACTGGCAATGAAAAAGAACGTCCACCAACGCCTGCGATCAAAGGCACTACATCGCCTTCCAAGCGCAAAGCCGAATCTAAAGTTGAAGCAGCGGATGAAACAGCAAAGAGGTCCAGATCGTCCCTGAGATCCAAGTCGTCCCTGCCAGACATGACAGAGCAGGCCTACGCTGAAGCTCTTCGAGATGCGCATAGGGCGGCACGACAAACCAGGTCCAGTGAGATCCTCCTTCCCGAACAGCCTGCTAACGAATTCACGTTTCACCACGATGAAGAAGATGATGGTCCTGCTCCCACGTCCGTCAACACCCTCGGTCGTACGACAACGCACTCAGTCATTACTTTAGCAAACCGTCCCACGACCCATATTTCAGTTGGCACTAAGCCCATCATCGAGCCAGAGATGGAAGAGCCAAGCTTCGACCGCCATATCAGCAGGTGGAGAAGCTCCAACGATATCGCTGATCTCAGTCACTACTCTCCTGCGTCCGGCAGTCCTGACAACAACTGCGCCCAGCAGGGTGCCTTCGATGTTCCTCGAGGCAGGTACCGCCGTACGTCGCCCAGCCTTGACATGAGACGCCAACGCGCTTATCGCGAATCTCCAAGTGGCCACTTCTCCTTGACAACATCCAGCTCCCGGGGCACACGATCAGGCATGCCCAGCGTCACACATCCAGAGTACTCTCCAGTCGCTGGCCTGCCCAACAGATCGCGGCTCAGCAGCGCCTCCATTCCAGAACCAATGTACTCTCCCGTGTCTGGAATGCCCAGACGTCCAAACCCTATGTACTCCCCCAACCCTCCTACCGCCACAGATACTGGCCAACCGGACGTCTGGGAAGTTCCACACATGCAGTACCTCGGTTTCTCCGAGCCCATCCTCAATGTCCTTCCGACCTCGATCCACGAACCGCATTCCTCGCCCCGCCCACCACCAGGTCCACGCTCAGCGTCTACCCGAGTCATTGAGACGAGTGAGCACCACTACTTCACTCACCCCTGGCCCCACTCACCAGTGTGCATGGCAAGCGGAAGTCCGGCGGTTCATCGTGCCGAGACTGTTTCTACTTCAGGACTGCTCACTGAGCAAGACCAAGCGCAACACCGGGCCACTGTAGAACAGGGGGTGGCGATGATGCAAGCGCACCACAAGGCAACTGGTGACCACTTCCCTGACTACATGTATGATCAGATGCGGGATGAGTTTTTGGCGACGATGAATAGGGCCTTTCGGCTCGCTGAGCAGGACGTGGCCGCCAGGGAGAGGGGGAGGAGGGGTCACGGGGTGTCGCCCGAGGGCAGGGTGGGACGGAGGGATAGGAGCATTGTCGGGAGATTGCACGATATTGTTGCTGAGCTTTTTGGTGCTAGGAATGCGCCTTGGTGAGTGGGGCAAAAAGTGGTGTCGGGTTGTTTGGGATTGGCGGGATCTTCACTTTCACCACTTAGAGTAGAATGATGTTTGGTGTTTTATGATCATGATATTGACAGGCGATACTCATTATTTAACCCCTAGTTTATCCGTGAAAACGTCCATGAACTCCGACTCCTCCTTGTCACACACCATCGCAAGTCTCCATACTCTTTCCGTCCCCAACTTTACATGTTGCCAGCCATTCAACCCTGGGCAGCAAAGGTCTGCAGAGTCATGAACATTCCTGTCCGGCCGAAAACAGCAACCTCAGCAAACATGATGCCAAAGAAGATGAAGTCAACCATGAAGATGATAGCAATGTACTTGACGTAGAACTTGATCAAACGGATCCTGCTACTCTTGTCAAAGCTACGCCAAGCAGCATCGTACAGAGCACGGAAGTTGATCTTGCCAAAGCCAACGAGGTTGGCAGCGGCACCGCCCAAAGTGCGGTCGAAGCTGACAATCGTCTCGGCATCGTCGGGAAGCAGAGAAGCCTCGACGCGAGTCAGAGTGACGGTGGCAGGGAGCAAGATTGCGAGAGCAACGAATGCGGCGGTGGCAAGCAGAGCGGCAAATCGGCCAAGTTCGTTGCGCATCACAGCATTGTCAAGGGCTGTGGCATCTGGGAGTCCGCCGAACATGGAGGCAACGCCTAGCGGCAGGACGATGGTAAGATGCTGCGCAATGGCGAAAATAGCGGCAGGGATGATGAGCGTTTTGAAGTAGGTAGGTCCCCTGGGGATGCGGCGGTACCATGGCAGGGAAGAGGGAGCGGAGATCATGATGTGGGTCCAGGTCATGTGGACACGGCAAAGAGCGACAGTGGCGACAATGGATCCGAGGAAGAAGCCGATGACCGGTCCAAGGAAGAAACTGAAGAGACCGCGAAGTCCGACTGCAGCAATACCCTGTGCAATGTTGTAGACGATAGCGATTCCCAGACCTCGCCAGCGGGCTCTGAAGCCACCGATACGTCCCAGGTGTCGGATAGTGCTGCGGATGGATGAAGTGATGGGCTTCTCTTGCACGACCAGGATCGTCTCGTCGAGGACAGCGGTCTTATTGACGGGGTCGTCGGCATTCTCGTCGTCCTTGTACGCGGGAGGAGGCTGCTCGTATTCGGCAACCGCCAGAGCAGAAGGGCTCTCGATCATAGTCAATGTCGACACGACCTCGCCAAGGGTGTATTTCAAGGAGGCATAGACGAAGAGGAAGACCAGGACAGTGAAGACAACGACGATGACAGCAGCGGGCTGGACGTCTTGCCAGGACGGATTCTGGCTGGCGTTGACCTGGTCCTTCGAGCTTTGGACGTAAGCGTCGTTGTTGTTGTTGAGGTAGACGTCAGCGCCGCGACGAACGAGATGCCCGAGCATCTCACGATGGATCCCAGTCATTGTGTGTTACGATGAAGATGTGCTCGGTGGGTGTCAAGATCTATTGAGAAGTGTAGGGGAAAGAGATAAGGAAGTCGCTATGGTTTATACGAGGAAACGAACTACGACGGGGGCGGAGTGTCGCCGTCGGACAAGACGGCACCGGCTAGGCTTGGACCCTGTAAGATGGTCTTGTTTCCGCTGTTGCCTGGATGTTGGTTGCTGCTGATTGGCCGTGGGGGAGGCGGACTCGTATTGCCCGTTCCTCCGGAAGCGTCGGACATGCTCAAGCATAACCATCAGGAACAAAGGAAATGCAGCGAACCATTAGCATACCAAGTAGAAAGCTTATGGCGAAGCTGCGATAGCTAGCCAGCCACTGCTGTGCTTCTTTAAATTGTGTACACCTTCCGCGAGGTATCTCAGACAATTGCCTTTTGTCAATGCATTACACGGAGGCAGGATATTTAAAGCATTACTTTCGAGTTCCTGAATAGTTCTGGATCGTTCATTAGCTGGCCCAGCTTTCGTGTTGCGTCGTACGGAATAGGATCTGCACAGCCCGCTGTCAGCTCAGGCAGAGTCTGGCCGTTTCTTCCTACAAGCTCCTGCTAATCTGCTCTCATAGTAAAGATGGCCTGGCCTTGGAGACACTGTACGAAATGTAATTCTCTTGCCTAAAACATGTCTGATGCTTGTGTCTGGACTGACTATTCACAACATAATGTGAAATGTATTCGGATGCCTGACTTATATCAGAAACATCGAGTATCTCATGGACTGCTTCAATCAAGGATGGCATGAAGTGGATGAGCTACGGAAGAAGCACTATGCTGAACATGGACGGTAAGCCAAGACCTGGTACTTGATCAAAAACCTACTAAAAGGCAATCTGCAGGCCGCAATATCATCTAGACTATTATAATTAATGCATAAAAGCCAAGAGTATTGTGAGTGAGTTTGCCTGTCACCATCATGGGTTCGCCCGATTGTGTTAATATCAGCTCGCCCCGTCAGTCGTCGGGCAGCTGAGCGTCACTTGTCACACAATCTTCAGATACCAAGTACTTCCGTAATATGTTTCAAACACAGGAACATCTTGGTGTCCTGTCCGAAGATGTACCCCAACGTCGTCACCTGATCATCATTGGCGTAATACAACGAGCTCCGCGTCGCGCTAGCTGGCTGTCTCCAAGTCGATCCCAGCCACATCGACCTGCAAGGTGACGGCGTTATTTATATTCTGCCCTTTCCCCATCGGCGACAGCAACTCGACTTCTTTTTCCTGTCAGCGTATTTCGAGCCGTCTCAATCACGAATTACGATTCATTCCGCCCTTTATATCGAAAATGCCTCCACGAGGCAAGAAGGCTGCTAAATCACAAGCTGCGAAGCCCGAGGCTGAAGCTGCGCCTCCAGCGGCACAGGAGCATGTAGACACCAAAGCCGACACCAATGGCGACGTGAAGAACAAGACACCAGAAGAAGCGAGCACTAAGGAAGAGGAGAAGCCCGCGGAGCCAGAGGCAACCGATGCGCAAGTGGGCGCAAGCGAGGAGAAGGCAGATGAAGCCCCGCAAGAACCAAAGAAGCAAGAGTCGAACAAGAAGCGCAAAGCTCCTAGTGACTCGAAAGAGCCAACAAAGGCTTCGCGTCGCTCCATTCGCGGTGCACCCAAGTCGCAACCTACGCCAGCTCAGATCCTCAACTTCCTGCTCAGCGATAAGGCTCTGGATTTGTGCCGGCCCGAAGATGAGCTTAAAGATCTGGAAGCTGGGGGCAAGGATATCCGCACTTATTCCGGCAGTGAGCTTTCGCCTTTCGAGGAGCTATTATGTGCGATCATTCTAAGTAGACCTATCTCACACAGACTCGGGCTTCGCACGATACGTACCATCCTGAACAAACCTTATGAATTTGTCTCACCCAAGGCTATCAGCAACGCTTCGCCGGACCAGAGACATCAAGCAATGTTTGATGCCAAGACGCAACACAAGGATAAGACAGCGACACAGATCGGTATGCTCGCCCAGGTCGTCAAGGAAAAGTTCTCGAACAGCGAAGACGACACATCCCTGGACAAGCTTCGGACAGAAGCCGGGAAGGATTGGGACGACGAACGCGACCTGCTGCAGACCAACATCAAAGGTCTTGGTAAAACAGGTCTCGACATCTTCTACCGACGTGTTCAATGGCTTTGGCCGGAAGCTTTTCCATTTGTAGACGAGCGCACGGCGAGGGGTGTGGAGAAGCTGGGCCTGCCCAAAGATGCGGAGAAGCTAGCCAAACTCATTGACCAAAACTGGTCTGAGTTGGATACGAGTGGTCTGCCTAAGGGAAACAAAGACCAATCCAAGAGGCGTGTGTTTGTGGTAGTGTGTGAGCGAGCTACCGGGGCGGAACTCGAAGGAAAGGTTGAGGCTCTGCTCGAAGGGGCTGCCACTTCTGTGGCTAACTAACGATTTCTATGGTATGTAATGAAAAGGCTCCACAGCTGTACTTCTGCCCCGTCTGAGCACGGAGGAAGACAGAAGAAATCTGGGACTCTGCGGATGTACAGGCAGCCTTAAAACGTCACGATCGATCAATCGAATCCCGCGCTTTGCTCACGTGCACTTGGTTTGGGGCTTTGAATTTCTTGGGGGTGATTTCTTTGCAGGGCACGGATCAATTATGATGAAGTTGTGCTTGCCTAACTCGCATGCTTCCTGTCTTCGTTTTGGCTCACGACATTCAGCCTCACTGTCCAGACTCGTCGGGTACAATTCCTGAATAAGTCAAGGGGCTGGCTTATTCGGGTAGTATTTGCCGCATATTCCTTTTTATCGAACATTCCAAGCATGCATCGTGCATGTCTATCGGTGATCATCCTACCTCTGTCCCCGGAATTGAGCCCAGTGGCAGCCATCCAGTAGCGCAACACACCAAACTGAACCACCAGTAAGCTTCTCCATGAATTGATCGTGCTAGCGACATCTCCCCTCGTCGGACCACGGGCATTGCGAGTTGAGGCCGGGCGACCTGGTCGCTACTAGAAATTGAGCGGGATGCCTTAACATGTTCACCTCATCGATATCGTGCCTGATTAAAAGCTATTGGCTTACGAGCCGAGTGCAGCCGAGTCGGCCAGGCCCGCAAAGGCGAAGGATGGAGGGCACGGTGGACCCGATTCCAAGCAGCAACATCATTGCTGTACCAGTACACTTAGCGCCAGCCGCGGCAAACTCACCAACGTGCGTTTTGATTAGATGTAGCCTTGTTGACTCTTTCACATGCCTAGATTGCAGAACGTGTTGAGAATGAACATCAAACACTCGATTCTGTAGATGGTGCTAAGTCTTGAAATGGCAGGCAGTGGCAAGCACAAGGACGATTCTGATGGTTCGGCTGTCGGCAAACGCTCGGAAAGATTTTGCGCCCTGCTTCTCGCTCATGTTTACATTAATCTACCCAGTCTCCATGCAAGGCCGCCTCAAAGGCGCAGCAAGTAACCGGCACGAATTTTGATTCCAGAACAATTGTAATCGACATTGCGTCAATCAGAAATTTTGCAAGACCTTTCTGCATCCGTGGACACTCTGTGACAGCGGTTGTGGTCGGCAGAACAAGCCGCAAGCCGACGACCGTTTTGTCTGTTCCTACCAGCCCGGGGGCCACCGACGCAATGCCGTCACCACACACCCCCCCCCGGGCCGGGGGCAGAGTTTACCGGTAAGGCTGGCCGAAACGTCAATCTCCAAGGAATTGCCACGAAAAATTGGAGAACGCGAGAGAGGTCAGGATTTGTTCTCAACTTGATGAGAGCATTGGAAGCCCGAAAATGGAGAATCCGGATGCCTGAACGTGCTTGCATTGTGTTGCTGGTCACTCCCCTCACCACATTCGTCTTTGGGGATATCCGAGGACCAATTGGTTAGTGTGCAGCCAGATCCTGTACGACATTAAACTCAACGCCAGCGGCGCAAGCATGTGCGCCTACTCTGGTACGGGACCGTGCGATGTGCCGGCGTGCCATGTGCTGTTGGCGGTCCCAGTCTGATAATCAGGTCCCTCTTAGTCGGGGCACTGGGGTCACTCGCGTGACTGACTGTTCCGTCTTCCACCTCTCGCGCATTGATCGTCCCTTCCATGATCGTCGAACCTGCGGCTGTCAGATAAGTACCCTCGATCTCGCTGTCCCGAAAAATGTTTTGGTCTCTCACCTCGCCCTTTTGAGTGAGTTCCCGCCTCCACTCTCTCCCAGTGGCAACTCTCTTCCCCGCGCAACTTCTCTTCTTGCTGTCTCTCCCCCCAGTGACAGCCTCCCCCACGCACCCCACATCCTTACGCGACTATGTCTACACAACCCATCGACGAGAAGGCTGCCCCGCCTGCTTACGGGGTCGACCAGACTGTTCGCGGCGAGTCAGTTGCCGTCGCCAACACAGATAAGACTACTTGGGAACGTCTATGGCCTGTCATTGCTTGCGGTGCTGGACTGTTCAGTGATGGATACCTCAACGGCGTCATTGGTTCTGTAAACACTATGCTAAAAAAGGCTTACCCGACGGAGTACGCCTCTAGCTCCGCTCAGGGTAACGTCAGCTCCATCGCCTTCGCCGGTACTGTCGTTGGTATGATCTTCTTCGGCTTCACCTCGGACCACATCTCCAGGAAATGGAGCCTGTTCGTGTCGACTATTATTATCCTTATCTTCGCTGCTCTCAGTGCCGGCAGCTATGGAGCCGGTGGTAGCATCAGTGGTCTCTTTATTGCCTTGACCGCTTATAGATTCCTGACGGGTATCGGAATCGGTGGTGAATATCCTGCGGGTTAGTACCAGGAAAAACCTGCTGGGACGAATACGTATTGACATATAACAGGCTCCGTTGCATGCGCCGAATCTACTGGCGAGCTGAAAGAGGGCACCCGAAACAGATGGTTCATCCTGTTCACCAACGTCCAGATCGATTTTGGCTTTGTGGTTGCTGCTTTGGTGCCAATGATTGTGGTATGTCGAAGCAAGACCTAAAACTTTAACATAGCAGCCACTAATTGCCCTTCAGATACTGGCTACAGGCGAGAACCATATCAAGGCTGCCTGGCGCATATGCCTCGGCTTGGGTGTTATTCCCCCTCTTTCGCTCTTGTATCTCCGTCTCAAGCTCAGCGAACCTGAGGCGTACAAGCAAAACTCCATGGCTAAGACCAAGACCCCTTGGTGGTTGTGCATCAAGTATTATGCCCCACGTCTCGCCGTTGTCAGCACCATCTGGTTCATCTGTAAGTTATCAAGTGTCCACCAATTATTAGCATTAGGCTAACGTTACCGTTCAGACAACTTCAGCAGCTATTCATTTGGTCTATTTTCTTCCAGCATTCTTGGGAACCTACTTGGCGAGCACTACCCACTCTGGAAGTCTTTCGGCTGGAATACCCTAATCACATTCTTCTACATGCCTGGTTGCATCGCGGGATCATTCCTCAGCGATTGGATCGGACCTAAGAAGGCTCTCGGTTACAGTGTCATTGCCCAGGCGATTGTGGGCTTCATCCTGGCTGGTGTCTACGCGAAGATCTCTCAGCCCGAGTACGTAGGCGGCTTCGTCGTTGTCTACGGCCTTTTCCTCGCGCTCGGCGAATTGGGACCCGGTGACAACATTGGACTCGTGGCTAGTAAGACTTGCGCGACCGCTGTGCGTGGAAAGTACTACGGTATAGCTGCTGCATTCGGCAAGATTGGAGCATTTGTGGGCACACAAGTACTGTCTATCCTCTACAACAGATACGAGTATTCGGACCCGGTCAAGGCGGTACAATACCCCTTCTTCATCTCTTCGTCATTGGCTGTGTTGAGCGCATTCTTGGCGCTCTTCTTGCTTCCTCATATTGGTCAGGACACTATTGATGAGGAGGACATCAAATTCAGGGAATACCTGAGCGCGCATGGCTACGACACCTCGCAGATGGGTATTTTCGGCGATAGCCAGGAACACATGGTCGAGCAACAGAACACCAGGAGCACGATCGGCAACGTCGAGCCGACCCACGTGAAGGCATAAGATGTGTTCATAAGATTCGTGTACAGTTGTTTTAGGCTGGACTTAGATATTTGATACCACCAGCCTCAGTATTCGTATGAAAAAGTAATTTCTGCCACCAGCGCATTTGGCAAATAGTACTGCATCTGATTCGCTAATGCTGGGATAGTGAGACTGGACTACTCGTGTCTGTCACACTGCTTGACGGGAGCAATTGCGTACGTTGAGCGCCAATATTGCACCGGTTATCATTTGTGTATCCTAGGTCTTGCCATTACGTTAAGACTTGAAGCGAGGTGCGGAAGGACGAGCGGGAAAACGTGGGCAAGTGGAAAGGACATCTATTAAGGGACTCGTAGGTTTCCTACCAAATGATCTCGTCGTCGGTGCCATGGTCCTACTCGGCGAGGTGAATTGCCGGTGAGTTTGTGTGCCTCTGTGGTCACCAACATGTATCCCGGTGGGGGACCTTGGTTCGTGCAAATACGAGTCCGTTCAGGGTACGAATCCCATTGACCCGAGTCTTGCCGCAGTGTCACCCCCGCATCATCTCAACAGAACAGAAAGAGACCGAGGAGCAGGACGAGGGTGTTTATATATTAAGCGCGGCAGTGCCCCCGTATCCTGGTCGTGAAGCACTCTTGATCCCTCTTCCCCGGATGTCGGCCTGCCTCGATCCAGCCCTGTTGCACAGTCTGCGACACCACACACACCAACGTCCACCGCCAGAGATCAGCGCCCAGGGGCCAGTCAGGGCTGTTGGATTGCCCTCGCGCCATCGCATCATGCTGCTGCGGGCCGCACAACTCTGTGTGAATGCAGTGTAATACAGCATGTGTCGGTGTGCATCCTGTCACCGAGCTATTGCAGCGATGGAATCCTGCTATTGCATGTGTCACGCCTCGACTCGTGCCACCCCGCTAGCTGGGTCGCCGTACTACCCGAGTACTTGCTCACCGCATGGATAAAACATTCCCTACCCGCAGCAATTTGGAGATACAGGTGGGTCTTGAATCATGCTGGGCGCGCACGAGATGCACACCGAGACTGCCGCGCACCATATCTTCGTACCATGATGGCACAGCATACAGGCTACCCATCGGGTCCGTTTACCAGAAGAGGGATGGATTGCTCTCTCCTTTCTGCTGACCGACCGGTCTGGTCCTGTGCAGACTCCGGAGGTGCTCCTGCCCTTCGCGCTCGCCGATGTACACGCCATGAACAAAACTCCAGCGTCCCGTTTGTTTTCCCCCTTCTTTTAACGGCCGTCCGCCCCCGGTCGCTCTGTTCTGCGTTGGTCGTTCCGCCCGTTTGTCCTTTATCCCCACGCACCCTCGTCACACCACCTCGCGCCGTTTGCTCCTTTTTCTTTTCCCCAAGACGAGCTCTACATTTATAAACCTGCTACCCCTCCCCCTCCCCCTGGGCGGCAAAGAAGAAAAGAGATTAAAAAGAGGACACGACCCGGACACGAGCTTTCGCTAGATCCAGCACCACTTTATTGTAATACGACGCCGCAAGCAACTCGACGCTTGTGCTTGCCACACCAGCCCAGCTTGCCTTGTCTCACACCGCAGGTTGCCTCTCTCAATCAGATCACTCAAAGCTATCAGCTCAATTTGGCCCGCGTCAGCACTGACATCTCGGCCCGTCTCGAATTTTTTTCTGCTGGCATTGGCATTTTCCGTCCCTGACACGGATCGCCCGGACTTTGGCTGGTAGCAGCTACGCAACGCCCGAAGTGTAAAATTATAAAAAGCTTTCGGCCAAACACACAAGGGGACGTGGAGACTCAACAACACGACATCATCGTCATCCCTGGCTCTCTTCACCCTGCGAACTTCTCACCACCCAGCAAATTTCTTTGCATCTCGCACGCCTTGAAATTATTTCTCTCCTGCTGAAATTTTCTCCTCGTTCTCTTCTCACCACTCCTACACTTCTTCAGATACCCAGAACCTCCACATTCGCATTCACAATGTTTGCTCGTCCTGCTCTTCGCACCGCGCTGCGGCGCTCCATTGCCCCCACTCCTCAATTCGCCGCCAGAGCTTCGCTGTCCACCACCGTTCGCCGCCAGACTCCTCCCGAGAGTCTTCTCGAGCGCTCCGTTCCGGTTACGCACTTTGAGGGTGGCGCCGTCGCTCATGAGGAGCTCAAAGTCTCGGATAACAGCCAGCCTGTGACTCCTGCCGGTTTCGATGAGGAGTCCGTCGCCCACCCACTGAGTCCCTCCATCACCAAACAGATGACGCCAACGATGGCTAAATTCACCCTTCACGGCAAGGTTGCCGTTGTCACGGGGTGAGATTGATCGCCATTTCTTACGGTTACACAAAAGCTGACAATCTTGCAGTGGTGGACGTGGTCTTGGTTACAACATGGCCCAAGCTCTTGCCGAAGTCGGTGTCGCCGGCATTGCCATTATGGATGTGCAGCAAGAGCTCGGCGAGCGCTCTGCGAGGGCTCTGTCAGAGCAGACGGGCATTGATGTGCGCTTCTACAAGGTCGACGTTCGCGACGGCCATGCTATCAACCAAGCTGTCCAGGATGTCAAGGACCACTACGGAAGCATCGATGTGCTGATCTCCGCCGCCGGTATCGCTGAGTGAGTCGCTTCGACTATTTGCGCAGCCAACAAATACTGATCCTTCATAGCTCCAACATCAAGGCCGAGAACTACGACACCGAGAAGTTCCGCCGTCTTCTTGATATCAACATCACCGGCTCTTTCCTCGTCGCCCAATCTGTCGGCCGTCACATGATCTCCACCGGCAACGGCGGCTCCATCATCTTCATTGCGTCCATGTCCGGTTCGATCGTCAACTACCCGCAAGAGCAGTCGTGCTACAATGCTTCCAAGGCCGCAGTGGTGCAGATGACTAAGTCATTGGCCGCTGAGTGGGCCCGTCACAAGATCCGAGTCAACGCCATCTCCCCCGGTTACATGGACACTGCTCTCAACCGTGTTCCCGCTCTCGAGGCTCAGAAGCGTATCTGGGTTGACAACACCCCTCAGAAGCGTCTGGGCGCTGTCGACGACCTCAACTGCTTGGCTGTCTACCTCTCGTCCGACGCCAGCAAGTTCATGACCGGCAACAACTGCCTCATCGACGGTGGCTACACTCTCTGGTAGAGGATGCCAAGCGTTCAGCCATTTGTAATGGCTGGACAAAAGATTTTGTACAATGAGACCAGCGCCAGTTCCATATGGCATTTTTGGACGGACAGCATTTCAAGAAGGCGTTTGCGTTACATGGAGCAACTTTGGAGTTTTCTCTCGTCATTCGAGAGCTTTACACTGCCAACCCGGATTTTCCAGTTTGTTCTCTATTAGAAGGAAGAGTGGATCAAGAATGAAGGAAGTAACCTTCGTACATTTCCCTGTCGAGATCACGCTACGACTTTATGTGCTACCCCCCGCCCGGAGCAAACAGGTGGGAGAAGTCAACATCCTGCAACCTAGTGGTAGTTATAGAGCTAAAATCACCTGGTCACTCGAATAGAGATGGATCAAAGATTTAATGAGCATTTGCATTTGATATCTGGGAAACACTACCTGAGCTGCCTGTATGCGCTGTTCTTTGAGCTTCCCCTTATCTCGTGACGTCACGAGACTTTTTTTAGCTCGCCGTTTTAGCTCAATTTTTCACATGTCAGCAAATCCGTGCTATTGACGGACTAGCAGGGATCTTCACTTCTCTTTGTGCAGGCTGAATTTATCGCGCTGTGTAACATGCAGGTTGAATGGATTATTGGAATGGGTTGTTTCCTGGACACAAGAGAAATGACAGGCGACTAATACTGAGGAAGACAATTTTATTTCGCGGGAATATATATATCCCACTGTCTAAGAGCTGGCGGGCTTTCTACAAGCCTCGGTCTAGTAGTGTATGTCTATCGTGTAACCCAAATCTAGATCTATCCCAACCATGTAAATCGCCTTAGAACAACAAAAGACAATAAAGATTAGAAAACGCCTACAATCTCGCCCTGAGAGCCGAGTTCTCCTTCTTCAACGGCTCCGCCTCGCCATCACCACTCTTGCTCGGCAACCCAGGGCTATCGCTCTTCTTCGGCGCGCTGACATACCCGCCCTTGACATTGTCCGAATTCAACACTTTGCCCTTCGCATCCCTCCTGATGCCCAACTCCGTCAACTTGTGGAACACAGCCGAAAAGTCCTCAAAGAATCGGTCCTTGTCCTTGGCGTACAGCTCCACCCACGGCCGGAACTGCGGATCATTGACCAGCGCCAGATCCGTGGGCAACATCATCAGCTCCTGGCCCAGGTCCTCGTCGACGTGCACGAACTGCTTCACGCCGTTCGGCAGCGTCTTCTCCTTCCATGTGAGACTCAGCATCAGCCGGAAGTAGCTGTTGCTGAACCGCGTCGGGTTCTGCACCCACGCGCCGTCAAACCCGGACCGGTCGGCGTGGCACCGGCCGAGGTTATGTGCGCCGGACAAGGCGACAATCTCCTGGTCGCTGAAGCCCATGCGCCCGAAGACGTGGCGGATGTGCGCTGCGCCCTGGGCGCCGTCGGGGAGACGACCGCGCGGGGGGAGCTTGGAGTCGTCGACGTAGTCTGTCCGGCCCGGGGAGAAGGGGACGTCGGGACCGCCCATCTCGCGGACGGCGACGATGCCGGCGAGGATCCAGAGATCCGAGTAGGTTATCCACGAGTGCTTTTCTTTGACGGGCTCGAGGAAGACACGTGCGTGTTGCAGGCCGGCGTTGGCGGGGTCGCCGCCTTCGGATTCGTAGCGCATGCCCGCGCCGTTGGAGCCGCCTGTGTCGGTCGTGGCGTCGTAGGTGCCTGCTGAGTGCCTAGAGGGGTTAGTGGGAGGTAGATAGAGGGCATGGGGAGGTGATGTACCATGCTAGACGGACGAGGACGGGGCCAGCGCTACCGTCATCGTATTCGGGCTGGTGGAGGAGGGCCGCGATGTCCTTGCGGACGGCGGCGTAGTCGCCTTTGGTGCTCATTGTGATGGTCGTGAGAGGTATGTCGTAAGTATGTGGCGTGAGAGAGAGAGCGTCTCTGTATATATGCGGAGACGAGAGAGATAGAGACAAGGAATGTGGGATTGTGGAGTAAAAGGCGGAGAAGGAAAGAGAGAGAAAGATAAGAAGAAATGGGACGATTGGGACTGGGAAAGGGAAACAATCAATTGGTTATGGGGAAGGGAAAAGGATAATATTACCGGGAACCCGCGAGCACGAGATCTCGAAATTTCTCGGGGAGGTTGACGCAAAAAGACAGGACAATTTGATTATGATCTTATCATGGTCCTCGGCCTACCGGGTTGTGTGTGGCGACTGGAAACGGCTCGAGGAATTTCACGGACTCCAGGACTGCCAAGGCCGAGGCTGAGAGGGTGCGCACGTGCGAGGCACATGATTGTCGAGATGGCGAATCATTTTCTGGGCCGAAAGGGCTGACGCGAATGACAGATTAGATGTGGTGGATGTACCGAACATGTGGTGGTAATAGAGTGCCCTTGTTGGAAGAAGTTTCGATCGCACCCTTTTCATTTTTTTTTATTCCGGTCGTTTGCGGTCGCGCGGGTAGGGCGGTCGCTTGCTCGGCTCCCGGGTACCTTGCATATGCGGCGGTGTACTTGGGTACTTTTAACCATTCCGTCGGGAACAGGTAATGATCTGGATAGCAATAATCATGTAGTTATTCAGATAATCACTCATGCTACGAGCTCTAATATGTTTAACATTGCAAATTGACACAAGCTGTCAATCTTGTTTTAAAGCTTTATCATCATGCTTCAATAGCACTTTTTGCTACACCGTTGCCTGATGCCTCTATCTTCTCACTGTCTCTGGTGGCGGGAGGTGTCCTCGCAACGCGACCATCATCCCCAGTTCCTTCGCCCGCTGTTCGAGATTCAGCAGTGACCTTCCCCGCTGCTTTCTTCCCCGCGAGCCGCGCGCGGACCTTTCCTTTGAGCCCACGGATCCCGTCTCGCAATTTACCTTTCAGACCTCCGAGTTTCGATGGCTCAACCTCGTCAGCTGCGACAAAGCGACGAGTCAGGAGATTGAAAATGCTACCGAAGCCCATGGCAATGACTGTGCTCGTAAGGATGATCACGTTGTATGGCATACTGAAGTCCGGAGTCGGTAGTGGGAGAAGGAGTGACGTAGTCCGCACGTATACCGGTTCGTCTCCGCCTAAGATTCGGATCACAGCCGGTGCGACATCAAAACCTCGATTGGCATCAGGCGGATACTCAGTGTATCGCAAAATGGCCTTTTCAAAGTAGTAGCTAAGGGTGAGTGTCGATGCTGCTGGTACACTCAGCCGCAGTTCCAGATGTGTTCCACGTTGCCGGTCAAGCGCTGGGCGGTAGAGGATGTCCTTGATCGACGAGGTCGAGTTTGTGGCTGTACCGGAAGGAGTGACAACAGCCTTCAGGGTGTGAAGGTACGGCTTCATGAACCATGGAAGAGACTCGAGATAGACCATCTCTAATGGCGCAGGTGATGTGTTGGTCAGCACTGCATGTACACCGCCACGTTCCTGTCCATAGCCTGTGAACGTCCTCTCTGCGTGAAGTGCCGGAGATTGCAGATCGAAGTCCTTGCCGACGGGGTATTCGTCGACTTTTATGTCAAATTCGTTATTCCTAGGTAGTTGATAGAACCGAGAATGGGCGCTGCTTGATTTTGGGCTCACATCGGCGTTGGCACTCCGTGATTGTGGGATTCGAAGCTCAATTTCTCCAACCTGCTGCTCAGCCTGCTGATTCAGTGGACACGATCCCTGAATTGGTCGACCAAATATATCCTTCAGACTCCAGGCACGCTCCGCCGTGCGGTCCGCAGGATAACAGGTATCAAAGCCATTGTAGTACTTGGAAGTGTCGCATGCAATCTGCTCGATTGGTGGAGGACGTGGGATAGGGTCTTTAGCTGGACGCATCGATCGTTCAATGTCAAGGACCATGTCAACGGTCTGCTCCATCTCGATCTGGCATTCTCCCCCATCAGCCGGACACGTTGTTCTTACATCGATTGCCATGGTTTGCCACGATGCGTCGAACAATTTATGGCCATCGAGGAGGCTAGAGATGCCCGCCTTGCCTTTGCATGGCAGAAGTTTGAGGAATGGCGTGAGGTTTTCCGTACACACGACCTCGTGTGGTAGCGCGCCATGCAGTAAATGTAGCTTCTCGGTAGATGATATGCCTTCTCTGTCGAACGAAGACACAGGACGAATCGTTTTTGTTTGATCCACGAAGTTAAGTGACGCACAGAATAGACCAGAAAGCGCATTCGTCAAAGTGAACCATCTCGAATTGGCCCTAATACCGTGTTAGCTGTACAGCTCTCCAGTGAACGCGTTAGTGCTCCAGCTTACTCCTTCTCTGTGTCTGCCTGTATCCACGCCCAGAGCTCCACTCCGGTGCCTCCTTCACGTTGGCCACCCCTGGGTCGAGCTCCCCAGCTCTGCGCGTCCCATCTTCCAAGCGCGAACCTCAAATGCAACTCTTTGGCATGTGTATGGAGCAGTATTTGTCCGAGGGATCGAGGAAAGAGATTGTAATTCTGTTGCTCGTATTCGGTGACCGAGGTGTTGCTCTGGAAATTGAAGCCTGCAAGTAGAGCGGATTGCGGCAGAGGTTGAAGGACAAGGTGCTCGCGGTAACCAGTCGCCGTACACCACCCGGTCGACCAGACAAGTCCTATCAGCCAGATCTGAAGCAGTGACATTGCAGCCACTCCATTGAGCAGGAGCTCAATTCCAGCGTTATCAATAATTGGCGAAAGACCACGTTGGTGTCGCCGTCAGATGGCCGCAACGCCAAGATTTAGTTCCACGGCCCGCAGTTTGAAAAGTTCACACGCTGGTCCATCACTTGCAAGCTTGTCTCTTTGCGACAGCGCAGTCTACTGTGAACTAAAGCTCGAATCGCATTAGTAGGGGATAGTCGCTGGTGGATTGCAGCTGGTTCGTCATCTGGTATTTGGGCCGATTTCACCATGGCGGCCGAACAGAGGAAGCTTTTGGGTATGCTTGGACCTCACCATTTGCGCGCGCCGTGAGATCACTAACAAAGACGCAGAGGCGTTGATGGGCGACCAGCTGATGTCCTCAAATAGCCGTGCTCCTCAAGTATCAATCACAGACCCGAAGGTGTGCCGCTCCTACCTTGTCGGAACCTGTCCGCACGACCTGTTTACCAACACAAGACAAGATCTCGGAGTCTGCCCGAAAGTCCACAGCGAAGCCTTGAAAACAGAATTCGATGCGGCAGATGAGCAACAGAAAGCGAAATGGGGGTTCGAATTTGACTATCTAAGAGACATGGCAAAGTACATCGACAGCTGTAATCGACGGATAGACGACGCCCGGAGGAAGCTGGAAAAGACGCCCGAGGAGATTAGGAAGACGACCATGCTGCTGCAGGAAATCAACAGGCTGACCAAGAACATCGAAAATGGTCTGCTGGAGATCAAGATCCTTGGCGAATTGGGGAGCGTCAACATTGCTGTGACAGAGTACCTAAAGATCAGGCAGGCCAAAGCCAAGAAGGAAGAACACGAGCGGGAGCTCAAGGCGATATCAGACACTTCTGGACCTTCAGGTCATCAAAAACTCCAGGTTTGTGATGTTTGTGGCGCATATCTCAGCAGGCTCGACAACGACCGTAGACTGGCGGATCATTTCTTTGGCAAAATGCATCTGGGGTACGCGCAGATGCGCAAAACACACGATGCTCTCAAGGAGCAGCTGCGCGATAGGAAACCCCCCTTCCGCGACGAACCCATGGGTAACGGCTATGGGCCAAGGGGCGGTTATGATGATGGGCCGTACAACAACAGAGGATATGGCAGAGGGGGTGGTGGAGGTGGAGGATACCGTGGTGGCCGTGGGCGCGGTAGATGGTGATGAGTGGAAGTAGGATGATTGTTTGTTCTCATAGCGAGGCGTTTGAGGGTTCCACCAAGGTCAAGGCCGCGAGCTGCCTGCAATGCCATCAAGATACCAGCGGGTGACTGGGTCTGTCATGTTTCTTGCTTGTACATCACATCAATCAGAAATGAACCATTTACGTATCAATTACTCCAGTCTGAACGATTGCCGTCGGAGTTCCCCTGCTGGAATGAGCTCTGATGAAATTACTTGAGATGTGCTTCGCTATACCGAGTCTGAAAGGCGCTTAAATGCTTTTGCAATGCGATGCGACGATAAGGATGGATATTGCGTGCCTTCCTAAACGTGCATCCTAATGCAGCTGAAGCTCAGGCCAATGGTGCCAAGAGATCCGGAGAGCAGCTTCGCAGCAGAGAACAATTTGAACCTCCGCCCAGCTGTCTGTTGACGTGAAAGTGATCCTGCTTTGCGAAATAATTCTCACATCCTATCGGTGTTCTATATTTTCACCGGCTCCTTCGTTGAAGCTCATCGGTCTTTTCATTCCGCTCTTCGATTCCATCGAGCCAATTTGCTCTATACTTCACCCTCTGTCTCACAGCACCGAGTCCCCCGACCCCGAAAACAGAACAAGGCTTCATCTCATCCATGGCGGCCGTGAGTCCATCTTCAAGCGAATAGTCATCCAACATCTATTGACACTTCACCATCAGCCCCCAAGCCAACCGCGCGCGTATAGTCAAGCCTACCTGCCGAATGGAAACCCCAGTGGTCCCGTCCCTGGTGCAACACCTCTCCTTCCAAACCAAGGGCGCGTGGTACAGGCGAATGGGGCTAGGGTTCTCTGCATAGCAGATGTTAGAGGCATGTCCATGATGCAAAATTCGAATTAGTGGCCGTGAGCTGACTCATTGCCAGGCAATCTGCGATCTCTCAACGAGCTGGCCCGCAGCGCACGAGCAGACCACGTTATTCACACCGGAGATTTTGGCTTCTACGATGACACCTCCCTCGAACGTATTGCGGAAAAGTAGGATGGAACTGTACCCAAAGTCATCCAACCCGAGCTAATGTGAGCCCGTAGGACGCTGAAGCACGTCGCGCAGTACTCTCCACTACTGAACGACACCCTCAAGAATGACCTTGCCCGTGCTCCGCCTCAGCCATCTATAAAAGAGCGCTTTCAACGGGAGCGCTTGCCACTGTCCGAACTACCGCTCTTTCTCAATGGCACTTTCAGACTCGAGGTGCCTGTTTACACCGTTTGGGGTGCCTGCGAAGACGTCTCCGTTCTTGAAAAGCTGAGGTCAGGCGAATACAAAATCGAAAACCTGCATATCATTGACGAGGCACACTCACGGCTGCTTGATGTTGGCGGTGTTAAGCTGCGTCTGCTTGGCCTTGGAGGGGCTGTTGTAATGCACAAGCTTTTTGATAACGGCGAAGGCAGGACTACCATTGCGGGTGGACAAGGAACCATGTGGACCACACTGCTTCAGATGGGAGAGCTGGTTGATACTGCGAATCGTGTCTACGATCCAACGGAAACGCGGGTGTTCGTCACGCATGCTTCTCCTGCTCGCGAAGGGATCCTGAACCAGCTCTCCGTGACCCTCAAAGCCGATTTCTCTATCTCAGCTGGCCTGCACTTCCGATACGGAAGCTCTTACAATGAATTCAGCGTTAACCCCACTCTGGACCACTATCGCGGCAAGCTTGCGGCGTCAAAAGCATCGTTTAATGACGTGTGGGAGACCGTCAAACACGAGGTGGAACCCATCGTATCCGAAAACGAGTCACAACAGCGCCTCCTTGCGCATGCGCTCGAGGTCGTCAACAAGATGCCATCCGTTGCGAACGGAGGCAATCCCTTCGGTGGTGGTCAAGGCGGCCCCCAGAGTGGTCAGGTGGACGAGAGTGCATTCAAGAACATGTGGAACTTCAACCTGGCGGACGCAGCGTTTGGTTGGCTGGTATTGGACATTGACCAAGGTCGGATCGGTACTGAGATGCGTGCCCAAGGCTTCAACTTTGCTCACCGCGGCAACAAGACTGGACAGCGCCCTGTCGCTCCCGTCACCGCCCCAGTAGCAGACAAACCGCAACCACACCAAGCTGCGGTGATCCCTCAACAACCAGCCCCTCAGCAGAGAGCGGCATCTCAAGGTGTGTCTCAGACTGCTGCTCAAGTGCTCTCGCAAAATGCGCAAGCACGTCCCACTGGCCCTGGTGCCGCACAACCACCTCGAGCTGCCCAGTCAGCTACTTCACCAGCACCACCAAAGACTACGTCGGCACCTCAAGCACACACCCCTGGCACCAACGGAAACGGCGCTTCTGCGGGACCCAACGGCAACGGAACCCCAGCTCCGGCAGCGGAAAGGACAATCGAGTCGCCTAAGCCCAAGCCGGCTCCTGAGATCAGCAACGCCATATATATTCCGTCATTGCAAAACCTGTCAGATGATGAGATGAAGCAGCAAATCTTTTCCGACGAGGATAGATCGAAGATCACAAAGATCGAAAAGACTGCTAAAGGATTCTGGATTGTGTATTTTGAGACTCCTGAGATCATGAACGATGTTCTATCACGGAGCCCGCCCAAAGAGGGCCGTTACCATACGCTCAAGCTGTCCGTCTATCGGCAGCGCGGTGGTCGAGGCGGTGGTGGATACGCTGGCCAATGGGGAAGCTCGCGTGGTGGAGCTGCAGGCACGCCAGTCCAACAGAGTGGATACCGCAGCAGCGGAGCAAGTGACAGTGAGAGCGGACGCGGCGGTCGTGGAAGAGGTGGTTTCCGTGGTGGTCGTGGCGACAGGGGCCGCGGACGAGGTGGACGTGGGGGCGCACCTGGGAAGGTCGAGGGCGGCACCCCAGGTTCCACTCCCGGACCCACCGGCGGCGATGCTTGAGCTTTATACTAAGATGCACCCGTCATGAAGAAACATCCACCAAACGATTAGTGTGGTTGGAAAAGACGTGGGCGATTTTTCGAGGGGAATTCCTCAGCCCAATTACGGACTTACAGCGCGAGGTCAGCCTCAGCTGGGTTCTTGGGCATAATGAGGACTGCTAGTGGTTTTCTTTTTTTTTCGATTGAGACATGCACTGTAGCATATTCAAAACAAAGCTATCTTTCAATCACACTCGGTGACCATATGACCATGTGACCGTGTGAACATGTGACGGTTTGCCGATGCGGCTCTTGCGTCGGTCAGGCACAAGTGGATCCGCCCCGGCTTCCGACGTCACCACCATCAATGCGACACGCTTCTAGCGTCCTGCGACTCCTGCCACCGCAACAGCTTCACAGAAGGCCACAAGACCTACACCTACCCGATCTTTACCTCCTTTCGAATGACTGCATCGCGCTTGTAATACAACACATAATTTCGACAGGCAAGCTCGTACTACATTCGCAGTCTGCAGTCAACACCCCACTCAGGAGCTCTCCTCCTGCCGCCTGAAACCGCCCCCTCCAAGTCAACACTTGTGCAATTTACGACGGCTTCACCTCGCGTCATCTGTATCGTTCTCCTTGAAGCTCTGAGACCAGCATTCATCAAGCAGCGAACTCCAAATACAAAGTGAAAGGCCCATTCCGCATTCACAAGGAAAGGCGGCCACGGATTGAAGCGCAGGCATGATATTGCCACGCATCAACCACGGCCTCCTATGGCCTACGGTCTTGCTGTTGGGTTCTTCGGTGACGCAGGCAGCATCGGAACCAGACTGGACCACGAAACACGAGAAGGGAAGATGCGCGATTCGAGGGAACTGTGGCAAGCAGAGCTTCTTCGGTTCCGAGTTGCCATGTCCGGATAATGGCCTTGCTGAAGAGCCGGAAAGTGCAGTCAGAAAGCAGTTGGTTGGAATATGCGGCGACAAGTGGTCTGAGGGTCCTGTGTGCTGCAAAAAGGAACAACTGGACAATCTGAGCACAAACTTGAAGCGTGCCGAGTCCATCATATCAGCATGCCCCGCGTGCAAAGAGAACTTCTTCAACTTGTTCTGCACTTTCACATGCTCACCCGACCAGTCCCTTTTTGTCAACGTTTCTAAGGCAGAGCCCAAGAACGACAAATTCTTGGTGACGGAGCTGGATCAACTAGTGTCAGACGACTATGGCGCTGGCTTCTATGACAGCTGCAAAGACGTCAAATTCGGTGCCACTGGTGGCCGAGCTATGGACCTGATCGGAGGTGGCGCTAAGGACTATGCTGGCTTTCTGAAGTTCCTAGGCGACAAGAAGCCATTCGGAAGCCCCTTTCAGATCAATTTTCCACGACCAGACGAGGACAAATTCCCCGGCATGCACGCAAGGAAAGACGAAGCCCACCCATGCAACAGCAAAGACGAGCGCTACAGGTGCGCATGCGTTGACTGTGAGGCATCTTGCCCTGCTTTGCCAGAAGTGCAAGAAGATTCACGATGCTACGTGGGGCTGCTCCCCTGTCTTTCATTTGCCATCATCTTGGTCTACTCGGTCTTTATTGCCTTCTTGGTATTGGCGGTCTCCGGCCATGTAGCATACAAGCGGCACAACAAAAACAAAAATGAGCGTCTTCGATTACTGCAAGACTCTGCTCCTAGCGATGATGAAGATGAAGGTGATGTCGTGCAGCACGCAGGCCTCATCGACAAACCTACTCGAAGCTATCGGCTGAATACTGTACTCGATATCGTCTTCAGCAAGCTTGGACGCATCTGTGCCCGCTTCCCAGCTATCACTGTTGGAAGCTCAGTCCTCATCGTGGCACTACTCTCCCTTGGATGGATCAACTTCCAGGTCGAGATTGATCCTGTCCGACTTTGGGTGGCGCCAGACTCGGCCGCAGCTCGTGAAAAGGCTTTCTTCGACAAGAACTTCGGGCCGTTCTTCAGAACCGAGCAGGTTTTCCTTGTCAACGACACTAACCCATCTGGTTCAGGCACTGTCTTATCGTACGAGACTCTGCAGTGGTGGTTTGATGTCGAGTATCGTGTGCAACGCCTGAAGTCCTATAAGGGCGGCTACACTCTCAAGGATGTTTGTTACAAGCCAACTGGCGGACCTTGCGTTGTTCAATCACTTACCGGATACTTTGATGGCCCTCGTGGCGGAGTCGACAGGGATAGCTGGCAGGACACTCTCAAAGCATGTGTCAGCAACCCAGGCGACTATGAATGTCTTCCGGAATTCCAGCAACCCATTGATCCCAAGTACATATTCGGACCATATAACAACAGCGTGCTTGAGACCGAAGCCCTCATTGTCACCTGGGTCGTCTCGAACGCCGATGAGGGCACCGAGGAGCTCCAACGAGCAATGGATTGGGAGGAAAGTCTGAAGCACATGTTGATGCAAGTCAAGG
The DNA here is from genome assembly GCA_010093895.1 of Myriangium duriaei CBS 260.36. NCBI lineage: Eukaryota > Fungi > Ascomycota > Dothideomycetes > Myriangiales > Myriangiaceae > Myriangium > Myriangium duriaei. Next base: position 698,760 of record ML996091.1, read on the forward strand.
CAGAGGCGCGGGAACGAGGTCTAAGACTTTCATTCACGACAGAGAGCAGTCTGGAGGAAGAGCTCAATAAGTCGACCAACACTGACGCCAAGATCGTTGCCATCAGCTATGTGATCATGTTCCTCTACGCTTCTCTAGCACTCGGATCAACCACCTTGACGGTGCGAACGCTCCTTCGCGACCCAACTACGGCACTTGTCCAGTCAAAATTCATGCTCGGTGTCGTTGGCATTGTCATCGTCCTCATGTCAGTCTCTGCATCAGTTGGACTGTTCGCTGCCGCCGGAGTCAAAGCCACATTGATTATCGCCGAAGTCATTCCCTTCCTGGTCCTGGCTGTAGGCGTCGACAATATTTTTCTCATTGTGCATGAATTTGAACGAGTCAACGTCAGCCATGCCGACGAGTCGGTTGAAGATCGCATGTCGCGCGCCCTTGGTCGCATGGGCCCCAGCATCATGCTGTCCGCCTCCACGGAAACAGTTGCTTTCGCCTTGGGTGCTGTCGTGGGCATGCCTGCAGTTAGGAACTTTGCCGCATATGCTGCCGGAGCTGTCTTCATCAATTTCGCTCTGCAGGTGACCATGTTCATCTCGGTGTTGACCTGGAATCAAAAGAGGGTTGAATCGGGTCGTGCAGATTGTGTTCCTTGCATCAAAGTCTCGAGGAATGCGCACATGGGCACGCACGATAGGTTCTCTGGTCTGTACGGAGTGGAGGAAGAAGGCATACTGCAGAAGTTCATCCGCAGAACGTACGCTCCTGCAATTCTTCGCTTCCGGAGCAAGGTCATAATCATCACTATCTTCCTAGGCATCTTCACAGCTGGCATTGCACTGCTTCCCAGCATTCAATTGGGTCTGGATCAGCGCATCGCCATCCCCTCGGACTCGTATCTGATCAAATACTTTGACGATCTTTACGACTACTTCAATGCCGGCCCACCAGTCTATTTTGTGACTCGATCACTGAATGTCACGGAACGTCAACACCAGCAGGATCTTTGTGGCCGCTTCTCGACCTGCTCCGAGTTCTCGTTGGCGAACATTCTTGAGCAGGAGCGCAAACGTCCAGATGTGAGCTACATCTCTGACGCCACAGCTTCTTGGATAGATGACTATTTCACCTGGCTCAACCCATCGCTATCATGCTGCATCGACGGCGACAAGACGTGCTTCGAAGACCGCACGCCGGCATGGAACATCACCCTCAACGGCATGCCCGAAGGCCAGGAATTCATCCACTACGTCAATCGCTGGATCAAATCCCCTACGGACGAAGACTGCCCCCTAGGCGGCAAAGCTCCCTACTCCAACGCCCTCGTCATATCCAACAAATCCCTCACCATCCCCGCCTCGCACTTCCGCACAGCCCACACCGCCCTCCACTCCCAATCAGACTTCATCGCCGCCTACCGCTCCGCCCGACGCATCGCCTCCGACATCTCGGAAAGGAACAATATCGACGTCTTCCCCTACAGCAAATTCTACGTCTTCTTCGACCAGTACCTCTCCATCGTCCGGCTCTCGACTGCCCTTATCGGCGGAGCGTTGGCCTTTGTCCTGGCCATCTCCTCGCTCCTCCTCGGCTCTCTGGCGACAGGCTTCGTCGTCACCCTCACGGTGGGAATGACTATGGTCGCTATCCTCGGCACAATGGCCCTCACTTCCGTCTCCCTCAACGCGCTAAGCTTAGTCAACCTGATTATCTGCGTCGGCATCTCCGTGGAGTTCTGCGCGCATATTGCCCGGGCGTTCAGTGTGCCCTCGCCTTCTATATTAGACAAGACCCGCCTCCGAGGCCGGGATGCACGCGCATTCGCAGCGCTGGTGAACGTCGGCGCGTCGGTCGTGAGCGGGATCGGTATCACGAAGGTCCTGGGTGTAGCGGTGCTGGCGTTCACGAGGAGCAAGATCTTCGAGGTGTATTATTTCCGCGTGTGGGCGGCGCTGGTGGTGTGGGCTGCGGCGCATGCGTTGGTGTTGTTGCCTGTGTTGTTGAGCTTGGTTGGTGGCAGAGGTGAGTTTTTTGAAATCCTTTTGTGTGGTTGTAAAAAAAGGGATGGCACTGACTTGATGACAGGATACTCGGATCCGGAGACGGATGGGGGGCTGGAGCAGGATCTCGCTGCTAGACGGTATAGGGCGCTCATTCCTGATGAGGAGTATGAGTCGGACGAGTACTAAGAGGGAAGTGGATGTAGGGATGTTGATAGGGAGTGAGTGAATGAATTCGTTTCTATGTGAATGCCCTATTATATGCTTTTCGTCGTCGTGCCTGGCGGGCTTCATTTGTCCTGTGTTGCCACGCCTGCTCTGATCCTCGTCGAGGTGCTCATTACCTAGCTACCAAAGACGTCGATTTCATATGCTGCTTGTATTACCGCGTTTACGGCGGTATACCGACATCGAGTACTTGATTTGTCTGGGTTGATGGACGCTCCCATTAGTGCTCTCTCCCTTGCACGGCACACAGACATAGTTTCAGTGGGCGTACAGCCTCAAAACGGGACGGATCGATCTACCTGGTCCAGAGAAAGTTCAAGAGGGTGTGCCTTGTACCTCGGACCAATGCTTTGTGGCACGTCTGAGCCACGATATGTGGTTGTATAGCAACGTGGGTTGGAAGTGGTGTGAAGAAGAGCAGTAAATCCGATCTTGAAGGATTCCGAATGAGGATGTGTGGTCGTACCTGCCTGTATCTCGGAGGTGGTGTGAAGGAGAGTAGACGGATGATCGTGAAGGGTGCAAAATAGAGAGACGTGGTTGTATCGAATCCGTGCTCGATGTGGTGGTGTGCGGATAGACGTAAATCATCGTGAAGGATTCAGGGGTTGCCAACGAACGGTATGGACAGCAACCACATCATGTATATGTTGAGCCGGGGCTACTGTGGTAGCAATCAGCAGAGTGGTTGTTGTCATGCAGATATAGATGGGAACGCATATCACTTCTCTTACCTTCATAGCGACGACTCTTACCTTACTCAATGATGTACGGAAGCAGTTCACGAGGCTCCCATGTCTGCAGTAAGTGAAGTTTTACACTGGCAAGGCGAACAGATAGATACCATTCTCTTGGACATTCCCCAACACCTTGCGAACTTATGGAACGGCGTGATATCAGCCCTGCCTTCCAGGCTTGGAAGGGTGCAACTGGTGATCCTGTCGTCACGGTGCCTGTCACTACAAACCATACCGTTACTCGAGCAATATATGATTATGCCCGAGGAGGGGTAGGATTGGACGTCGATGATGCTCGGGCAACGACAGGTATGCTCGACGACCAGGCTCGATCAGCGACTGTGTCAAGGCCGTGCCGTGAGAGTGATCCTAGATTCTCACGAACGAAGCGATAAGGAACACGACTGTTCCTGCTGCAGCGATGCCCGACGGCGACAAGGTAAAGAGACAACAAAGGAAAATGGTCGTGATGTAAGGAACATACATCCTACATGGCGCCAGTGCCTTCTTTACAGAAATACGAGACGATGAAGCAACCAGAGCTTCAGATGCAATGCACACAGCTGCAACCATGGCGATTTCCAAATGAAGGTTATAGTACTTATCTTCAGACATAAGTACCGCAGTATAGAGGCAGTCAGCTATTGCCATGCACCTACCTGCGCATCACACGCCCGTCCAGCCTTGTCTGTTAGCAGTCAATATGCAGTGACCTGCTTGCCGCAGTATAAGCATGACCACAACCGAGCAGAGCCCATCTCCAGCGTTACACCAATGCCCTCCCACGACCTACCTGCATCTACAGCCCGCAGCAAGCAAGCAGCCGCAAACACACCGCTACGGCCACCGAGGTCAGTCCGACCACGGCGACGAGCATGAAACAACCTCTCACGTGAAACCACAGCGCGCTCATCTGTCCATCACAATCACGAGGTGTTCCAGGACCCTGACTCCTGCCCCCACGGGACAACACATTGGCCATGAGTAAGTAGCAACGTGCCAGCCAAGTGTCCATGCGTTGGCCTGGCCTGGCCTCTCCACCCCAACAAGCCACGGTGAGAGTCAGTCAGTGTAATCTATTACTCTACCTCCGATGACAATCAGCGTGCAGTGCCGAGGTCGTTGCCCGTGGCCGAGAGTCATTTCTTTCTCGGTCGTCGGCAGGACAAGCGCCACGCAGGCAGACCGGTGATGCAGTCCGGGTTGCGGATCTTGACGCTCCCGACGTGAGGGACAGTAGGTACTTCTTGGCTTTCGAGGGTCCACTGGCATCATACTTCCCTTCCGTCCAGCGGGAGGATGCTGAAGGTTCGCTTGACAGCTGGTCGGACACGTAATACGCTACTTGCTTGCGGCGTATCCTCTTGCTTGGCGGGCGCGTGCGTGCATCCGAAGCGTACCGTGGATGTGAGGCGGGACGTGTTTCTTCGTCTCCTGCCGAGAAGTACGGTAGAGGAGGACGACGAGACAAGGGCAGAGGGCACGGCTGGGGATGGCGTAACGCATTGCATCGCAGTGGTGGCGGCGGCGGGTCGGAATTCTAGCGCGGAATAGAGGAAAGTCAAGTGAGAAGGTCACTTGCAGGTTCTGTCTGTGCAGCAGGAGTGGGTGTATGCGGATACAGTACAGGAGTACGTTTCCATGGCTGGTGCGTTGAGCGGTGGAGATAGTGCTGCTGCTGCACGTCAATCAGGCGTTCCTTTTTCTTTCTCGTTGCATGCATGCAGACGTGGTGCGGAAAGCGGAGCCAAGCTCGTGGAGGCGATGAAGACGCTCAGACGTGGAGCGGTATAGGGTTTTGCGCGGACAAATGCGCGATGTTATGCTGGCTGCATGCCGGAGGGGGCGAGGCGAGGCGGAAGTGGTGCGTTGGTGGAATTGTGATATAGTACGCCAATGCGGCACAGTGGCAGCGGCGTCGAGATGTCCGCGTCAAGACGGATGATCTTCATGGGTTGAGGCTCTGGACGAGACGGTTCTGGCGATCGTGAGGAGTGAGTTATTGTTTGTTTGATTTAGCGGTGCTAGCGATGACAGCGAAGTTAGAGGAGGGAGGTGTTTGTCGGCCCGGGCCTGTGCCAGGTTCGGCAGTGGGAAAAGGTGGAGGACAGTGTCGGGCCTGACAGCCAGTTCTGGAGATGTGATCTTCCTGCTCCTACTCTTACTCAAGCCCCTCCGGACTTGCTTCGGCCATTGTCGAACCTTCTCTTCCAAGGTTGAGCGCCGTCGTGTGTCCGGCCGTCGGGCCTAATCTGCAAGCCACCTCCAAGCGATGAGGGCGATCCTGTGCGAACACGCGCCGCACCATGCCCGCCTGGCCCGCCTGACTATGCACGGGCCGATTGCGAGGACGACTGCTACTCCATGATGTGGATACCATCAATCTCCCTGCTCCTGCTCTTTGCCGCCCATCCGACGCGTGGGGGGGGCAATTGCAAAGAAGGCGTGACAGGGAACGTCTGGAAGGGAAATGTCGTGCCGCAGCCTGCCGCAGACACGAGGCTGCGCGGAAATGAAGCATGGCTGTGTAAACAGCTGATCAATTGGTGCAGCGGCAAGATGAACGACGGTCGTGCTCGTGCTTCCCATTCAGCTGTCCATTCTCGCGTTACGTACTGTGCTTTGTGGACCTGTTGTCCTAGTTGAAGTCGAGATACACAGCAAATTAGTGTGAAACCGCACATCAGCCATGCCAGACTACAGCACCAATCAAGTCACCAACGCCGATCGCACGACACGAGCACAGTGACACGGCTAATGAGCCCCAAAAATTCTCCAAACTTCCATAGATTTGATATGAGGTCTACGTAATTTTCCCGTACGACCGGCTAGATACATACAGTATGCTGTGTGCAAAGGTAAGAAGATATTCACGAGAAGAAATGGCCGCCGCCGCACCATTATTACGCGCTACGCCGAGGCCAGACCCTGTAAGGCGGGCCAGGCCGGATACAAAAATTCAAAAGAAACCCGATCCAACTCCTGCTCTTGCCTATCCATGCGGGGAATGAGTCGTCTAGCTGCGGCGGAAGTAGAGCACCAGCCAGCCGAGAACTCGGTATCCCAACACAATGCACAGCATGATGCCCACCCATTTGCCCGTCTCGCCTGCTCCGTAGTGGTAGCTGTCCAGCACGGCTTTGCCCTGAATCTGGCATTGATTCGCAAGCGATGACTGGTACATGCACCCGCCGCACGATCCATCGCTGTTCCTCGGGCAGTCGTACACCCGATCAGAGAACTCGTTGATCATCATGCCCTGGAAAACGTAGCTTTGGTAGTCGATGAAGTGGAACACGTAGTACCAGAAAACGTTGAGCTGTTGAGGAGGCACCAAGAAACCGCCCGTGCACATCCAAAGACCATTGGCGAAAGCAGTAGCAGCAAGAGCCACAACGAAGATAGGGACCACAGATGAGATCAGCACCACCAAAGATTCCGCCGCAAGCAGATCCAAGAACAGCCACATGATCCATGTGAAAAAGGCTTGGCCTGTGGGCCGGAAGTTGCTGAGCCAATACGCGATGATTGAGAACAAGATGGTGATGATGAAGAGGTAAGGAATTCCGGTCAAGAAGTTGGACACGATGAAAGACGTAGGACCATAGAGACCGTTTGCACGCTCCTTCATGAAGAGAGCACGATCCTCAAGGAAAGCCGGGATGTAAGCGACGGCCATGAATGACATGAAAGCTCCGCCGAAGAAAATAGCGTTGATGAATGACTGGATGTTGGCTTGGACCGGAGGCAGACGCAACCAGATGGTACCCATCATTATAGCCAGACCCATGTACATGGCAATGCGGATTCCATATGCGATGATATCACGGTAGGACTTGATGAATGACCGGTGGATTAGAGCCATCTGAATCGAGAGGGGCGAAGCATGGGCCTCGTTGAGTCCAGAGGCGTATTCGCGGTCCTCGTGTCCACGTGCCATCTCCTCCGCGAGCTCTGTGCTAGAAATCTCGGCAAGATGCGACTTGGCCCACGTCGAGTGGACAATCTCGAGCTGGCTTACTACCTCGTCCTTGTCACGGGCAAAATCGGTGTTGACAAAGTCCATGATGAACTCGGCTGGGTTCATGTAGATGGGAATGGGGTATCCGCAGGCGTCAAAGTAGCCCTGGACATCGTTGACGGGACCGCTGAAAGCTGTGCGACCTTGAGACAACAGGAGCAATTTGTCGAACATGGCGAAAGTCGAAGTGGACGGTTGATGTATGGACGCGATCACGATAAGATTGTGCTTTTTGGCGATGTCCTTGACGAATGAGACGACTTCGAATGACGCCGCAGAATCCAAACCGGATGTCGGCTCGTCGAGGAACAAGATCTTTGGGCTGGTGATGAGCTGGGCAGCCACACTGACACGACGCTTCTGACCACCGGAGATACCCTTCCTGATGGGAGTGCCGATGAGGGTTTCGGACTGGTTTTGCAGACCGAAGGCGCTTAGCAGGCCATCGATGCGCTGGATTCGCTCAGCCTTGCTGACGGTCTTCGGAAGTGATAGGCGGGCAGCGAAAGTGAGAGTCTCGCGAACAGTGAGAGAGCCAACCAGGGCATCTTCCTGTTCGACGTAGGCAGAGATCTTCCGGAAGGTGCCTGGGTCAGCCGGAGCTCCATTGATGTAAATCCCAGCCTTGATGCTAGCATTCAAGGCAGCGGTGCGGTGTGCGAGGACGTTGAGCAGAGTAGATTTACCGGAACCACTGTTGCAACAGTCAGCGGTATGTAAACGCAGCGGGGTAAAATGGCAAGAACTCACGAAGGTCCCATCAGGGCCACCAACTGGCCAGCCCTAGCCATGCCATTGATGTCGCTCAAGAGATTCTTGGGCTGCTGAGTCTGGCGATCTTTGACAGTGACGGTGATGCCTTTCCAGCCAAAGCTGTACACATTTGTGTTCGTGAGCTGGGCATAGTCGCCAGTGCCGACAATCTTCTCGTCGTCAGCCATCTTGACGTAGTCGTGTTGACTCGGAAAAGCCGCCAGTGTGTAAGAGTTGCAAGGATGTGAGAAAGAAACGAAAGGCAGTTGTCAGCAGCAAGTATTAAAGCGAAGACGAGCAGCAAGTCAATAGGCTCAGGTCGACGGGTGGTGGCAGGTGAGTTAGCACAACGGTGCTGTAGACCAGCAAAGACGGACAAGAGCAAAGGATCAAAGGGAGAATTGTAGAAAAATCGAATAGCGAAGCGCGGAATAGCCGAGAAACAGGCGGCGTGGTATAGTTTGGCTAGAAAAGGGATGTGAGGTCTGGTTGGCGCTCGGCGGGGATCAAGTAGTAAGAGTTAGGGTGGGTGGATGAGAGACAGGGCCGCCTGAGCTGGACCCTACACCGGGATGGACTGTGTGGAGATGATTAGTCGGTCGCGAATCCGGAGCAGGATTTTCGAATGGCGCGGTGCTAGAGTGCAGAGAAGAAACGAGAAGGGGTCGAGAGATCTCTGCGATTTGAGGGCATTCTTGCCATGACCGGCCCTTCTCTGCTCGCCCGTTTGCTTATCCCAAACGCTGGGCTTGATGCTTGCTGGGGCGTGCAGGGGACCGCATACGCTACGCGCCACCACCCCACAGCCGGCCACTGAGAGCCCGCGGACGGCCGGGCGGTGCCTGCTTGTGAGTCTGCAGGGTGCATGAATGCGCCTGAGGGCGGGTTTGGGACCCCCGAGGTGTGGTGCGCTGGCCCTGGACCAAGCGCGGGTGCGTACCGAATACTCGCTGGCGTGCAGCCCGGCGCCCTGTAGAATCCCTGGTGGGCGATGGGGACACAATTCCGCGGCAGATCGCATCTGTGCTCGGTACGTGATGCTCGCGAGTACCTCGACCAGTCGATGCTTGCAGCAATAGTCGCTGTCACACAATCTACTTTAACACGTTGACTCAAACTCGAGGTGGGGTCAGCAGCAGCAGGCTTCCAGCCGAGCTCACGACACATGTCTCTGGTGCTTGACTCTTGGGCTCACATCAGCATTACGGTTGTCGAGTAAGTCGAAGACAGCGCGGTGGGGATGACGATTGCGGTGAGAGACGGACAAGCTTGCGATACGATATCCAGACAGGGATTGGCGCCGCTAGCATCTCTCGCGGGAGCAGGGATTGTCGCTAGCGGATCCGTTGTTGACGAGACTGGTGTGGAGCTCTGGCCAGCTACCCCAGCGCGGTGAACCTTCAACCCATCGTTCCGCCCCGTTTGGCATGGTGCGACGGCAACGGCGGCGAGCTTCCATTGCGATCACGTCCATCTCCCCATGTTGGGAGCTGTCAGCGCCTCCATACCACGGTCGAGGTACGACCATGGTCCAGATCCCCTTCTTTGAATAGGGGTGACGGCACGGCGATCCCGCATCAGGTCATGCGTTCGCCCGAAGGATCAGATTTGGGCTGCCGATACACCCAATTCTCGACGATTTGGGCCATGTCGGGCAGCGGGCATAAGTCAGTGTTCGCTTGCATGGCGGTTTTGAGATTGCCGTTGCTGTTTCTGCTCACGGTTTTCGCGTATGGGAAAGCACAACGGGGACCCCCAGCGGCGGGCCGTAGCGCCCGGGTGCAACAACAGAAACGGGCAGGAACACAAATCGGAGGACGGGACGTGGGACCAGACCTCAGCTCCACGAATTTTTCTTTTTCGATGATTCCACGAGACCCGTCTGCGCCCTCAACCGATCACTCGGGGCGGCGCAGGTCTCATGATAGATTACCCGTCAATCAATCAAATGAAACAAAATTTGCAAACAAACGCCCCACGGCGCAATCAATTCCATGCCGTGCAACCATTCACAGGCCCCGCCCTGATGCTATTCTGCGCTCGAGCGTGTTAGAAGAGCCGCCAAATGTCACATGGAAAGAAGCATCGCAACGGCATGCACAACGGCAACTGGCTTACCCGAGATGCCCCCGCCTCGCCTTGCCTCGTGACTGAAGCGAAGCAAGCATGAAAGCAAGAGACAGAGACCAGACCAAGGGATGCTAATGTGCTCAGCACTTGATCATGCGGCCGTGGTGGCAGACCGCAGACTGTTTCTCCTTACATGAATTGATGGAGTCCGAGGTACCTTGTACGGAGTACACATTGCGTGCAGCCATAACGGAACATACATACGTACCTCGAGGCCGGGAGCGGTGCAATCCTGCGCCGTTGTGGCGTGGAGTCCGTGTGTGGTTGTCCGCCCGGGTGTTACGTTCACTTCACCCACCTATTTCACCCACGGCTGTGCCAAGACAGCTACACGCTGGTCATTGCCCATTGGGCCCGAAGCTCCAATTATTAAGCTCCACCAGGGGCGCGAGACACGCGACGATTGAAGCCGCTTCTGCATGTGTGGACATTACTCGACATTCCCCTCCGAGCCCGATCGAAGCCAATCCTTCGTGGATCCCCCATGCGAACTAGCTCAAGCCTGGGTCGACCACCCCCCCCTCTTTGCCGCGCGAGTCAGTGTCCAATAGGGGCAACGCTTGTTCGCTTCATTACTTCATGCCGCTTGAGATCCAAAGCCCCGTGCTCAGGCGCCAGATCCCAGCGGTTCAACGCTCTCTTCAGATTCAGAGCACTGGACTTGGTATGTATGCAGTCTTCAGTAGACTGCTGTGCGTCATGTGCAGAAGCCCGACCCGGCATATTCCATCCCGTGCCGCCCGAGCTCTGGCCGCCCTGGCTGCTCGAGATGCCAACTTCCAGCAATCCGGTCGAAAGCACGTCGTATCCTGCCGCGGCTTCGGTCCGTCCGCTGCTGCATTGGTTGCTGCCCGCAAAGGCTGGACATGGGCCTGGCATCGCCACCGGCCCAGCAATGAGGTTTGACGGCCGGTAGGATCCGTTGCGAACGTGGCGGTGATGTAGGCATGCTGAAGCGACACGTTGGCTTCCAACGGCCTCGAACCAGGTTCAACGGCCCGCCATGTGTCACCACCACTGACCTCCATCGCTATCACCGCACCATACGTCGGTACACTTGATGCGCCTCCACACTACCGTACCTGAGCCGGCTACCATCTTCCGCTCACGATCCCCCTTTTGGCCCGTCCGGTAGCGATGCCGCAAACAAAAATTATGCGAACGGTGGTGTATCATGTTCGCCAGAGAATACGGGGGCGAGGAGGGTATCAAAGCCAGAGCATTGATCCTGCTCTGGCCCCGATGCCTGTCGAAATACCCTTCCTACCACACCCTGAATCAATTGTAATCTTCCGGCGATGCTCGTGCTGCACCTGTCCAGTTGCTATTCGTGGCAAACCATCATTGGCAGCGGCGCATGACTACAGAAAATCAATGAAATGAATCGGTGGATGATGCTGTGAGTTGCCCACTACTGGACGTGTCTCAAGCCGGCGCCCGCTACCCCCACATCGAGCATTCGCGTCGTCCCAAGGGTCCTAAGGTCGAAAGCCCGCCGCTTGGGCTCTTAGCTATTCCCGCCATGGGCCGGCGCCCCTCGGCTTCAGGCTAGAGGTCTCGATGTCGATGAGGACGCGAAAACACATGTGATCGATCTGATTGTAGAGCAGCACGCGAGCAGGTTCGACAGTTTCGCATATCGGGCGCTGAGCGTGTTTCTCGTCTCCACAAGCATACAGATCTGGACGTAGTAATGTCTCTCACTGACGCTGCTTGCATGGGTTCCGTTGCAGGGTCGTGGCCGTCATTCGATCTCCGTCCGCGCTTAACTTAGAAACATTGGCTTTGGCCTGCATATTATTGTCTGTCGGGTCCGTTTTCTGCCATCACCCGTTCCGGAACGCACGCAAGCAATCAGCGCCCACGACGGTTCATCGTCCGAGGGTTCCTGCTGGCCTCTTGGGCTCTACCGGACCTGGAAGTAACGCCTCCCACTTCGCCTGCCGCCGCCCCTTGGACATCCATGCTCGCGCCGATCCTTGAATGATCGATCCACACTGGTCAAAAACTCAAATTCGCCATCCCGACCCCTTCCTCTCCACGCCAATGTCTTTCGACACTGCACCTTGATTATCTTCAGGCCGCCATCCGCGCCGTAATGCCAACCGCTACCTTCGACATCTGCGCCCTCGGTTCAAGGTCCATGTACTCTCCTTATGCTCGGCCTTATTGACAGTCTCTCACTCGCCTAATGTCTCCATCAGAGATTAAGCATTTCTTCGCTGGCACCTCGGACTAGGACTGTGACACTCCTGCTGCTGCCGCTCGCCCCCTGGCCTTAACCGTCCGAGGTTGATATCATCCACCCTGGTCAACCCACCTGCATTTACATAAACCACTCGACCAGCCTGCCACGAGATCCTGCCACCGCCGTCCGAACCTTGGAAGTGGCGACCCATCCAACCACCTTCGAAGATGCAAGTCATCCTTCCCTCTCAGGCCACCTCTTTCGCCATCTCACCTTCCAGTTCGGTGGATGACGTCTCCTTCAAGCACACTCGCCCCTCGAAGCCATGGGCCTCAACATCCAGCTGCTCGGATTCGGAGGACAAGTCGGCGGCCAAGGACGATGATATAGAAGCTTCGTCCTCGAGCGATGTCTCGGACGACGACCACGGCTATGCCACTGACTACACCACCCCCACAGCATCAGATCTCTGCCCGGATGAGAGGTATATGGACGAAGTGGAAGCATTCCGGGATCATGAGTATCCTATGATGAAGGGTATGCCTACCAAAGTTTACACCATTCGCCTACATCCTTGTAGGAGCAACTCTCGCTGACCCGAACTAGGCAGTACATATCTCGATACCGGCGGAAGCATGGTACGTAGACGATGCTGCATCATGCCCACGTGCTTGTAGCTTTGATGTGATATGACGGAAGGAAAGCATAACTGACATGATGACTTACAGATACACGCCGCATCATTAATCCAGAGATTTTCGGCAGATATGCTTGAGAATCTTTACGGCAACCCACACTCCGCATCCTCACCTTCTGCTCGTGCCGGTCACAGGGTCGACGCCGTTCGAGAAAAGGCCTTACGCTTTTTCAACGCCAACCCAGACGAATGGGATCTGGTCTTCACAGCCAACGCTTCGGCCGCTATTAAGTTAGTGACAGAATGCATTCGAGATCATGCCGCCTCGACGAACACACCAGTGTGGTATGGCTATCACCGTGACTCGCATACCAGCCTTGTGGGTGCTCGGGAGATGCTGAACAATCACCGCTGCTTCACAAGTGATGACGAGGTCGATATCTGGATCAACAGTGGTGGTTTTGGAGGCGCACGGCCGCGTCAGATTGGTCTCTTCGCATATCCAGGCCAGTCGAATATGACAGGTCGACGTCTACCACTATCATGGTGTGGACGAATCCGGAAGCAAATCTACAAAGCGCCGACATACACCCTTCTTGACGCTGCTGCTCTTGCTTCCACGGCTTCGATCGACCTGTCTGACACTTCTACAGCGCCTGACTTCATCGCTCTTTCCTGGTATAAGATATTTGGCTTTCCTAATATTGGCGCACTCCTTGTCCGAAAGGCGTCCGCACACGTCTTGGAAGGCCGCAAGTTTTTCGGTGGTGGCACTGTCGATATGGTCATTGCCATTAATGATTCATGGCATGCCAAGAAGGATTCCAGTATCCACGACCGTCTCGAGGATGGCACTCTCCCGTTCCACTCGATATTTGCTCTCGATCATGCCATCGATGTCCATGAGACACTATACGGGCCAGAACCAATGAAATTCATATCCAACCACACCTCTCAGCTCGCCAGGAGGTTATTTGATGGTCTTTCAAAACTCCGTCATGCCAATGGTCTCCCAGTGGTGGTCATGTACGCAGATCCAGGTACCGTGTATGGCGACCCGACTACGCAAGGCGCAACGATCGCCTTCAATGTCAGGCGGGCAAATGGCGAGATGATTGGGTACGAAGAGGTTGAGCAGGCCGCAGACCGGGAAAAGATATACGTGCGATCCGGCAGTCTGTGTAATCCGGGCGGCATGGCAACGTACCTAGGATGGTCTCCGGCAGAGATGCGCAAAGCCTACGAGTCAGGTCACCGCTGCAGCAACCCAACCCAGGTTCTTATGGGTAAATCGACTGGAGTAGTGCGCGTCAGCCTGGGAGGCATGAACATCGCCGCCGATGTGTGCACCTTCCTCGACTTCATGGAGCGCACGTATGTCAACAAAGACGCCAGCGTGGCCCTGCCTAAGATCGACTGCAGCTCGACTTTCTCGTCGCCCAGGCTCAGCTCCAGCGGCTCCACCACGCCCACCGTCAACACCACTGTTGCTTCACCGCGGTCCATCGACACCGTGAACATGGCCCGCCCTGCTGCTGAGTCCCTGTCGAATCCTGCATCCAAGCTGACCAAGGATCCACCACCTCAACCACCAATGCGTGAGCTCAAGTCCTCGCTCATGCACCGCCGCTCCGTATACCGCAAGACTTCCGGCGTGAACCTCGCCAAACCCCTCGAAGTCCGCATCGACCGGGCCAATGCGCCACGCACCGGTCCCTTGACACCCACAATCCCCGAGACGCCCAAGACAGGCGACTCGGAGGATCATCACCACAGCGGCGCGCGCACACCCCGGCACAAACACCGCTTTGGCCGAGGCGTGGCAGCGCTGCTGCGCAAACCATCCGAGTCCTCACCTCGCTTAGGCGGGGGCAGCATGCACCCCTATTCATAATACGGCGTCGGCGAATATTGTTGTTGTTTTCGCATAGCAGGGGGAATAGACAGGATAGACCGCGTCGCATGGCGAAGAAGAAGAAGAAGAAGAAGAGACGGAGGAGGAGGCGTCCTACCCCCAAACAGATGGGGAGTATTCTTATCGACCCACTACATTGTTCGCGGACATATATGGCTGGGAGAGATCTCAGACCGTCCGTCTGACGACTTGCATCATCAGCATCATCATCCAGGACACCAAAAAGGAGGCGCGGCAACCTCGACTTTTATTTGCTTCACAGCTTCTGTACGACGGGGTATCACCACTGCCCATCGTCGACTATTATTCCCTTTCGTCGTTCGTCATCGTTATCGTTATCGTCCAGCGGATCGAGCGTGTTCTGATCTGATACCAATTTGAGCTTTTTTCTAATGTCGCAGTGAGGGGAAATGGGGGGTTTTGGAAAGAAGAATAGTAATATCTAGTCAATACTTCCCCCCTTCACACCTTTGTAACGGATGGATACATACATCCAGGAGAGGCGAGAGCGGAGCCTGGTGGGAGGACGGGCGGAAGAAGGAGGAAAGAGAGGAAGAAGACCGTTCGTAGGGGAAGAGAGGTAGATATAAGCTTTCAGGCCTGAAAAAATCTATCTCTGTGCTGTACCGAAATTTACTGCGTTGTCCTCCCACGTGCCCGGTCAGATTTTAGCTGATGTATGTGCTGGAAGGGAGAAGTCAATATTGACCGCGCCGTATTGCCTGAAATGGTTTGCCTGAATATGGGGCAATATCGCGGTTTTCGGACCATGATGGTCGTGCGGAGGGTCGGGTGGCACGGTAAGCGCGGCTGGGCGCGGACGACAAAACGTCTGCGCAATTGCTACATCGCTGGTGGTAGATTACTGCTAAGCAATTGGGGTCAGTGAGACGAAGATATGCGAAAAGAGAGGGATAAATTGTCCTTTTTCTCCGTGTAAGAGGGCTGGAAAGTGATCGTCTTCAGCTGAGGCGGACTATGTCATGTCCTGCGTGGGTGGCTGTACATGTGTTCACTTCTCTTGAGGCGTCGCTGTACAAAATGACAAATTTTGTTTAGCTTGCAGTCGCCATTGTTGTTGCTTGTGGCAGACTGCGCTCTGACACAGAGCGCCAACGTGTTGATATTTGCGAGTGGACATTGTGCCTTGTACAGCCGTAGAAGGGAAACTATGAGGGAGTTCTCCAGCACCGATCGTGAAATGCGGCAGGCGTAGATGGTGTTCAAGCGATGGACGTCGCACGATGTAAGTTACACAACGGAACAGACTCGAGCTGGAAGGAGTACTAAAATTGCTTGGTGAATTAAGAAAAGGTATCATCATAGGGTATAGGTACATGAAATCAAAAAGTCAAAATAAGAATTCCTCGCTTCTTCGGCCGTGTCGGTCTTCTCATCGTCGTATGATGCCTAGATGGTGGCAATGACCTGCATTCAGGCCTCTTTCAATCTGTCTGTTCTGCTGCTGGTGCAGGAACTCGCTCAGTGGCAGGACTTCATGGTTGGCGCATGCTGGCTTAATTCCGCAACCTCAAGGGCTGGCCGTGGTCTCGCCGCCAAATGTCTGCCCAGGTCCAGTTTCATCCTTCCATCTCCATGCATGCTGTGTGCTCTTGTGAGCCTCGCCGATGGTGACGTCTATGCACCCACTCTGTATGAATGAAGTGGCGCATGTGATATACACCGAAAGGTCGCCATCCTTCGATGCTGACTTCGATCCGATGAGTTGCTGTTTAGCGCTGAGTATGATTTTCGTCACTCCTCCAACATCAGCTCAACGCTCGCAAAGACTAGCCTCCTGCTCATCATGGATCATCTTCTGTGCCCAAATATCACGCTGCTTCATGCGTTGCTCAAACTTGCTCTCGCCCTTCGGAATGGGCTTGGGCTTCGGCTGGGGTTGAACATTGACATATGAGGTGTCGGCGACATCAGCGGCGCGTGCACGATTGAAGACGGATTTGCCGCTGATGATCGGGACTTCGGTGTTATCAGACCAAACAGTCACTGAATGCCCATAGGTCCTATTGGAAAAGTCCGGGACACTGCCTTTGAAGCTATTCCCGTCCGACGAGGAGGGTTTTGATCTGTGGCCATGGTGTGCTGGACGTTTGGTGAGTGTAGTGCCACGGGGGAGAGTTGAGGTCGTTATGGCATGAGCATGATGTGTATCGTAGTGGTTGCTGAAGGAAGGAATGCTCGGGGAGGGAGCAGGGTGGGAACTGAGGGCTTGAGGCGATTGAGGCAATGACGCCGGTTTGGCTCGGGGGGAGTGGGAGTCCTGGCGGGGAAGATCGTGGCGGTGGGGTTCTTTGAAGGACGATGCCGATGAAGCAGTATATGAGGATTTTAGTGTGGAGGTTGTGTTGGTGGATTGATAGGATCGGGAGGTGGCCGTAGTAGGCATCAAGTCCGGTGGTGAGGACATGCACGAACCCATATTGGAATGGTTGAACGTGGTAGAGCGTTGACGCTGGAGTACGCCGAAACCTCGCATGGGGACTGAGCAGGGGTGGAGTGTATAGATGTATTGGAGTGGATTGGTAGAGGTGTGGTACCCTGCACGTGAGCTGCTGCGAGTGGTGTCGGAATTTGTGGATCGAAACGAATGTCGGCCCTCCTACAGAGGCTTAGAGTTGGTGGCTGTGAGGAGGGGTCAGCGTGGTGTCAATTGGGCCGGAATAAGAATCAAAGACTTACCAGAGATATATTGTAGGCAGAAGCAAGCTGAAGGGAGAGGAGCGGGGGGAATAGAGTCTAAAGTAGAGGATAAAATCTCCTAGCCACGGGCACGATCGATGGCACATGCACGATAGGCGCTGATGAGGCCATCCAACCGGGTCGGGACTATTGTCTGCCTCGAGGGTTTTAAGAATCTGGAAAAAAGCCCGAGCCTAGCGGTGATGATGATAGAGTCTCGACGAGTCGCGATAGTAGCGATCATCCCCTCCCATCGAGCACGACATCGACGCTCGAGCCAATCCCATCCAGCGTTTACTGTCGCTAAACTCCTGTCAGATAACCCCGCCCTCTGCAGAGCTGGTGAACCACAGGGGACGCAACCGTAACAACGTCCGCGAGTAAGAACATCAGCACCAGCATCACCATCCCACACCCTCCCGGCGCCGCAGCGCCGCCCGCCGAAGGTCTGGGCAATATCGCGTCAGAGGTTTTAGACGAATGGGCGATGAGGCTTCCAGGAGGCTTTTCAGGCTTGCTACGCGAGTTGCGAGGAGAACATGGCACAAGCTACCGACACGGGCGGCCGATTGGACTGCAACACAATACACACCGCCCGGCCGCTGTTGGATAGAAGCCTAAAATTAGCACTGGCAAATCCCGGTTTGGCATGAGCATTCCCAGCGGATGTCTCAGACTGTTGTTACACCTGCGTACTTTTTTCTCCATAGCTGATCGTCTGTCCGGGAGCTGGGGCCTGTTCAGCAGTCTTGCGATCCATCGTGCATACGCGTCCAGAAGATTTCCAACGGCGGTGGGTGTGACGCGCTAGAGATGAAGATGCATGGTGGATGCCGTAGCTGCCCCCACTCCCACGCTCCCCAAGTTACACATTGCCTGCAGGGGCAAAAAGCAACCGCGATGCCTGCATGTGCCGGTCGCTTGGCGGTAGCTTTGTATGCCGCCTATCAACGACTTCGTCCACCGCCAAGTGGTCAGGTGCGCATGCTGAAAATTCCACCACTCTGGATCCCCCGGTGGCCCCTTGCTCCAATCGTTGTCTGATCCGTCGTAGACCGCGGAGCAGCAATCAATTCAGGGCGTCTTCGTCTCCTTCTCGTCCTCGGAGGAGAATACTCCCGTAACATCATCTCGCGGGCATGCGTACGCGAGTTAATTGGCTGATCACTCGAGCAGCCACGATCATGGCGCAAAATTCACAAACAAAAACCTCGATGCTCGTGGCTGCCAGCTTTTACGCTGGGAAGCCTCGCAGTAGCGTCCCACTCTTTCGCGAACACGACCACGCAGTCATGACAGGAAGCGGGGGGGTTGTCTTGGTACCTGATCAGCGCTGAGTGGCCCGGTCCGGCAGAGCCTCTGGTTCGTGTGAGCGGCCTTTTGCAGCATGTGGA
Source organism: Myriangium duriaei CBS 260.36 (assembly GCA_010093895.1). Taxonomy (NCBI): domain Eukaryota; kingdom Fungi; phylum Ascomycota; class Dothideomycetes; order Myriangiales; family Myriangiaceae; genus Myriangium; species Myriangium duriaei. The sequence continues at coordinate 717,460 of ML996091.1, forward strand.
ACAAAAATGTACTTCTACAAGTACCTGTTCCTGCTCCGGGAGATCACGGGGGGCCTGGAACCGGGATGAGAGGGTAACCCGCGGTGTCCCTCGTGCATTGGTTCAGAGCAACACAGCGTGTTGGATGGCGTTCTGTCAATGGCGGCGGCGTCAGATATTCGCAAACTGTCGGCGCGCGGACCAATCGCATGTCAGACCGCGGACACGGCTTGTGGGAGTCCGCGACGTCGGATGACGGGGATTGATTGCAAAATTGATTGCTCTGGGCTGGAAGACCTGCTTGCCAAGTTTTCATCCACGACGGCGGACTGCACTGGTTCCGTGACCAAGTGGGCAGGACGTGGGTGGGCGGTGGAGACGTGGCCGCCGCATGCCCGAGTAACATGACCATCAATGCCCCACCATGACTCGTTGCTGTCTCACACACAATTCCGAGCATGATCTTCGTTGGAGCAGGTTGTCCGGTCAGGCAGTGAGACTCGTAAAAGTCTCTTATATTGATCCTATAGCGAACTGCCGGCATTCCTCCAGTATCCACTGGCTACTCCATCTGAAACACGCATGCTACCCACGCCGCAAAAAGTGGAGTCTGGCGGGCCTATTTGGCCAGCCACAGAAAATGCTTGTGCTAGTCACGTTGTTCGGTGCATCTCTACCTGATGCACGATGTTAGCACTCACTCAATTGTACGTCAAGCTAATATATACAAGTAAACACAATCTATTTTGCAGTGTCTGCCATGAATTATCCAGCCCTATCAAGATATACTGCATGCCCGTTCCAACTTCCAGTTCAGCTCACCTTCCCTCCATCCAATCATCACTTAAAAGTATCCCGGTCTGCCGAGTCTATACAAGTCTGAACATCCTCCCGGCACAAGCCGTGCCTCCTAACACAGCTGCCACACCAGTGAATACGACAAGATTGCCATAGCTCGTGCCATACACGAATCGAGCATCGCCAATGGGACCAAGATGCAACAAACTCTCACTGAGCGGGCCAGAAACTATCGACCCTATACCCTTTCCGGCGGCGAACAACGACACCACGGATGGTGTGTCGAGATTCTGAAAGCCAGACCGGCGCAGAGCCACAGCACACCCTGACCATGTGGTGGAGTAGCCACCAGCAAACAGACCCCAAGCAAGTGTGAAGATGTAAAACATAGGCTGGGATGTGCCGAGACCCCATAAAACAAAAGACGCCACTGCCGACCCCAAAGTTGCGATCGCGATGGCTGTAGTCACATGAAGTCGATCGACCAGCATGCCTGTCAGGATGCTACCAGCGATGGCAAATACGTTGTACAACGAGAGTGCAAGAGGACCGGCGTATGACGGAAATCCGAATGACGCAGCAAAAGAGGGAATCCAGAGCTGTGGCAGGAAGAAGCCTAGACCTTGGAAGATCACACCAGCCTCGAAGAACCAGAACGAGGTCGACTTGAGGAACGACCAATCAGTAGGTCTCACGCGGTTTGCTGGGGTGACAGGCAGTCGTGGTTTAGACACCAACAGCGAAGGAATCACCAGCACAGACTGTTGACATGTCAGCTCCTCACTGGTCGGACAACGACTGTGTCTCGCCACTTACGAAGATGATCGTCCACACCCTCAGCGCAGTGGCATGACCGTACTTATTCAGCAGCCACTGCATCAGAAAAGGGACGACGGCGCCACTGGTCCCTGTGCCAGCCCACATAAGACCAAACGCCATGCCCTTCTTAGCGATGAACCATTCGTCAAGCAAGGAAATGGCAGGAAAATACAACGCCACGCCCCCAATAGCATATATAACACCCTGAGTGGCGAGTAGGCCAGCCGTGCTCCGTGCGAAGCTTGCTGCAATCAGGCTCACTACTGTTAAACAGAACCCGATCCAAAAGAAGTATTTGCGTGAGTAAGGCCAGCGCGCGATCATCCAAGCTACCGGCGGAGCGCTTAGGTACATGAGTCCAGTGGCGGTAGTGGCAATAGCCGGGATACCAGCGGGCGAGCTGGCGAATGGCTCGTGTGAGGCATAGTAGGTCTGAAAGACACCGAAGCTGAGCGGGAACTGGGGCGGTCAGCATAGCGTGCGTGAAATGTGTTGTCGCGTTACTCACACCCCACACAGTAGCCTCAAGGATGAAGCACGCGACTAAGAAAAGGTATGCCTGACGTCCGCCATCTGCGCGTGGCAAGGCCGGTATCTCGTTTCCGTCTACGGAGGTAGTGGAGGTGGAGATGTTATCCAGCTCGATATTAAGGGAAGGATCGAGGGATCTTTGTGCAGTATCCGCCATATTGCCACTATTGATGCACTTTCATGCTTGGTAAAGAGTAGAAAAGAGGGAAGGAAGGGAAACATTGAAGTCTGACCGAGTTCTTACATATTTTCCAATGCATTCGAACTCCGCGGTGAGTCTGTCGACTTGGGGCGGTTTCGGAGTGGCAGCGCAGACGAGAACGAGAACGACCCATGCGATGAGTGGATCCGAGGTGCCTATTGGTAGATACTTTAGCTACCTTCTGCCATCACAAATTCTCCGAACATTCACAAACATTGCCGGCTGCCAGGCAAATTACTATATGGATGAATAGCACTGCATGCAGCACGAGTTTGGGTTGGTACCCCGAAAATGGTAGACGAGACCGGGACGCCGGGGTCGGCGAGCACGGCGTTGAGTTTCGAACTCCGCGAGGCTCCAAAACACTCGATATCGCATCAGAAGGAATGGGCCTTGCGCCTCTGAAAGGGGGAGTGGATTACCCATAGCGTTATTTCTTCACCAAAATATCCAAAGATTTTGTCAGCATCGAAACTATCTGCAAGCTACAAAGTATGTCATTATGGTAGCAAGCTCGAAATATTCACTATGTCCGGGCCTTTGATGATGAACCCAACGAGAGTGGATGAGAACAACTCTGACTGCGGAAATCAAGCGGATAAGTCCATCAGTACCGACACCACTCGGGGTATCTGTCTTGGAAGCAATATATTCATTTCATTTAGGCAGGGGCCCGCGGTGTTAGTCCGAGACAAAGTGATACACAAGGTAGTAATAAAACAAACGTCAAACATTGATTTCCGGTGGTATCAGTCGTCAAGAATGAAGCAGTCCTCCAACATAGTCCGCCAATGTCAGCATTTTCTCTTCCTGTAGTCTCCTTCCCACTAGCTGGACCGACACATGAGCTCCGTCATAGAGCTCAGGATCATCTGCAGATATGTAAGCAAATGGCAATTGTTCTAACGTTGATGTCTTTCACTCACAAGTTTCGTATGTCTTCTTGTCATCATCGTTGAGCGGTTTGTAGGTCTTGTCGACCTTGTCTATCGTCTTATCTGCCTTGAGTACTGGTACCACAACACTTGAGTAGTCAAGAAGATTGACCCAGAAGCCATAACCATAGTAATGGTATTTTTCCGGAATTGCCGCAGCGAATGGAGCCACTGGGCAAATGATCGCGTCTACCGGTCTTCCAGTCCCCGTAATGTCGACCGTCGAGTTCCAGTACTCCATATAAGCTTTTTGCAGTTCTCGTTTCTCAACCAGAGTTGCCATGACTTCACTCGCGCTTGACTCTGGAACGGTCTCCTTGTACGGACCAATAACCTGAGGTGCCATATCCTCGCCGCTGAGGTCGAAAGCCTTCTTGGCATCTCGACCGCCGTCGAAGAGATAGCATCTGCCCGTCACCTCGGCCAACTGGGCATGTGTGGTTGTGGGTTTCCAATCCACCACCTTGTGGCCCGCCTTGGTGAGAGCCTCGATTGTCTTCTCAACTGCTCGTGTCACTGGCGGATGTACACCACAGTAACCGTCGTGGCGAATGACGGCGAAACAAAGCTTCTTACTGCGGGCCAGATCAAAAGTGGCTTCCTCTACCTCAGGACGGTAAGGCAAATCATGAACGAGCGGGTCGTGGAACCACGGCTCTTTGCTGAGAAGTCCCTGGAAAACAAGCTTAAGGGCGCCGATATTCGGAGCAAGAGGCCCGACCACGCTTATTACACCCGGACCACCATCGAATGAGTTGGCCATACCTTCGTATGGCAATCTGCCCGTGCTTGGTCGCAATCCATAAAGACCGTTAAACGCTGCTGGGATTCTGATGCTTCCCCCGATGTCGGTTCCAAATCCGACTGGCGAGCCACGAAGCGCCAGAAGAGCTCCTTCGCCACCTGAGCTGCCACCGGAAGACAGGTTCCTGTTTGTTGGATTGTGCGTGTAACCGATGATATTGTTCACGGTCTCTCCACACATTAAAGTGTGTGGGACCGAAGTCTTGCAGTAGAACACGGCGCCAAGGTCACGAAGTTCCTTGACCATTTCTGACTCGTACACTTTCTCCTTTCCAGTCCCTTTCTCGCCTTGGAAAGTGCCTATCCAACCGACGTAGCCCATAGACGTCTCCACACCACGCACGTGGAATTGGTCCTTAAGGGAGACGGGCAGACCATGAAGTGAGCCCAGCGGCTTTTTGTTCTTCTCCAGGTAGTGGTCCAGCTGCTTGGCAGTCTCTATAGCATCATCGAAAAATATTTCATGGAGACAAGACACCAGCTGGTGAGCGACAGCAGCTCGGTGGCAGAAAGCTTTTGTGATCTCAACAGCGGTCCACTGGCCAGAACTCGCCTTCTCCACAATACTTGCCGCCGGTGTCTCAGTGATTTCGACCTCACGAGCCGTGAGGTATTGTTGAATATATGAGCCAGTCACATCTCGCTGGTCCTGCGCAGAAGGCGGCGCCGGTATCTGCCAGTCTTTAGGGATGTTTGCGAGCACTGAAGCTCGTTTTTCTTCGGCAATTTGTTTCCAATTCATTCTTGTGATTGGTCAAGCCATGCACTCGCAGCAAGAAATGTGGATGTTCCGAAAAGACACAAGGGACACTTATTCCAGAGAAGCTCTCGCGACTATACAGACTGCGTTCAAATAGCGCGAGCTCCACCAAAGAGGAAGGAACGAAGGAAGGCGATAGATATGACTATATACCTTAACCTTATAGCCGCGGAGAGACCCCACACATTTCCGGGGATGTGGTTGCCGCCACCTTCCTGAACGAGCGTCTAAGGTGGGCGGGTAGAAGGAGGTGGAGACTGACCAATCCGCTTTGAATGCCATCGACAACTGCCGATAGGTACAGAGGCGGGAGAGCGACAACATTATGCTGTCAACCATACGCTATACACATCAGTATATAGATATCCGAGCAGCTAACGTTAAGTCAAGCCATGGAGTCAATCGGCCAGGCCAGCTGGATCCGGTACAGCCGCAGCAGAATGTGGAAGGTGATCTGGACACAAGTCGACCGCCGTGAAAAGCGAGACCACGACTGCGCCACGACTCCAGAGGCAGCTGCGCCACAACTTGCCCACCGCCACTTGGACCCCGCCATCGCGTTAAAAGTTGCGGTGACGCATGCGGTCTGAAAGGTTCCCATTCCAGGCTCCTGCTTTGTACTTTTCCCAGGCACGAAGAGAAAACATCAGGAACAATCGTTGACTACTGGAGTATTAATCACCTGCATCGTCACTTACGCTGGATACTGTCGCAATTTGGCTGGTCAAGAACGTTCACCGCAGCAGAAGCGCTCGACTGCAGCCCGATTCCGTCACCAGCCATTCACATGATGCCGCGTTGAGCATTAGAGCACAAACACCACCCCTCAGCTACCAGCCCAAAGACCACCTTTAATTGTTTCCAAGATCCTACACGTTGTTCTTGCGCTCTTTCTTTCATTTTCAAACACAACATATACCTTACCTGGCCACCGTCACCGCTAGGAGTTCACTCACGCAATGCCTCTTGCACAGACAGTCACGGTTGTCAACCGGTCTGGCAAGGTCGTCAAAACCGTACATGAAGCCCCGGAAATCCTCTATCATTTGCGCTGACTAGCTGTAGAGTAAACACTTGGTGAATGTCTTCAAAGACGCAAAGACCGCATACCTGGAGCGCAAGGCTGAGATCAAAGCTGTCCGCAAAGCCGACCTCAATGAAAAGGAGGCCCGGCGAGCAAGGGAGAGGCTTGAAGTCGATGACAGCGAATGGGACCGTTCTTCCAGGGCATCTTCTCGCCGGTCGTCGTATCAATCAGACTCCACCGCCAGACCAAGACGTACACACTCCGATCGGCCGCGTGATGAGCGCCGTCATTCGGGCGACTCGGTAAGGTCAGGCCGATCCAATCCTACTAGTCCCAGGTCTCCGAGATCTCCACGCCCTCATGGACAATCTCGCCTGCGTTTTGAAGACGTCCTCTCCGAGACCAATCGAGAGTCGGCGGGTCGAGAACTCGTCCGGAGAAATACAGACGGAATCCTGGGTGAACAACGTGTTTCAAGTCCAGTGAGCCCAAAGTCCACTCGATCAGCATCTCTAGACGATCTGGATATGAGCCTCGCTTATGGAGAACTGCCTCCACCCCTACCGCTACGGCCCAAAACCAGGGAGGAAACGGATGAACTCCGGAACAAGGTCTCACGTCTGCAGACATTGCTGGACGAGGCGAATTGCGCACAGTATTCAGTCGTTACCATGATCGAGAACCTTCAGAAGAACCCCGACCAGCTGGCCGCGGTTGCTCTTACTCTGGCTGAAATTAGCAATCTCGCTTCTAAAATGGCCCCTGCGGCGCTGACTAGTATGAAAGGCATATTTCCTGCGGTTTTCGCCCTGCTGGCTTCTCCCGAGTTTATGATTGCCGCGGGTGTTGGCGTTGGCGTCACTGTGATTGCACTCGGGGGTTACAAGATCATCAAGCGCATCAGAAACAAGAAGGACGCAGACAAGGAAGCAATCGAGGGCGAACCATCTGACGCTGATGAGCTGCAAGAGATCCGCTCTGATCTTTCCAGGATAGAAGTCTGGAGGAGAGGAATCGCCGATGCCCAGGCAGACAGTACAGCGACCAGCGTTGATGGGGAATTTATCACGCCTATAGCCAGCAAACAACTGATCGACGAAGGGCGCATGAGGCAGAGTGACTTGAAGAGCACGAAGAGCGTCAAGTCATCGAAATCAAAGAAGACCAGCAAGGACAAAGAGAAGGATAAGAGGAAGAGGGAGAAGGAACGGAAGCGAAGGGATAGTCATGGAGATGATGAGAGTGTATTCGACAAAGGTAAAGCTCTGATCAGGGATCCGAATGGGATCAGGAGTTTGTTCAAGAAAGACTCGAGAAAACCAGAACCGAGCATTGCATGAAGTGGATGGATGATGGAAGCTCTTTGAAACCCAGTTGGTATGAATCATGAACGGCATACGAAATGGATACGATATCTTAATTGTCTTGGGAAAATACACGGAATGAATTGAAACGATATTGATCGATTTTTGTGCCCATGTCAATACGCTAAGCTGATCCTCATAAACTATTTTCGAGCTCCGGTCCCCGGGCTCAACTTCGTCGATACGCCGCCCACGAACTCATAATTGTCCCTACATCTTCCTGAAGTAATTCCCACTAGCCGACCTCCTCTGACCTCTCCCCTCCTTCCTTCCCCCATCTTGCTCCCCTTCCCACCTCCGCTGCGGCCTCGGTTTCTTACCCGGCTCGAACGTAACGCTCTTCTCGCCCACCACGCCCGCACCACCCCTCGGCGCCCTCCCAGACCTACTCCCCATCTCCGCCGCCCTCGCCCCAAACGACGCATCCCGCCTTCTATTGTTATCCCGCTGGCCCCTCGCATCTGAACTACTGACCACCATTGCCGGGCCCTTCCTCTTCCCAGCCCGCCCATAAGACGAAGCCGACACCCTATTCCGATCCGCCTTATCCCCATCGCCCGACCTCGGCTTTCGGCCAGCATAATACGTCCGCTCGTCCGCGGACTCGTCCTCGCTGTCATCCGAGTCCGAGCCGCGCGCGTCGTCCAGAGCCTCCTGCTCCACCGCCGTAAGACCCCGGGGTGCTCTGACTGCAGCCGCAGCATCGGGCACGCTGGACGGGTTCTGCAGCGCGAACTCCCGCGACGTCTCGTCGATCTCAAAGTCCTCGTTCTGGAAGAGCGAGGCGAAACGTGCGTCGACAAGGGGTTTGTCTTCCGCCTCGTCGTTGTCGACAGGCACGGCCATCTCGTCGGCCTGCGGCTCGTCCCCGCCTTGTCGTAACACCCGACGGGCTTTGCGGCGCTCGTTGGCTTCTTCCCGCGCGGCCATCCTCTCCGCCAAGTGGCGGTTGACTTTGACTTTTGCGGCTTTGGAGCCTCGGATACGCGACTCGCGCTCTTTGGAGATCTTTTCGGCGATGGACTTTTGGCGCTCTTCTTCGAAGAGGAGCGGGTTGCTGATGAGCCGGGCTTGTTCGTAGAGTTTTTGCGCGACGAAGTAGCCGTGCATGTAGGGGCGGAGGAGGGAGGTTTGGCCGATGAGGTGCTCCATGTTGAGCTCGCGGAGTTGTTGCGGGGTGAGGAATTTGTAGTTGTCGTAGACGGTGCCGGCGGAGCCGAAGCCGTTCGTTTTGAAGGCGTTGGGGTCGTCGGCGTCTTCCGCCATTTCTTCCACTAGGTTGTCCAGGAATGCGCACCATTTGGGCGCTGGGCCTAGCTGAGGGATGAAGAATGAGTGTTGCTGGCGGCCTTCGTTGGCAGTCAGCAGCATGCCCGTCTGAGGCACCCACTCAACATGGTTGAGGTCCACGGCGGGTTCGACAGATGTCCAAGCATCGCCGGTCTCGGCGTCCCAGATTTTGATGATCTTTTTGTCGGCGGACATGATTTTATCACTGGCCAGGCTCGATTCGAGGAAGCGCAGGTTTTGGATTGGCATGTCATAGCCTTGTTCTTTTTGAAGGAGAGGAATGGGTGATCGTAAATCGTAGATACTGACCAAACCCGTAGATGTGCCCGTTGCGATTTTCAGACCGGATGAGTGAAAGTCGAGAGCGTTGATCTCTGGCCGTGACACTCCGTCAAGGGAATAATGCTGAGGTTTTTGAAGGGTAGAGACACGACTCCTGCTTCGAGGGTCCCAGAACTCGACTGTACCCAATGACGTGCCAAATGCAAGCATATTGTGTGAGGACTCGGCTGCAGCGGCAGAATTCACTGCACCTACGTTGATTCCGCCTTGCAGCGAACCAACGCCGATCGTAGCGTCCTCGTCGCTTCCAACATCGACTTCATAACCCTTCAAAAACTTGCCTATCTCGAGATTGAGCCGAAAGACTTCGCCATTCCCGTTGTCATTGACACCGACAGCAGGGACTAGAGCCTCTGCCGACTTGTTGACGTAAATGAGATCCCGACCGTACCGCGGAATTCTGGTCGAGTAATGGAGCCCTCCGGGTGATTGAAATTCGAGGAATCGGTCGGACTGGAGATGTAACGATTTGGTGTAATCTGAAGAGAGCAGCACGAACTTTTGGTTGAGCGCATTCGTATGGCGTGCGTAGGACAAGGATAAATGTGGCAAATAGTGTACATGAATCTGTGGTTTGTATGTTCCTGAATTATGTGAGTATTGAAAGATCAGATTCACATCTCTGATATTGGTCTCACCAGTCGACATCAACCAGTCGCCATCCTCGCTGACTCGAATGCAAGAACTGGCCTCCTCGAACTCGAAGTCCTGGAGCAACTCCACCCGGTTGGCGAACTCCGCGTCCTTTTTAAGACTCCGCTTCCGTTTCCGGGCGAGCCATTCCGGTAGTGGCCGGGCAGTTGACGACCCGGCGATGGTATACACCGGGACGGAGCCCTGGCTTGTGAGCTTCATGTGTGCGTGGCGTGAATGTGAGAGGCGGCCTCATATCAGAAATCTCCCAAAACTTTTTGTCGCCCGCCGGAGTTTACGGTAGGGTTTACCCCGGATTGCGGCTAGCGCTGATCTCCCGCAGCCCTAAATTGGCGGTCGGCCCGAGCTTGGAGCAACGACCTTTGCTCTTCCGCTTCCCTCGACATTGCCGCTCTCCTACTAATCCATTGACCGTCTCCGCTACCCCGACCTTGTGTTCCGCGACCTCCGACCACATGAGCGCACACTCATAGCTCTCATGCAGCCGCGACTTGGCTTGTTCACCATTCAGGAGCATAGACTCTATCACATGAAGGTCCCATAGACATGGACTTTCTGCGGTCATGTTTGACCAATGTGCAGCTTTTATCGAATGTAAGTCGACGCGATTTGCTGTCAATCATGATTCTAACACTCTAAGGACATGGTGGAGTTTTCTGTCTACCGCAAAGCCGCCAACAACCGCCATGAGGGTAACAGCATGGATCAAGAGCTTGTAAACGACATCGATAATTCCGACCAGATAAAAACTCTGCGAAACGCAGGTCAGCTTGTCGCATACAGTCGCGAGGACGGTCTTCTTTGGGTCTTCCACGTCCGTAACAGGTCAACCACTCAACCAGATGCAGCACAATGGGTCCTAGATCGTCAAAGCAAACTCTCGCCAGCTCTTATCGTCGAGTACTTCACGGTAACGCAATCGAGTGACACAAGCCAGGATAAGCTTCGGTTTTACCAAGCCTTGACAACCCTTGTTCAAGGCGAATTGAGCCTTGGAGGTCGGGCTTCTGGTGTCGGCTTTCTCACTTGGCTTGTATCACCACAAAACAACAAATCAACCAACGTACAGAGCCTATCATTTGAACATACCAGCAATTTTATCTTCTCCATAACTTTGAGAACTGCCGCTAATGGGAGCCTCGTCTATCTGCCAGAGATCAACCCTACCTCTCTTGGACTGGTTGCACATTCCATCGCTGACAAAGCACGTCTCGATGGATATCTGGACCATCCAATTTTGTTAGCGCCGGCTCGTCTTCCAGCCATTTTGACAGGCTTGGTCAAGCAAGATGAGGGCGGCAAATGGTTAGATGATGCCGTGAAATGGTTCACTGACCGTTACCCGTTCCTGCCTATTGGAGACCTCTCTCAACCCAGCGACTGGATTGTTGCAAGACCACATTCTCGCTTGCTCGTGGATGCGTCTAATCCGGATTCTACCGACCGACTGGGTGCCTTTCTTTGGCCCGCTTGCCTGTGCGTCGCTTCCACAACCTTCGACAACGGCTCTGATCATACTCTTGATACCTTTCTCCCTTTTGGATTCGAAGCGCCACATTTTGAGGACCCATTGAGGAAAGCCGAAGAATGGTTTCTTGCTAAACCCGAGAGGGAAGCAGCCGCAATGTCATTGCAATCCACAGATGCATTTCAGACAAATGCGTTCGATCAGGCTATGGAGGACGACTTTGACGCGGCTGCATCACCATTGTTCCTCAGAAACACTGAATCGAATAATGCTCATGGTGTGTATCCCACACCGCCTGACGGTGTCGCATCGGTTGTGGGTCAACCAGCAGTTGTAGGTGCTAGTACAGTCGAAGAACCAATGGAAGAGGACGGACCTGCACAAAATGTGTCTAACGACTCTGAACAACTTCCTGTAACAGGCTCAGATGATCGCGATGATGTTGGTGATGATAATGAGGATCTTTTTGGCGACATGGATGAAGACGAGGATGTTTTCGGAAATCCTAATGTTACTGACGCTGACTTCAACTTTTTTGATGAATCGGCATCAGGTAGGGTCGGTACGTCCAGACGAATGAGCCCAGAAAAGTCACATCGACCGCCAACGAGAGATACATCGCTACAATCTGGTGTTCGGCTCAAATCTGGCTCTAACGAAGACATACACATGACCGATCTAACGGCAAACACTTCGCAAAAGCCCCCAAAGTGTCAAGAGACCGCTTCAGACTATTCGAAGGCCACACTCGGTTCCGTTCCAGAACTACATGTCTTTACTGACCAGGCCGGTCATCTTCCGGCGGAATTCACTGATGTTGCCGCTGCTTCGGCATCACCTAAAAGTGGCGTTGCAACGCCTCCGTTGAGCCCAATCCTTGTTAAAGATAAACTATTCTTTGGCAATCACTCTTCTACCATCCAGCGAAACGGCCAAGAGAACCGTCAATTCTCGCCTGTAGAATTCAGGAACGAAGCTAACATGGCAAATTCGAAATACTCACTTGGTGGCAAGTTCTCGAGCAAGATGAATGAACAACAGTCACCCGTAGTGGAATTGTCGAAGCGTAGCATTTCATTAAGGAATTTTCTCGAGCAACACGACGATAATTATCGACCCAGCAAGTCAAATGGGGTCTCGCGCTTCGTACGAAACAAGCTTCTTGTGGATGATTCTGATGATAGCGACACGGATTCCACGAGTACTTTGCGCAACGACACATTACGGAATGGTCGAGCTCAAAATGAGAACGACTCAGCATCTCAACGAAGCGTGAAGGAATCTGGAAATGCAAACAGCACTTCCAGGAGGCTGCAAGATATTGCTTCCAGACTGGATCTTTCGAAGATTATTTCCGAAGAATGGAGCCGGGCATCAGTGTCCAGATCGACCTTCCTGGATTGTGCGGGAGTGTGCAATATCATTATGGCACGAAGCTTACTCGCAGAGCAACCAAAAGATGCACATTTGTCGTTGTGGGATTTGTTCGACTTTGACGCCATTGACCTTATCGAAATTGCTCAGCTAGTGGCCGCAAACAGTACTCATGGACACGAAGATCTTGAGGGCTTGCAATTGCTTTCCAGCTTCAGCAGGCTTTCCTCTGAGAGAGACCGCTGTTCAACCTCTATGGTCGATGCAACGGATGCAAAGATCCTTACTCTACCAAACCTGGCAACAATAAGCATTGGAACAGCCAATTCGGGCACAAACGAATCGTCGGGTCAGAGCGCACCACGTCCCACACCAAAACGATCGTCCACCGTACTGGGAGCATCAGCATTTGGCCAGCAATTGTTTCCGCTCAATGCGCCTTTTGTGCGATTGCGAAGGGCTGATGCTACATGGGATATGCTTTCCTCAGCAGTCGCCTTCTGGGAACCGCTCGGTTTGGAACCAACTCACGGAGCAAAACACGTTACTGCCGATCTTGTCATTGTTGGTAGTAACGACTTTCTAGACAACTGCTTGCTATTCTTCAATGACTTGCAGTACTTCTACGAGGCCTGCAAATTAGGTCAGCATGAGACGGGCGCTAAAGTCCATCGCAAACTACCGTCATCGAACATGGGCTCGCCGAACGACACCCCTGTAAGATTGCTCTTAACTGCCCTCAAGGATGCCTTCCGAGATCTCTCTGCCAAGGTGAATCAAAGGGCACGTCAGCACCCCAATCGTCCCTCGGTGGTCTATCTTTTTAGCCCTTTTCGCGATCCCAGCATGATGAAGTTTTCATGCGCGTGCTACAGAGTCTTTTACAAAGAGCTATCCCCAGAAGCTAAGAATGTCGTGCTACGCATAATACCACTCGAGAAAATAATTTGTCAAAATAACGCGACCGCTTCTAAATCGCAGGCTCTGATCCACCTGGCTCTGTCCGTGTACAACACGGTTGAGATGGACACTTTGAAAGCATCTCGAGGGATAGAAAGGATTTTGTCTACACCTAGCGTCATACTTGTCAGCCCAATTCCCCGAAAAATCAACTTCAGCGTCAGCGAAACTCCACCACTCAACCTGATGCAAGAAGCTCAAGTCATCCACGTAGCATATGCGATAAGCCTCGATGGTCGGTGGCTGACTGCCGCGTGGACTGATTACACCGGCAAACATCAATCCACGTACTCGTTCTGCCTGTACAAAGCAGACTACGATACCATCCTCCTCAGCCTCAAAGATTACACCCAAAGTCTAATGACCGCAGACACAACCTGGCGGCTCATTGTCGCTTTCGCAGGTCACTCTCAACCTGTAGACCACAAAACTTGGACTAGCCTCGCCGGCCCCAACATCGCGGTGACATCAGTCGATATCTGCCTCACACCCCCAGTCCAGATCTACCCCCGACCCGACCCTTCCTCGCCCGCTCCCCCACCGACTAGCACGACTCCAATCATCCCCCAAACCGCCTCCCTAACCCCCGTCTCCACCCCACAAGCAACCTCCACCCTCTCCCCAACAGACGCCTCCCACCACCCGCCTACCCCATCTTCCGACCAGCCGAATATTTCTCTCCCAGACGCAGACCCAGACGCCCACCTCATCGACATCCGCGATGAGTCCTACGCCCTCGTCCTGCCCTTCTCCGCTGTTCGGCCGCGGCGCGTCCCCACACCCCGCCCACTAGCAGCAGGCATGCTACTCAAGCGCGGGCCAGGTACGCCGAATGTGCCGCTGCCGGCGTTGGGCGTGGATGTGGTGGCGATCGCGCCGCCGAGGTTGACGCAGGGGCAGACGGCGTGGTTGATGCCGAGGAGCCCTGAGTATGTGCTCAGGGAGGTGTTGGCTTGGTATCGAGGGTTGGGGCTTTTGGGGAGACTGAGGGGCGTGGGAGGGTGTGAGAGGGGTGAAGTGCCGTGGCATGTTGGGGTTGTGTTGAGAGCGGCGGGAGCGTTAGAGGGGTTCTTCGAATGATTTTCGAATGTGTATATTATTGATGATTCGAGGCAAGCAAGGATGGGTGGTAGCGTGTAAATTGTTGTAGTTATGACGAGGCTGATCATGAAATCGAATACGACATCCTTAATTAACACTGCAAAGGACCTCCACCAGAAGAAAAGAATGTATTCACATAAGCGACCAGGACTCGCCTGGTCAGACGCTATCATGTTTTCATATCACGTATCCATCATAATCATATCCACTTCTATACCACCCTACTTCGCCGCCCTCGCTTAAATCAATACACACTCTCCCTAAGACTCTTATCCTTCTCTTCCGCCCTCTCCACCTCAGCAACACTGACCTCCTCACCAGCCCTCAAATCCGCCTCAATCTCCTTTCCCCCCTCGACACGCCGAACATGATGATGATGACGATGGAAATGATGACCTTCCTCATCTCCACTCTCACTCTCACTCTCCTCCTCTTCTTCCTCCTCCGGATCGCCCAGCGCGTCGGCCCGAGTCCCCCGCCCCATGCCAGACTGCAGCATCCATTTCTCCATGTCCTCGCGCGTCGTCTTACGCCGTGGAGGAGGGGCGTGGCGACGGGACTTGGACGCTGATCCTTGCTGGGCGGGCGGGGAGAGTGTTGTGGGCGATGTGCTGACCGCTTCTTCTTTGCCTGGCGGGATGTCAGAATGCGGATCCTCTGTCCCTAGTGCCGAGATGCTCCGTGGCGACGACCGGGAAGCGCGCTCACGGCGCCGGCGGGTCTGGGCGTGGGTCTGGAGAGAGGTGAGGGGGAAGTACTCCGCTGGCTTCGTGGTGGACTTGTGATTGGCAGCGTCGGAGGTGGAGCTTAGGGACTCTTCGTCTGAATGCGAGGTTGAGAATTGGTCTGTTTCTGGGGTCGGCATGCCTGATAACGAGCCGCCTGCGTCGCGACCGCGGAGGTGTGCGTTGTGGGGACTGTGTATCGGCAGAGGAGAGAATGGAGGGAGGTTAAGACGGTCTGGTCGAAGAGGGAGTGGTAGAGGCCGGCCATATCTCGCCGTGGACGAGTCTTGGGAAGGGTTGATGGGACGTGGACTGGGTACCTCTGTTGGTGGTGGTGCGAGAGGCAGGGAAACCGCATGCTGAGCTTCGTGGATGTCCACCACAGGCGTCTGAAAATCGTCATTGTCGTCTTCTACCTCTGGCTCTGCCTTTGTCCCTGTGGTATCTTCCTGAGTCTTCTCAGCCTCCTCGTCTTTCGCAGCCTTCAAACTATCTGTGATTGTCCGTCGTCGGCGCATGTCCTTGTGGCTGCGGTGATTGCATCCATCAACGCACCCTCCCCATTGCCTGATTGCAGTTGGAGTCTGATTGAGCTGATTACTGTTGCTCTGCCGCCGATCTTTGTTCGAAAGTGTAGCTCTTCTCTTGAGGTCAGACCATGTCCGTAATTTGTTTTCCAGCACGTATTTGTCGGTGTCCGGATTGCGGTTCATGATGACGAACTCGCAGTGGTTGATGTTCCGTAAGTCCTCGAAAGTCTCGACCGAGTAGTGAAACCTGTAGGAGTTAAGCGTGGGATCGTCATCCTGCACACAGGTGCAACTCACCATCGCATGAGAAATACCCTAGTCATAAGACCGTGGGTAACCAGTATCAGAACACTCGGGAAATCGTCCTCCCCAAAACTCCTCCACAGACTGTCATTGAATCCACTGATTCTGTCGTAGGCATCTGCCGCGCTTTCGCCATTAGGGATGCGGTAAAAGAAGTGGCCATAATCGGCTCGCTCTTGCCACATGCGCTCCATCTCAGAACTGCATGGCTGGAAGTTACCAAAGTCCTGTTCTCTTAATCGCGGTTCTTCGCGAACGATGATAGACTCTCTTGAGAAGGGCGACGGTCCAGTCTCCTCGCTCGACTCCGTGAGAGAGGTCAACAGTCCCTCGGTAGTCTCACGTGTCCGCCGATAAGGGGAGGTGTATAGTCGGATTGTGTCGTCAGGCCGCAACATGGCTCTCAGTCGCTTCCCGGCTTCTGTCGCCTTCAGGGAGATCAGTAAAGCTTATGTTAGGTAAGACTACTATCGTACTTGGTTTCGCCCATCTACGGTGAGTTTGACCCTATGATCAGGGATTATTTGGTGCACATCGCGGTTCAGGTTCCCTTCGCTTTGAGCGTGGCGGATCAGAATGATCATCTGAGACCGTCAGTAATGCGCACGGAATTCTTTTTTGCTCGGTGATCACTCACGCGAGGCTTCCCCATGGTCGCTACTGCAATGATCACCGTCGAGCAGGTGAATCACTATGATCGCGTGCCATCACGCCAACTATAGCGACCTCATACCCGCTGAGCGGCAGAATGTCCGCGGCTCGGGGGCGGTGAGGCAACTTTTGGGGAAACAGCTTCCCCTCTATTGGCTGACGTACCTACCATCATGTTTAGCTCGAGAAATGCTCTGAGGTGCTGAATAGTCAGTCGTATAATGAGAATATGTGAAAAGAAATATTGCTGTTACAAGGCTGACGTAAAGCATGCGGGAAGATGCAGCTCTGAGGGAAGCACAACAAGAATAACAATTGTCCGACCGGCGACGGCACATGGCTGTGAAAGTGTGTACGTACACCAAGCATGTGGCCCGAGGAAAAGGACCCCATTCATGCACTACAAACGGTGGACGACCGTGCATGCGATCTAATTCTGGAAATCAATTTTGAGCATGCAGCCAGCATATAGTTCCTCCACTCTCATCCTACGTGTCTTGTACAAAGAGGCCCAGCATCATTAGATTGGGAGCAGTCAGGTAGTTGA
Organism: Myriangium duriaei CBS 260.36; assembly: GCA_010093895.1. Classification (NCBI taxonomy): domain Eukaryota; kingdom Fungi; phylum Ascomycota; class Dothideomycetes; order Myriangiales; family Myriangiaceae; genus Myriangium; species Myriangium duriaei. The sequence goes on from ML996091.1 coordinate 734,624, forward strand.
AGTGGTCTGGGAAACGGCACACGAGAAGGCACAGCCTCAATTCACCAACTTACGTGTCAGACGCGGATTACAAGCTCTCAATAGATCCGAGGCAGAATGCTACTTAACATCGTAGAAACGCAAGCTATCAGAAGGCCAAGATCATACCACGACACAAGGGTTGACATAAAAACCTTCCAGTTGACGACAAGAATAATCAAAACAACCACGGAGCACGAAAGCTAAGCTGTCAGCATCACGTCACATGCCATAGCACAAGCAACCCCTTCAGCTGCAAGCAGACTCACAAAAGCAGAAAACACCGTCGCAGAAACGTTGCAAACAGAACGTTGGTGAAGCCGTCATGGGAACATGAATTCCAGTTGTGAGCAACTTGTTCAGCCTATCGATAGTGGGGACCGTTATCATAATGCAAACGCGGTGAGCTTTCCAAAACAAGGTCTTAAATGCTCTACTCGCTGAAGAATTGAGATTCAGATACGGATCGTCGATGGATATGCTTCACACCAGGTATTGTTTGACAGGCACGGCTTGCACTATACTGGGATGACCCCGCTCTGTGACATTCTTGTAAAAGAGTGCACTTCCCCCATCGAGGGAGGATCTGCACACTGGTCCTCTACTTCCTCTACAAGGATGGGCAACCCACTGCGCTACTCTCTATATACGGTTACTTTCCCCACCTTGGCACTTATTTGAAATCAACACGTGAACGTACAGTATCTAGTATTGTCCTGACTCACCCCTCTGCGTACAATATCCATCAAGACTACGTTCTCTGCTCGGAGAGTAGTCCTTTGCAGAATATGCGCTTCCATCTTTGCTTTATCTATATAAGGAATGCGCAACTCGCGTTGCTTTCTCTCCATTAGCAATACACAATTCGTCTTGTCTTATCCCCACACGGAGTGACCTTACATGACAATACAATCAGTAGCAAGTGAGATGAGTACAAATGTGTAACCATGATATCCTATAGCATGGTCGGAAGGCAGAAGAATCGTCCTTGTTCTCTCCCTTCTTTCTGTCCACAGACACATTACGATTGCCGAGACCGAATTTACAACTCCATTATAAAGACCTTCAGACTGGTCCTCCCCCTCCTTGGAGTACTTTCTCGTTGCTTTATTGGAGCGCTTGTCCGACCTTCTATGGTTGTTCAGTCCGAACTCGTGATACTAGAACAGGAGACTCCACCACAACGCGATTGTGAGATCACAAACTGCACGTCATTACTCCGAACCAAATCCCCTTTAGCTTGTCCAAAGAATTCCTTATGATCGACTCCATGGAACTAGTCGGCATCAACTCGACTTCAGATTGTGCTGACACGGCAGTCCGTATACTCAAAGAAGCTGATTACAATGCTCTGTACAAGGCATGTCAAGTTAGCGAACCACCAGCGTGCTGTGACGATATTCCTCTCCTTAGTTGGTGCTGGGATCAAAGTAAACTTTCCCGTTCCTACCGTGATCCGCTCAGAGAGAACCTAAGCAATTCGTAGTGGGTGACAAATGTCGTCCATGTGCCAATCTAGAATTGACGAAGAAATGTATGCTGAGATCAGGCACACTAGGATAGTCTGCTTTCGAATTCATATCCATATTGTTATTCAAGTTATTACTGACTACACTTTCAAACTATAGCAATTCATGGTACGCGCCCCAAGCCCTTAAAAGTCTCCGGGCGATAAGCCTGACCTAGCATTTGCGTGCAAATAGTGCAAACCGAAAGTGAAGCTCTGTGCAGCCAGACATGTGATGATGATGGCTGCATACTGCTCTATCCCGCCCACCGCAGACATATTTACTTTCACCTTTCTCCAACACCTCCCTGCAAGCATATCAGCCTACCCAAGCAATCAACCACATTGACGCCCACCATGGCGGACTCCGTCCCAACATCCCACGACGCCCACCAGCGCCCGACAAAAAAGCGCGCACTCTCCCCCAACTCCCGCCACGCCGCCTCCGTCTCCGCCCTCTTCGCCAACCCCAACGCCGCCCTCACCTCCACGTCCCAAAAGTCCCACACCGGCCCCTCCTTACCGCCCGAGATCGTGACGAACGTGCAAGGCTCCTCCGCCGGCGCCGGCAGCGGCGAATTCTTCGTGTACAAAGCGGCGCGACGGCGGGAGTACGAGCGGCTCGCGGCGATGGAGGCGGAGAGTGCGGCGGAGAAGGCGGATGAGGAGTGGGAGAGGGAGAGGGAGGAGAGGAGGAGGAAGGATGAGGGGAAGACGGGACGGAATAGGACGAGGAGGGAGAAGAAGAAGGCTGCGAAGGGGAAGGGAGGGGAGAAGAAGGGGGAGGATGGTGGGGCAGGTGAGGGAAGGAAGAGGTTCAAGGCTAATGTGGTGGTGGGGAAGGATCTAGGCGCGGACGGAGGAGGTGGAGAGGAGGTGAAGGTGGTGGAGGAGCAGGGAATTACGTTTCATGAGGATTGATACCCATTATTGTACACTATGAATAAGGACAGACGTCTCTGCTCGATATTACCCGGACGGATACATTGAGAGTCCATGGTAACCATATAACAGCATTTCCACGTCACTAGTAATGGATATCAGATATGCTGGCTCAATGCATAAATTATTATTTATCTGTAGAACCAGCGTTCTTGATTCATGAAATACGTTGGTATCCATGATTGTATGATTTATATTTATGGGACTCAATAAAACAGGTTACTTACAGTCAGATAATGGTCACGGTTTCTTGCCCCATGATTCAGTCCAAGCTCTGATTACAGTGTGAATGATACGCAAAGCTGTCCGATGTTTGACTGCACAGTATGTCCTTCGGCCAGATCTGCCATCGCGATAAAGCTTTTCGTCTGCAATCCCCACATCCTGCATCGACCAGCCATGTGCGGCTGAGCCCCAGCTCTGCCAATCCGTGTCTCTTGCTGAGCTGGCAAGGGTGGGCATGCAGTTCAACCGCACATCCAGCTGGCCCCACTTTTTCAGCACTCTTCATGAGATAGCCAGCATCGTTCGTTCCGACGGTCACTGTCAATCAGCCAAAATTGGCCGCCTTCCGTCCCATGACAACATCTCGATTCATCACATATCGCTGATGACCAATCATCTTTGTTAGGTTTAGGTGTTACAAACCTAACCCAGGGCGGGTCTTGACTTCGCAGCCTTAGTTTTGCATCATGCCCAAGAGTCGTTGGTCGGACTTGACCCAGCGTGGAGCCCAGAGAACTGATCCTCGCGATCTCGAGGCCGCACTAAATGTCCACCTTTCTGAATACAGGATTGAAAGCCGCAATCACCGATGGATCCGTCAGCGCTACATCTTACCAGGATTTCCCAGTCAGTCCACCAAAGACGACAACGGCTTTCGAACAACTTGAAACGATAGACAATGCTGCATTTGACTCATTTGCAGAACAGCATAACAAAACGTGTATGGATGGCACTAGAGTCGAGATATTGCAGAACATTGAACTTTGGACAACAAATCCAGACGCGCGATGTATTTATTGGTTAAAAGGTATGGCCGGCTCTGGAAAATCGACTATAGCGCGCACAGTTGCTCGAAGATTATGTGACAACAACCGTCTTGCTGGAAGTTTCTTCTTCAAGCGCGGTGAAGGACCACGCTCAGATGCACGATATCTGTTCCCAACACTTTCGAAGCAAATTGTTGAGTACATTGCTGGCACTTGTTCTCTTATCGAAAATCGAGTTCGAGCAAACCCTAGAATCGCCACTCAAAGCTTACGACACCAGTTCGAAGAGCTTATCTATCATCCTTTACATGATTTAGGAAAGTCTGCATTAGAAAGCAAAGTCTTCATTGCCGTAATCGACGCACTAGACGAATGTGACTCAGTTTCAGATGTACAAGCTATAGTCCGACTATTCCAACACTTTTACCATCAATTAGGTCTTTCTAACCTTCGTCTGTTCATAACTAGCAGACCGGAAGCACCCATCCGTCATGAATTTGGTCGTCTCGAGCAAAGTATATACTCTCCTGTTGTCTTGCAAAAGATACAAGAAAAGACGATTTACGATGACATTGCTCTATACTTGCATTCAGAGTTACGTACTTGGTCAGAAGAACCTGCAACAAGACGTTTGAACCTACAAATTTCGGCTATCTGGCCATCAAAAAGAAAACTCGATTCTCTGACGCGAATGGCCACACCTCTCTTCATCTCTGCTTCAACTGCATGCAGATTTATCAAAGAACACAAGCGTGGTCTGCCTGATGAGAGACTATCGATCTTATTGTCTCACAATTCTTACAAAACCGGCTCTCTTTTGGGTTCTATCTACAAACCCATCCTCGATCAAGTACTTGTAGGCTTTGATGAAGAGGAATTGAGTTCTGTTAAGAGCGACTTCCACAAGGTTGTAGGGACCATTGTCCTTGCTTTCGAGCCTATTTCTGCTTCCACTGTTGAAACATTCCATGAGATCAGACAATGTGATATCACAGCTATATTGGACTCACTTCACTCGATACTAGACGTTCCAGAACCAGTTGATTCTCCAATACGACCTTTTCACTTATCATTCCATGACTATCTGGTGAGCGACAAACAACATTCTGAATGGTTCTGGATTGATGAGCATGGGTCGCACAGTCGCATGGCTTCCAGATGTCTTGATTTGTTGTCAGATAATTTGCTACAGAACCCGTTTAACGTGCAAGACCCAGGGACGCAGCGTATCGACTTAGAGAGATCGACAATCCTTGAAGCTATTCCAGTTCATATCGCATATGCTTGCCGATACTGGGCTAAACATCTTGAATTGAGCAATCGGCCCGTCCAAGATGACGATGAGGTACATCGCTTCCTCAAGACCAGACTTGCATTTTGGGTGGAGACCTCAGGCTGGTTAGGCTTTGTTACCGACTGTCTTGCCATGGTGCAGTCGATCTCTTCGCTTCTACAGGTATGTACAATAGGGTCCGTGCAACATTGTTATTGATTACAAGACAGGAACCTTGTTCTCAGATTCGTGAGCTTCTCCATGATGCCAACCGATTTCTACGTCAGAATCTCTTCATCTTAGATCTTGCGCCATTGCAGCTTTACTCATCATGCCTTCGGTTTGCACCACAGAGCAGCTTGGTAAGAGCGGAATCAGAAGTGCACATTTCCCACGACCTTTGCATGACCAAGCACGTCACCGAGACATGGGGCTCGGAAATGCAGAAGCTAGAACATCATGAGATAGTTGTCCATGCGGCGTTCTCACCGGATGGGAAAGTGATCGCTTCTCTGACGGGCGATGGAGCAGTGGCATTCTGGAGCCCATCAACGGGCCGTCGGACACATGAGCTGGGAATAAAGGACAAGGCGAGGTACATAGCATTTTCGCCAGTAGGGGAAATGCTTGCAGTCGCAACCGCAGTAGGCACGAGTTTCTGGGACCCAGTCACTGGCTTAGAGCTTGAGATGTCCAGCATCGCAGGGCTGGACGGACCTCTTGTTTTCTCTCCAAATGGCCAATTACTTGCTGGCCACCAACGAAGAACTGAACAAACTGTTCTTTGGGACATGTTAGCGAAGCCGGACATGCGGGTTCATAAAAATTTTGGGCAAGCTAATGAGGTGGCATTTTCACAGGACGGGGCGATTATCGCATTCAATTCTTACCTTCGTGACACTTATGTGTGGGATTTGACTTTAGGTCATGCAAAACCAATGCCCAAGGACTATGGCAAATTCGACACGCCAGTGTCCTTCTCGCCAGTCGGGCATGTGCTTGCTTCTGGAGAACTGAACGGAATACCTCGCATCTGGAATGTATCAACAGGAGTTGAGCTGGAACGTCTCAAGCCCGAGGTGGCACTCCCACAGAGTTCCCATGGTATTCTTTCCATGGCGTTCTCACCTCGCGGAGACGTGCTTGCTACTGGGACGACGGGCGGCATCATCTCTGTATGGGATTTAGAAAGCGGGCAAGAACTCCAAAGGCTCATAGGACAACCTTTACCAATTACGTCCATAGAATTTTCTCCTGACGGGAAAACACTTGCTTCAGCTGGGTATGAAACTTCAATCTGCCTCTGGGATCCATCATCACAACCAACAAGCTCAAAGGCGACCTCCAGCGTTCAACGACTCAAAGGTCTGAAGCGAGGGATAACCTCTATGCTTTTCTCTCCGGATGGATTAATTCTCGCTGCGGCTTACAAGACCGATGATTATAAACCTCAGATTGTCTTATGGGATTCAGCAACCGGATCCGAACTGCATACTTTTGACGGATCTAATGCTCAAAACGTTTGTTTGGCTTTTTCATTCGACGGAGGCATGCTTGCTTCTCCTCTAGAAAGCAAGGTCATATCATTGTTAGATCCGGTCGACGGTCAATTGCTCCAGACACTCAAAGGACATGAAGACTATATATCTTGCGTGACATTCTCGCAAGATGGAATGATTCTTGCTTCAGGATCAGAGGATAAAACAGTCCGGCTTTGGGACTTACAAACAGGCTTAGTAACTCATAAACTGGACCATGTAGAAGAAGTCTGTTCCGTCGCTTTCTCGCCGAATGGTAAAATGCTTATTTGTGGTTCCGCCGAGAAGATCTTTTTCTGGGATTTAGTTTCGAAGATCATGACCAAGACTCTCAAGGACGGACGTCGGCACGTAGGAGTGGTCCTATGGATCTCTAAGGATGGCCTGATACTCATATCTTGTGACTCATTTGGAAGGGATGTCTGGGTATGGGATACATCAACCGGTACACAAATTGCTCGATCCACGTCTGACGATATGAATCCTACATTCGGTTTTCCAGAGCTCGGTTACAAAGCTGTCTTTGAAGGAAACTGCAGGTTGAGTATTCAATCATCTACAAGGAATAATTTGCAGAATGGCAGCATACAAGAAACACAGTTGTCACTCAGTGAGGACAATATCTGGGTCCGTCGACGAGGGAAAAACTTTCTTTGGTTACCAGAAGACTATCGAGGCGTATCCTGCGTATCTTCTCATGGCATATTGGCAATAATCTCGAGCCATCCAGTTCCAATATTCATCAAGATTATAGACCACTAATGATAAAAAGGCCCTGGATTCTCCTGTAATTATTCTCGTTGCTAGACATAGGCATTTGACGGATATGAAACTTCTACCAGATCTATGGCATGTTACAAAAGTAGTTTTGCTTAGTACCTTGGTTCCAACAAACGAGCTGTCGTCGGTCATTTCGACACCGCCACTACCTTTGCTCACCAGCGGTATCCCGCGGAAGCAGACTCAGTGCAAGTATCAAGAGGGTGCTCTGCCCCCCGGCTGCGCTTCAAGGAGATCCATAACCCTGTCTTCCTCCATGAATAGATGTAAGACAAGCATCCTCGCTGCCAGCCAGGTGGATTCTGGGGCAATGGCGACTTTGGTCAATTTGACCTTCCAAGTAGGTATCCATCTCGAGGGAGCGAAGGCTGTGACACTAACCAACGTTGAGCAATAGACGGATTGCAAACGAGTCGCGCAGGAAGTCAAAGACCATCGTATACACATTTCAATACAATATCATTACGTGGAATCGCTCATATCAGCCCCTCCCCCAACACGCTTTCCCTCACTATTCCCTTTCCCCCACTCCACCTAAGGCAACTTCATCACCGGCCCCTTCAAACTCCGGAAAAGCCCCCTCGACCCCTTCCTCTCCCTCCCCTCCCCGCCAACCTCATAACTACTCCTCCTCGTACTCTGCCTACTCAACTCCCAACTCCTTGGCGACACCGTCCCCTCTCCCGGGCTCTCATCAGAACTCTCCCTCGCCGCATCAACGGCCCTCTGCTTGCACCTGGCAATCGCATCCGTCAGCCCCTGCGGCGCGGTGACCGCGCCGGCCATATCCCAGTTGCGCGCGTGGCAGCAGAGGTCTTCAATGCCGACGTCGCGGGTGAGAGTGGCTTCTAGTGCGTTGCGGACTTCCATAGCCGAGGGGCGCATGCCGGGGGTTGGTGCGAGCATCATCCGTACGATACGCAGGAGCTCGGCGATGCAGGATGCTAGTGCCGGGGGATGCTTGTCGGAGGCTTTGCGGAGGGAGTGGAGCCAGGCGTCGAGGCGCTCCATGGAGGCGTGGAAGGGTTCTGAGCCGCTGGAATTTGACTTGTGGCTTGAGATTGAGGCGGTGTCTGGGGTTGGGGTAGAGGAGGGATGCTTTTTGTTGCGGAGCTTGAGGAGGGGATTGAGTTTGCCGTGAACAAGGAAGGTGAGGATGTCGAGGTAGACGCAGCCGAGGGAGAAGACGTCGGATGCTTGTTGGGGAGACGAGGTTCGGGATTGGCGAGGAGAGTATGTGGCGGTGTGCACGGAGCCAAAGTCGCTGAATCCGTCTTTCACGAACGATGGCGTCCTGGGTGGGCTGGGTGGCTTGGTTACGTGCCTTTCGAGATCGTGGCCCGAGTCCTTGCGGATGGCTTCGAAATGTCTGCTGAAGTTGCGAGGCGAAGTTTGTGCTGAAGAACATGAGAACGAAGGACCAGCTGAAACAGATATTGCGCTACTGATCGAGGATGTATGCGAGAGCCTGGGAGAAAGCGGTCCCACGTTTGCGTAGAATGATGAAGAGTCGCTTTGTTCGAAGGAGGGTGAGAAGGTCGGAGGTTTAGGGATAGGTTCTCCTTTGAGTTCGGGGGCGGAATAATCTCGAGTTTCTTCCTTGAAGACTGTCTTGTCCCTGTGAAACGTCCTTAAGCGTCCTAAATCCGCGAATGCTATACGGTTGTCCTCATCAATCAAGATGTTAGACGGTCGGATTACCCCGTGATAATCGCCGCGGTGGTGTAAATATGCGATCGTGTCTGCCAAGCAATGCATCCACTCGAGTAATAGACACGGCCGTTGTGCCTTGGAGAGCTTTGTGAATTGTGGAGGAGTGCGGTGATCTATGAATGTCCGCAACGTATGTGTAGGTACGTGGTCATACAGCGTGTATCCACTACCATCTGAAGTGTAAGAAGCCCAGATCCGAGCAATGTGTTCGTGCTGGTAAAATCTGGATCTTTGCACATCTTCAAGGAAGTCGAGCTCGTGCCTGATATTATCATCGGCCGTCAGCTCAAATCGACGTCGGATGAAGACCTTGTTCGGCTCCTCGGGGAAGTGTATTCGATTCCATCTTTGCAGGATGACTGCATGTGGAACAGTATTGACATACTCCATGGAGATATACTCATTAGGACCGTAATCGATATGGGACCCTTGAGTTATCGGCCTTAATAAGTATTGGAACTGGGCTTCGTGAAATCTACGGTTGAGCTGCTCATCATTCTCGGAGGCGAGTCGGAGTTGTTTGACTTCGGCTCTCGACAATGGAAGGTCATCGTCTTGCCAGGAGTCGTCGATCAGGTCAAATATGCGGTTGGCACACCTGATTTGATTAAGAATAAGAAATAAACGCCGGGCTCTGTCCAGGATCCATGAGAGATAGGTATCGTCGCTGAGATCGCCACCGAAGCCGACAGGCTCTTCGAGCATGGCTCGCTCAGGGCCGTGGAAGGACGACATTACGAATTTCTTGTCGACTCTAGCTTCAATGCGTTTTTCAGTCCACCACAGCTGCTTCACATCATGATGTGGCGTCAGCATAGAGTGCTGTGCAAAGCCATACATGGCAGCGTTCATCGCCCTATGTTTTGGTTCTGTCAGTCATCTTTACATAAATCCGTGTAAGAGTATGAGTTGCCAAATTACATCTTATCATAGTTGATTGGTGTTTGAACGAAGTTTCTAGTCCCCATGGCGGCAAGGCAGCAGCAGCTGCGAGTGAATACTATTCCAAGAGTGTGCAGCTCTTGGTGTAACGCCACACATGCTCTTTTGTATTGGGATCTGCAAGAAATAGTGCAGGGGATTAAAGGTTAAGGAACAGTTGCAGGGAGTGAAACAAGCGAGGATAAAATAGGGAGGAAATGGGAGGGAGCAGAATGGCAAACCATGTACTGGGGAACGTAGATATGACAGATGCCTTTGTGGGCACGACTGACAGGGACTTGCATGGTGGCCAGTCATGGCGAAGACGAAGGAAGCGACCGAAGAAGTACCCTGATAGGGTCGAATGGAGGATGAGGTGGCCCGAGCCCGCCGCTATTCGCGCCTCTTTGGCAGTGGAAAGGTAAGTTATTTCTGACTTTGTGGCATTTCACACACTTTCCGAACGCCTGGGACACTTGTGGACATGTTGGAGTCGCCTCTTCAACATGTGGAGTTCCACAGCCTGACGTCCGGACCGGGTGCTTGCGCCGCTGGATGCGCACTGCTGCTGGAGTGGGGCGCACGTTTGCCTAAGCACACACGCAGGCTGAACGCTAAGATCGGTCATTTCATGCACGTCCAACGCGGCGATATGCACTCTTGCGCCGTTCGTTTGTGAATGGCATTGTTTCGGCGCTTGCTCAAGAAGGAAGGCTGAGGATGAAGGGCCAACCGTCAAGGCCTCCCATGGCTGGAGGACGTCGCCGGCCTGGACTAAGTGCTAGCTTCGACGAGGAGCACGACGTCTTCGTTCCACTCATGTGGGGAGGATTGTGGTAGGCGAACTGATTGGACTCTTCCAGATTGCTTTCGGTCCGGCCGTCGATAGCACGGTGATGCCATGAGCCTGGGGACTGCGGTACTTCAGCCTTTCGCGCACGCCACCTTGCTCGACGAGGGAGCTGAGTGGACCGCCCAGCATTTGCCTTTGTTATCTTGCCCTGGAGACGATCCTTTCGGTAAAAGGGCACGCGCGGCGGGGCCTTTCCACCATGCCGCCCGAGTGGAAGCGTCGTGTGGTCGGCACGCGGATCGCCCCGGAGAAAGCCAGTTTGTCGTTGAAGTCTGATCCCCACGTCCCGCTGTCTCTCAGCTGCCATGTCCGGTTGTTGGTTGGAAATTGACGGCCGCCCGTGCTTCTCCGTGCCTCATGGATTTGATTGTCTGTCCTCGTGTCACCAAACCGCAGCAGCGGAGTAACTTGAAGCAGCATATGCGGTGCTGCATGCAGCCGCAGCAGCAGAGCAGCATTTCCCAGCATATTGGTTCAGATGATCGGACCTGGCTCCGCAATTGGTGACAGCTCGAAAGCTCATCAAATTCATCCTGGTACTGCTCCCTAAGACTGGGTGCATGTCGTACAAGATATTCTTTGGCACCCAAATGTGTTATGGTCCACTCATCTGGCAAGCAGTACAGCAGAAACTAAGGGTTGGTTTTCACAGGAGAGGAGCAGAGCAGGATAGTATAAAGTGTATAAGTAGGTCTTAATGTTAAAGTAGACACTAAAATAAACAAATAAGTTGAACACAATGTCCAAATAAGCTAGCTATCGTTTATAGCTATATAGCTAAGGTATTATATCAAGATTACCTAGATCACTTATAAGTAAAATAATTAGAAGAAGATCACCTTAATTACTTGTAAGCGAAGTGATCGAATAGTTACTAAATGATTCTTAATTAGCTACGGTTTAAGTTGTACCGTTCTGTTATATGGCCTGACCCTTGAATTATAATACTATTTCCTTTCTAGGATAGCTCGTCTTGAGCTTCTATAAAATAAGAAACGAGTGCCTTTATGTCTTACGTTATATTTGAAGATGTCTTTCTAACTTATTGCTAACTATCTTCATCTTGTTAAAGAAATTCAGCTAAACGGTTATCTTGCTGTTTTCCCTTATATCTGTTATTTAGAGAACAATAAAACTTATATTATAATAGAAGATAATAAGAAGCGTCTATATTGCTCCGAATACGTTCGGATCGGTCGTCCTTATATCAATTTGTTCTAGGCTTCGCTAGACTAGACTTAAAAGGAATATGAGAAAAAGGTAGAAGAAACAGAATAGGAGCTATTGTGCATAATAGCAAAGCTAATATAGAAGAAGAAGATTCTTAAGCAAGCAAAAAAGTATGTGAAACAAAAGACTATATATCTTATAGCTAAGATAGATACGAATAATGAATTAGATGACCCTGTCGAGATAGACTATCCTACTACTAATGCAATAGTTAATTTGTTCTTTGTAGTTTGGTCTGTTGTAGATTTCGTTAATAGTACAACCAGATATATGTCCGACTTGTTCGGTTCTATTAATAGAATGCCTTTAACGACTGCTAGTAGTTAAATAAGTATTCTCTTAGTTTCTAGATGTTTTCTGAGTTTAAGTAACCTTTCTATTTATAAAGATATTTCTAACTATTAAAATCTAATATTTTTTTAATCTTGAATATGTTATCTTCTTATATTTTATAAAGGAAATGTTCCTAAAGAAGTATTTCTAGGTCTACTAGTTCTAAAAGTAATATATAGAATATTAGATAAATTTTGACATTGTTAAGGAATTTAAGTTTATAATTAATAGGTCCTTTAACTTCTTTAATTTAGAATAGTCCGACTTTGACCTAGTCTAGTTTCTATAATAGTCATTTAATGTATAGATTCTTTGTAAAGAGATATACTCTATTTCTTTTTTTTAGCTAAGGATCTATTCGTTCTAGATGTCGCTATAGTATGCTATTTTATATTGTTCTAATTTTTTCTTTAAGCTTGTTATAAAGCTCTTTTATTAATTTCACTTGTTATAAAGCTTTTTTTGCATTTAGTCCAATTTATAGAATCAAAAAAAGGTTTAGATGTTTTTTATAGTTTGTATAGAAGGGTGTCTTTTTCGTCGTTTCTGATATTATATTATTTAATGCTAATTGTCTAAGTAATAGAAGCTATATCTAATTTGATTGTACTTTATTTAAATAATGTCGCAAATAGGTTTTAATTATTTGATTTTTGATTTCAAATTGTCTATCTGTCTATAGATGAAAGGCTATCGATAGCTAATATTTCATTCCTATTACTATTATTAAAGTCTTCTAGAAGTTCAATATAAAGAGTTTGTTTCTGTTGATAATTAGTTCTTTTAATATTCTATAGTATCTTACTATATAATCTAGGAATAGGTATTTTAGTTCTTCTGTTGTTATAGATTCGTTACATAGTATAAAGTATATGTATTTTATTAATAAGCATATAACTATAAAGATAGAATCGTATTAAATGCTAGTTACTAGATCTTTAAATAGTAATAACTTAACGATAAAGTCTATTATGATTCGTTCTTATAGCTCATTTAATGGTTCTATAAATTATGGTTTGTTATGTTTAGTATATTATGCTATTTTGTTTATTTAATATAGTTAGCATTTCTTAATGTATATTATAACCTGTTGCTTCATATTTGGAAATATATAGTTATCATATTAAATTAGTTCTATTATCTTGCTAATTCTTAGATGTCCTTATAGAAGATCATTATAGTATTATTAGATAATTTCCTTCAATATAGCATTATATTTGAGAGCATTAGCTTAAAATGTTATATTAAACTTCTATTAGTTGATTATAAGAGATCTATTAGGTTGCATTTTTAGTATATTATATTGAACTTGTTCTTTTCCTTTTATGTAGTTGCTTTGTTAGCTTAATATATTTGCTTAGTCGTTGTCTTTGCTAGAAGTATACTAGATTTCGAACTTATACTATCTAAAGAGTTCTAACTATTATATCTGCTATCTATTGAGCTGTTTTATTGTTATAAACTGTAATAGGTTCTTATAGTCTATATAGATAGTTAGTCTAAATATTCCTTCCGTATATACTTTCTAATGCTTTAAAGCATCGACAATCGTAAGAAGTTCCTTATTATAGATGTTATAATTCTGTTCTAGTATTATAAGTTTCTTTAAATAATAGGCAATCGGATGTTTATGATTGTTATGTTCTTAAGTGATATATATGCTTATAGCTTCGTTTAATATGTCTGTTTCGAACTATATTAGTAGTTTCAGATCGAATATTCGAAATACTAGTGCTTTTATTTGCATCTAAATTAGTATGTCGAATATTTTCTGTTAAAATAGTCTTCATTCAAACTATTACTTTTATCTAGTTAGTTTAGTTAATAGTTAAGCTAATTTTGAGAATCCTTTAATAAATTTACGATTAAAGTTAGCTAATCTAAAGAACGATTAAATATCTTTTATTATCTTTAGTATAGGCCAATTCTTTAATACTTCTATTTTAGCTAAGTCGATCTAGATTCTTTTAATACTAATAATATATTTAAAGAATTCGGTTTCTTTAATGTAAAATAAGCATTTCTTTAGATTGAGCTTAAGCTTTCATTCGCTTAGCTTTTATAGTACTTTCTTAATCTTTGTCTTATAATCTTCGAATGATCCTTTAATAAAAACTAAGATATCATTTAGATATATTACTATAAACATATTAATATATTCTTATAGAGTATTATTAATTATATCTTAAAAGGTTGCTAAGACATTAGTAAGCCTAAAAGGCATAACTATATATTCGTATAGGCTATAAAAAGTATAGAAAGTAGTTTTCTATTCTTTCTCTTTCTTTATATAAATTAGATTATAGCTACCTTTTATGTCGAATTTAGAGAACTATATAGTACTAATAAGTTAATGCTATAGTCTTTTAATTTGAGGTAATAGATATCTGTTTTTGACTATAATATCGTTTAATTTCTTATAGTCTATATATAGTTATAATAAACTATCTTTCTTTAGTACGAATAGAATAGGATAACTAACTAGAAATATCGATTTTCTAATAAATCCTTTAGCTAGATTGTCGCCTAAGTATAGTCGAAGCATTTCTAATTCTTTTATTAATAAGTTATATATAAGTCTAAATATAGGTTACTTCTTTAGTTCGAATTTGATTTTATAATCTTATAGCTAATGTCTAGGTAATGCTTTTATATTCTTTTCTTTTTTAAAGAACCATTTCTATTATTAATATTCTTTAGGAATATTGATTGGTAGTTCTTTTTTAATATTAGAAGATATATAATTTCCTTCTTTATCTTTTGCTTGTTAACCTAATATAGGCCTATTATTAGTATCTATAGAATCGTCCTGTTATCTAAAGCAATCGATAACTATAGTTTGGAGTTAAGAAAGTCCTCGCTTTAGCTTCCTTAATAGGCTCTTTAGCTGCCGTTTCTCCTTATTTATTAGCAAACTTAGTAGCTACATAAGATTTAGCTTGTACATATATGCATAGTGGTTAAACTGGCATTGTCTAGTCTTCTAGTTTATATTCAGGTTATATAGTTCTAACTAAGGTAAACTAAATACGATTTGTGGTCTAGCTATAGCTAATACATTGAACATGATATCCTTATTATAATATTAATATACTAGTCGTATAAGTTTCATCTCTAGTTTGATTCTTAGGATTTCTGATCTATCGATTACTATTATTAGTATTATCTTGTCCTTCCTATAAGTCGATAAAGTAAGATGCTCAATTAATTCTAGCAATATAAAATTTCCTTCTGCTTTATAGTCGATAAAGAGCTTAATGGGTTTGTTGTTAATTGTTGCTATTATATGTTTTATAAGAGTCGCTAATGCTTACAAAGCCTTTTCTATATAATTTAGCTTTCTTCGATTGTCCTAAATTAAGGAGCTTACTTGTTTCTTAAGTAAGGGTTCTTTAAGCGTCGGATTAATACATATTGTTCTTCTTAGTTCTTTAAGAAGTCGTTCTAAAGTAATTAAATGTCTATTTTGAGTCCTCTAGGCACTTGTTCTTTAATAGGTATAATATAATGTCCTTTAAATGCGATTATTGTCCTAATAGGCTAGTATTCCTATACAAAGTTCCAATAGTCATATATAACCAGATATAAAGGATAGTCTTTAAAATGCTTCTATATTTCCTATATTGTATTATTAAAGTTGTGCGAGTATAATAACAACTGTCTTCCTATCTCTATATTGTTGATAGAGTCTTCTATTCGAAAGGGATGTCGCAGCATATAGCAGCCACTATCTATTATCAGATAATGTCCAGAGCTAATTGCTGCTTTCGTTGAAGCAGGCATTATGCAGTCGAGAAGATTACGTCCTATGTACTTATAACTCGATACAGTTAAAGACTTTCCCTTAGCTAACTTAGGTACATTCCTTATGAGATTCGTCCTTAACAACTATCTCCTTCCTTCCTAAGAAATAGTCCTTTACTTCAGATTTGCTATAGAAAGGTTTTCCGCTACGTTATGCTGTTATAGCGCTGCTATGTTCCTTACGCCCTGCGCAGGTAGCAGGAATAGCCTGCCTACACATAGAAGGGCTCTGCTGGTTGCTAGGCGGAATATTTAATAGCGACGATAACATCATCGTCTACAATATATATATATAGTGCACGTGTCTCGTACAATTGTTGTTATTTATAGTAAGTTAATATAAGCATTCCTGTTCAGCTTTATTTTCTTTTCTTTAATTATATTATCATATATAATCCTTGTACTGTGCAGCTTCTTCGCTACCTCTTTATAAGCGTTTACTATCATGTCTGCACTCTTAAAGCCTGCTCATCCTTTCTAGAACATCTATAAGAAATGTGCCTAATATATTAACGAAGATAAGTACTATTGCTACACAAGCATATCGCTATTAACATACATATAAGGGACAACTATGATGGAAACTTTTCATTGTTCAGGCGCAAGAAATGCAGCTGTTATGCCAAAGTGCACTATAACTGCACCCCTTTTTCTTATCCTAAGGTTATCTAGTATTTAGACCTTATATTCTACATACGCGAAGAACTTAAGCTTGTCCTATGCGACCCCGATAGGCCAGATATAGAGATTATAGCTGGCACCTAGGAGAAGTTTAATGATTTGAATGAGGACTAGAAAAGTTGGCTCTATTACGTCTAGTCGAACTATAACTATGTTGTCGACAATTAGCCTATACTACGCTACAACTGCATTAGCGCTATATAGGCTAATTCTAGAGGACTAGATTTTCAGAACCTATAGGAACTCTAAAGGATTAAGACTATTTTAGAAGGCATAGAAGGGTTAATAAAGGTAAGTCTTGGCTATATATATTACCTATATAATATCTGCTAACTATATATATAATGCTTTATAGACTATGCTGTTCTGTATGTTTTGTAGCCTTCTAAGGATGATAGTAATAATAATAATGATAATAAAGGCATAAGTAGCTTAGAAGTAAAGGATGAAGGTAGTTTAGGTCTTAGAAAAGAAAGAGATAGAGGAGATAAAGGTGGTAGTAATAAAGGCCTTATGTATAATAAGTGTAATACTAACGTAGAGCATAAGGGGGATAGAAAGAACGAACCCTTTATATCTAACAATCCTAGGGACTCCTTTAGACTTGGCTCTTCTAATGCTGTTACTAGCATTTGCAAACGCAAGTGCAAGTCTAAAACAGAAAGGTTGTTAAATGCCTATTAGCAGTAGTAATATATATATGGTTTTCCTGTTTTTTCTTATATAGTAGTTATATAGCATATATCTAGCATAATAAGATGTCCTAGATAGTTTTGCCTAATATAGATTTTTGCTTTTTCTTAAGCTTCTTTCTTTTGCTTTGTACTTGTTAATTAAATATGTTAAGCATATATTATACATTTAAACAATCTTGCTTTAATATCTACTTATTATATTCTTTAAGCTAGTCTATCCATTTTAACAAATACTATTTAATTTCTTTCTTAGTTCTAATGCTTAAGATCGCTTCTACTTTATAGTCATTATTAGTAAGTACAAAGGATATACTTTTTAGTAGCTCTTTACTTATATATTGCATCTATTGTTCTAGTAATGAAATATAGAAGATATTATAAATGCGATATTCTGCTAGAAGAGCTAGATAATATACTTATATACCTATTACGTCGATAATTCGAAATGGTCTTATAAAGTATACTATTAGCTTGCACTTTAGAGCCTTTACTATAAGGTTCTTTGTTAATAAAAGGACTAAGTTATCTATCTTGTACTATATAGGTTTGTATTTCTTATTATAATACTTCGCTTATATAATAATTGTATCTTACTAATATTATACTAGCATCTTTTATATTTCTTTTTACTATTGTATCTGTTCTATAGTTATTAGGATATTTCTTTCTTAAGGCTTGTTCTAAGCCGTTTTAGAAAACAATTCTAGATCCTATTTATATAGTAATTTGAATAGGCTTATATGTAGTATTAGGTAAATGCTATTGTTGCTTGTAAATTGTACTAATTTAAGCCATTTCGTCTAATCATCTTATGACTCTAAGTAGAAACATTATAAGTATTGTTCTAATATTTGATTCTAACGTTTTATCTGCCTATCTATCTAAAGATAGAATATTGTATTAAGCCTGTGCTTCGCATGCTACTTATAATAGAGTTCAGACTAAAATGCGCTTATAAACATTAAGCTTCTATCTGTTACTATATCTGTCGGAACATCGAAATAAGCAATAATATTATCTTAAATTAGATCTATTAAGATAACTAAAGTATATGTTTTCTTTGTTAGGATATATATTAATATTTTAATATAATAGTCGACTACTATAAGTATTACATCGTATATATAGTTGTTGTACTTGCTTAATAAAAGGTCTATAATGAAGTCCATTGTTAATTTACTCTAAAGCCTGTCTAGCCTAAATAAAGGTTAACTTTCATCATATAGCTTATATCTCTTAGACTTCATTATTTAGCAGGTTAAACATAACTTTATATACATGGCAATATCGCCATATATATGCTCCTAGTAGTACTTATATACTATTAGCTTGTACATCTTCGTTTTGTTAAAGTAATCTATTAAAGGATCATCGTAATGCATATATATTACTTGCATTCTTAGTTCGTAACTTTAGAAGATATACAGCGTTTCGTCCTTATAAATTAGTCCATTCTATACTAACTAGTCTAAATTAGCCTTTCCTTCTCTAACGACGTCATATGTGCAATTAACATATTATATGTCTGCGATCTTTATATGCAACTTGTTTAAGATAGGTTAATATAGTCTTTTGTTAGCTATACTATGTATTGCCTAAATATATACAGTTTTTTGATTTGCTTATTTAGTCTTTGATAACAGCTAAAGTTAGACTTATAGTTTTGTTAAGAGTAGGCTGTTTATAGATGCTATATCCTTATAGTCTAGACGTCTCGAAGGCATATCGGCTAGGTTAGTTTTGCTAGGACAATGTTTAATATTAAAATTGAACATAGATAGGATAGTTACTTATCTTGCTTATCTGCCCTTTAAGTCTTTTAGTTTTATAAAGCTATGCAGGTTGTTGTAGTTAGTAAACATGATTATTACCTATATCGTGCTTTTAAGATAGTATTTCTAATGTTTGAATGCCGTTATTATAGCTAGCAACTCTTTGTTATGCGTTTCATAGTTATGCTCTATTAGGATTATCTTATATAACTAAAAGGCTATTAGATGCCATTTAAGGTTCTTATTTTTAGTAGAAATCAAGATAAAGAATATGGCGAACAAGGCGAACTCGTTTATATCGGTTTTAATGCGCATATATGCTGTAGACTGCTAGTATACCAATAGTAGGGCTTTAATGAAGCATTCTTTAAGCATACGAAATACTTGCTACTCTAAGACTCCTTAGCTAAATGACCCTTGCTTCCTACCTTTAATAGCTTCCTTTAACAGTTCTATCAATAGAGCGACGATCTTAGAATACTCTTCTATAAATCGTCGATAGTAGTTAATGAAGCTAATAAACTGTTAGACTTCTTTAAAGCTCGAAAGCTCTAGCTAGTCTATTATTGTATCTATCTTATATAGGTTAAGTATAACGCCTACAATATTTATAATAAACCCTAAGAACTTTATTTCTTTTTGGTAAAAGAAATACTTTTTTGGGTTAGCATATAAGGCGAACTTATGTAAGCAGTCTAATATAGTTCGCATGTTTTTCGCATGTTCTTTATATATGTTATTAAAGATTAAGATGTTATCTAGATATACTATATAGATAAGATCTAATAAGCCTACTAATGCTTTGTTAATATAAGCTTAGAAAGTAGTAGGGACATTAGTTAGCCTAAAAGGCATAACTTTATATTTAAAATGTCTATAGCGTATACAAAATGTAGTCTTTTATTCGTCGCCTTATTTGATATATATACGATAATATACGTTCTTTAGATCTAGCTTAATAAACCAAGTATATTTAGCTAAGCAATCGAAGGTCTTCTTAATTAAAAGCAAAGGATAGTAATTCTTAATCGTAATACTATTAAGGCCACAATAGTCTATATATAAATAGAGGATATTGTCCTTTTTTGCTATAAACAGGATCGACATATCTGTCTCGCTTATAAAGCATTATATCTATCTATTCTTTAAGGCCTTATCTATGTACACTTATAGAGCTTCTAGCTTTGTTAATAACATATTATATAACGATTAGAATAGGGGTTTAATGCTAGCCTTTAAATCAATCGTATGCTCTATACCTACTAATAGTAGGAACGATATAGGATCAGAGCAGTCAAAAACATCCTTATAAGACTAAAACTCTTCTAAAAAGGAGATTTCTTCCTACTATTCTGACAACCTTTCGTATATGGCTCTTATAGCTAGTACAAAGGTGTCTTAAGACTATGCTTAGTCGTCTACTAGATGCAGCATATCTGCTTTGTTTCTATAGGTCTACTTCTTCGTAGCCGCCTCGATAGTAATACTTTAACGAGCCTTTTAGGGCCAGCCTAGAAGGGTATTAGGTTCTACTATATCAATAGTATAAAATATCCCTTCTATCTTTCGCTCCTTATTCAGAGAATCTACAAGCTACATATGTAATATATGCACATTATATATAAAGGCAGTTCTGCTTTAGAAGTTATAGGGTCATAGCAATTTAGCTTCTGTTACAGTTAACAGATTATATTTCACTATATAGCTCTACAACAGGATATTTATATCTACTGCATTATCTAGTACAAATATGGCCTATATTAGCATTTATATAAAGATCATGTTTTGCATATATAGTACTAGCTTCGAGTCTACTCACTATATAAGGTCGAAGGTCGACTCTAGTTATCCCTCAACCTTCAAGCTTTTCCTAAATAGATGCTAAGCCTTTGTACTATGCTTTCGCAAACATTATATACTGCTATTATATTTAAATTCGACCGATTGTCTATTATTTATAGATCCCTTTAGGTATATTCGTTCTTATAATACTTTTTCTTATTACAACTATAACATACAACTTGTAATCTGTCTTTTGTCTTAGTCTTTAAGTCGTTCAAGGTATTATAGTTGAATATATCTCGCTTATTCTTCGCATGCTCTGTAGTTTTTGCTCGTTTTTCTCCTTTACTAGTCTTAGAAAGGCTGTTATAATACTTCTTGTCTCTATAACTCGATTTTAGGCTATAGTGGTCTTTAATGCGAATCGTAAATATAACTAATGCAGTTCAACTGTTTAGAATGTTATAGTATTTAATAATGGCATTATACAGCTAGGGCTTCAAACAGACTAATAAGTAATATATTTGCTATTCTAGGATATATGCTAGTAACTAGTCTTATAATAATGCGAAACGATTGCTAAATGCCTATATAGCTTCGTCTTCATTCTAGCATGCTATGTAGTATTCTAATATAATCATAATATGCCAATTTGTAAGGTCCTTAACTTGATTCATTATAAAGGTTTAGAACTGCATATATGTCCTAAGACTCTCTAAGGAGTAAAGGCGAAACTAAGTATCATATGCAACATCTTCGAGGTATATGACCCTATATAGCACCTTTGTATGATCTATAGTGTACATTCCTTCTGTAAAGGCGAATATTAGATCTAAAGCTTGGAAAAACTAATACATCTTCTTGATTAATCGTGCATTAAACAGCTTTAGATCTTTTATCTTCCTCTTACCTACTTCTAACGATGGCATTATGCTTGTAATATGTTGGTTGATAGATGACTCTTTATTTGCGTCTTCAGTAGTATCTGCTAATCTTAAAGACACTGATTATGTCGTTCTTACTGCCTACATATGCGGAGCAGGAATATAGCCTACATTACATATACTCGTTGCTTGTTTAATCTCATCCCTTAGCACTTCCTCTTCTTTTACTAACTGAAGGAGACGATGCTTCTTTTAAAGGCATCATACTCGCTCTTCTACAACAGCGATCTTTCTTTCTGAAAGGTCAGACTAAAAAATGAAGTCAGGTTACAAAAGCGATGCTAGCATCTCGATTGCACTGCTTAAAGATGCTATTTTAGCTATATAGACTGCAACGAGGTAGGAAGCAATTAGAACTAATAGAGTCTTCTATTCGAAAAGGATGTCGCAGCATATAGCGGCCATTATCTATTATCAGATAATGTCCAGAACTAATTGCTACTTTCGTTAAAGCAAGCGTTATGCAGTTAAGAAGACTATGTCCTGCATGCTTATAACTTAATACAGCCAAAGACTTTCCTTTGGCTGACTCAGGTACATTCCTTATGAGATTCGTCCTTAACAATTGTCGTATTCGAATTCTGTTAGTTATCTTTATACATTTATAAATATATTTAGAAAGTAGCGCATAATAAGATACTTTAATGTCTTGTACATTAGTAGTCTAGTTAGCTTTTTCCGTTAATTAGTCCTTATTAGGCTCTGTTCTTTCTAATCGCTATTGATTTCTTAAATTATAAAGTTGCATTTGTAGTCTATACCTTTTTGATGCTGTTTGTAGGCTTCTTGTGCTTTGTTAATCTATTGTCTTAAGGTTACTAATATAAAGTCTCCATCTGATGTCTAATAACTTCTATCTTCTTCAAAGATACTACTAAGTAGTAGTACTTTAATAATGAAGTCTTCGAACTAGTATTTTGCATCTATTAGTAAGTATATATTGAATTTTAGCTGAAATGTAGTAAGTATACTTTTGAATATATAAGGATCGAGCTAATAACCATATGTCAAATAACTTTTATTTGTTCTAATGAATAATTTAAAGAATTAATTAGTTCAAAAGGAAAGAATAAAGTCGAACTATCGAAGTAATAGTCTTCTATATACTATTTCTTCGATTAGTTCTTTATTCTCCTTATTCGAGTTCTTCGATGTAGATACATTAATTGGCGTTTTAGCAAACTGTTTAAGTATTGTAGCTACTGCTTAAATTTCTTATTATGCCTACACTTCGTTTCATGCTATTACTAATTTGAACAGATCTTATACTACTTCGTTGATTTGGTTCTAAAGTTCTAAGATAGTTCCTATTATTTCTTTAATGTAGGCCTTATATCGTTCTGCTTTATTAAGATGTTCTTAATAGTCGAAATAATCTGGTTAATCCTTGTTATTCGAGTTAGATATCAAGTTATTGTTGTTTATATTATAATAATATCCTAGGTACAGGTTTTTGTCCATTATGTCAAGCGTATTCTAGCCTAATCGTTCAGTTAAGGCTAGTATTTCTAGAACTTCTATAATGTCGTTAATGACTTAGTTTATTATGTTAAATTCGATTATTAGTTATATTATATTAACCTATCGTTGCATAGTATTTTTCGAACAACAATTCTACGAGATATGATCTTATTTATTATATGAATAATATTTAATATCTTTCTTACCTTGTAGGCCTCTGTTTCTAAAAAAGGTCTTTCTTTTTCTATTGCTAGTATTTGTAACGAAGAGTTCTATATATATATTTCTATTACTATCGACCTTAGAACCTTAATTATAGCGTTGGCCGTTATTAGCTAAATAGCTGCTATATTCAGATGTAGTCTTATGTTGTTTTTCTATTGATCTTTTATATAGCTTATCGTCGATATCGATTGCTGCAATAATGAGTCTTTCTAAGATGTCTTATTAAGATCTATAACATATAAGTTTGTCTTTAATATTGTCTTTAAGTCTACATTTAAACATAGTAAGCAAAGCAATGTTATCCTATTCAGTAAATAGTGCATATTCCTTAAAGTAAGCAGTATACTTAGTAGCTAAAATATGCTATTGCAAGTTTTGAATTATTCAGATTATAATAGGTTGCTTATTAAAGATGCTAAAGATGCAATTGAACTCTATCTAGAAGACATTCTAATTGTTTATAAGTTGATCTATGGCTAGATTACAAGTTTCGGAGGTTATAAGCCATTTCTTAAAGATAGGTTTAATCTAATATTAAGCATGTCCTTGAAGGTAAGTCGTAGTAAAGAAGATCTTTTGTTCGGGCTTAATGGCCTTATTAAAATGCAAATAAATATTAACCTACAAGAGCCATTTATCTGATTTCTTCTTATCGCTATAGTAAAGGTCTAGTTTGTTAACCTTAACTTCGCCTAAGAAGATATATGCTCTACTAGCTTCACTTAGAGTAGACTCCCTAGCTATCTTGGTATTTTTCCTTAAAGGTATTCAAAGTATTATAGTCCACTCATCTAACAAGCAATATAGCAGAAACTAAGGGTTAGTTTTCACAAGAGAGGAGCAGAACAGGATAGCATAAAGCATATAAATAGGTCCTAATATTAAAGTAGACATTAAAGTAAACAAATAAGTTGAACATAATGTCCAGATAAGCTAGCTATCGTTTGTAGCTATATAACTAAGATATTGTATCAAGATTACCTAGATCATTCGTAAATAGAATAATTAGAAGGAGATCACTTTAATTACTCATAAGCGAAGTGATCGAGTGGTCGTTAGGTAATTCCTGATTGGCTGCGGTTCGAGTCGTGCCATTCCATCACGTGGCCCGACCCTTGAATCGTAACAAAATGTCGCACAGACTCGACCCTGCGATGGATTACCGTCGAGCATGACCAAGTGAGATCGATATACGAGGTTACACAGCTGATGCATAAGACCTGCAGCCACAGATTACAGGTATTTTCAATTTGCACCTCCCTGAGGTGATCACGGCGCTACCATCGCTGTTCTCCATGTCCGGTTCGCTGCAGCAGACAGACGTGGCATAGTTTACAAGAGTGCTGCTGTATAGGTGCAGCGTGGAGTGCTCGAACCAGGTCATGACGACGTACGCGTAGGACGATCCACTATTCCAGAAAGTATCGCTGTATTAGCAGGTCTTGCAGTGACAGACCGGGGCAGTACGTGGCGATGCATGACATGACAACATCACAAGAGCACAGCAGCATGCAATTCCAATTGAACAAATGATGAAGTTGTCTTTCTTGTCTTGCTGCATCTTGCTCGAAAAGCCCGACTCTTCCACCCACTGTCCACATTCTCTGAGGTCCAGACTGCTTGCATCTCGATCTAGCTGGAGAGGTAGAACAAGACAAATTCGAAATAGTCATCACAAATGCGAGCCTCGTCAGCTCATCAAACGCCATGCCGGATCCAAATACCCAAAGCACCATTATCCCTTAGTCCACACAATTGCAACACGGAGTCTGCACTCGTCCTACGAGTCCTTGGACTTCTTCTTTTTCTTCTTCTTGTCCGCCTCCCCGTCAGCATCTTCGTGTTTCCGCTTCTTGCTGTCGCCGTTGGTCAACGCGGCATCGCTTCCACCCTTAGCTGCTTTCTTAGCCTCCTTTTTGGCTTTCTTGTCGGCCTTCTCTGCTTTCTTGAGTGCTTTCGCCTCTTTCTTGGCTTTCTTTTGTGCCTTGAGCTCTTCCTTGGAAAGCTCCTCATCTGATGACTCGTCCTCTGAGCTGCCATCCTTCATGTCCGAATCGTCCGCAACCTCCGTGATCAGTGGCTTGGTTGTTCCATTAATACCCTTGTTGGCAGATGTGGCAGCCGGCTCGTCAGCCGCAAGCCCATCCGCATCGGCGTTATATTTCCGAGCCTCCTTGATCGACCACTTGCTCGGCTGGGCCTGTCCACCGGGTCCAATCGCCACGCCCTCCCGCTTGAGAGGCTTGCCCTCGAGGTGCCGTAGTCTCCTCTCTACCATCAGTCGGCCATTGACACCCACTGCCATCTTCTCCTCTTCTGACGGCTCGGGTTTGGCATTTTCTCCACCTGTACCCCAATCGGCGAGAGCATCCACACGCAGACCAAGGGCCGCTTTTGTTGCCAATACACGTGCAATCTTGCCCTTGTTCTTGCCTGTTGCTTGTCCGATAAGGGATGCATGGTAAATGAGACCGTACTTGGGCGTGTCGTGCTTTGTCTTGAGCGCACGGAAAAGCGCCTTTTCAGCTCCGAGAATTTGAATCGTGGAGGCTGGTGACTTTGCAAGATTCATCAATGAGCCTGAGTGAGCAATGAGGCGAGCCCCCACCAGCTCCCCGACCAAGGCGGTAAGGTTAGGTGCGATTGCTTGCATACGGCTAGTGAGGTAAGAGGAGAGTTGAGCTCGGTACTCGGTGAATCCGACGACCTGCTCCGCCAGGTTTTTAATGTTTTCCAGATCCTCCTCGGTTATTTCCGTACCCATAGAGATCTCCGCTGCCGCTTTGACAGCACCCTCAATCTCTTCTGGCAAGATGTCGCTCAGATCTGTGTTTGAAGCATTTGACCGGACACCCATGGACAGAATTACTCTGGCAAATGCCAGGTTGTCATTGATGATTTTGGCCATCTCCGGGAAATGCCATCCGTACCATTCTTTCACCCTCATGGCATAAGTATTGAGTTCCTTGTCGAGGTCGTCCAGCAATGCGATAGCCTGTATAATCATAGTGTCGACTTTGTCCGGCGAGAACTTGAGCTTATGACGGGACAGAGAGTGTGAAAGACCAAGTGACATGGTGGACAGATCTTCAGGGGAGACATCGGAAAGTAAAGAGGGGAGATGCTGACGGATAGCACGGTAAAGATCATGGGTAGTCGAGTCTGAAACCGGGACAATCTGAAGCTGGGGCAATTTGTTGATAGCGTTGGCGAGCTTGGGGTCGGCCACGGCGAGCGATGCCTTCTTCTCGTCCTTGATGTTGTCCAGAAGGCTCGATAACATAGGCGTCACCTTTCCATCAGTCAAGGCGGCAGCTTCTGACAGCGCCGCAGATGCCGTCTCGAATTTGGAGAAATGCTTTAGCTTAAGACTATTCCAATGTCAATAATGTTTGGTGCCAAAAGATACGATGAAGGCATAGACTGACAGGCTGCAGGCATCCTCCACGGACTCGGTCTGCGCTGCGATGTCATCGCGCTTGAGCAGCTTCTTGTCCTTGCTCTTGAAGAGGGCATAGCCCGCGCTGGTCTCTGTGAGGATGAACAGCGTCATGGTTGCGAAAGGGAAAGACTCCCGGTTTTGTCAGGTGCAACTGCAGCTTCCGTCGCAATTGATAGCGACCAGAGTAGGTAGCTATGCCCGAGGTGTGAAATTCTGCTGCGGGTGGTAGATGTGGATGCAGCTTCGACTTTTTTGATACCACTGGAGATTTTCTCCGCAAGCCCTCGAAAAATCTTTGCCCTCGGATCTGTGCTTTGCCAAGATTTCAGCGCAGAATGAGATCTGGAATACCGGATTTAATCCAATACGCAGTTTGGAAGCTTATCAACAAATTGCAGATTCACGTCTTCTATTAAGCCGAATACCTTTTTGCTGCATGATGGAATTGATGGACTCGGACAATGGCATCCGCTGATCTGCTCACGCAGAGAAGCGCCACAGCGCGACCACGACCTGCTTATGCTGGCTTGACCCAAGCACCAGCGACCCCAGGATCCCCCCATACTCCTCTGCTATCTCGCAGCTTCTCTTCTCAATTTGGATCGCCGGGTGCTCATCGGATAGAAGACGAGCATGTGATCTTTGAGATAGGATCCCGCTTTTTTCGAGCAGGTTTTGCAGGAGAGCCCTCTCCAAAGTTCATATGGCAGTTCGGACCCGACTCAAATAAACGCGCAGGTGATTACAATAAATGGACGCCGCGATCGTTAAATGACAATGATCATGCGTCAATTGAGACGATAGCCGAGTGTGAACTTTGGGATTATGATGTATCAAATCTGGACTTAGGCTTAGTGGAAGACAGATTGGAACGCGCTTTGAGGACTGCCCACGAGAAGTACATGTTACTGGACGTCAGAACCAGGAGCGCTACTGTTGTACTACCACCCGCTCTGCCCAATCCTCTCGTCGAGCTGGTATTGAAGACAATCTTCACTGGCAACAATCATCCTAAAAGTGTTTATTTGGCGAGCAATCCGGTACTCTGTACGATTAGCGCTGGCCTTCGATCTGCGCTCATCGTGGACATTGGCTGGCATGAGACCACTGTGACAGCCGTGTACGAGTATCGTGAAATTGTGCAGAAGCGCAGTATCCGAGCTGGTAAACGGTTGACCTTTGAAATCTGGGGACTGCTTTCAAAATTGTCCCGCGACCAAGAACTGGCGACAGATACGGACACAAGGGAACCAGTACTGTCATTCTCAAGCGTCGAAAGGCTCATCACTGGTCTGCTTTGGTGCCGTAACGAAAACGAGCATGATAGCCAGGAACGTACGGATAAAGCCCAGGTCGGAGTTCCTTTTGGTCTGGATCAAAGCATTTCGATACCGTTCTCTGACCTAGCTAAACCCGCAGAGTGTCTTTTACTCTCGAATATTGATGCGCGCACTGGACATGATTACCACGACCTTCCACTGCACATAATGATGTGGAAACTACTTCTCACACAACCGAAAGATGTGCGTGGCACGTGCATGTCGAGAATTGTCTTCACCGGAGGATGCAGCAGCATTCCAGGACTCAAGGGACGCATCATCGACGAGCTGCAGAAATTGATTCGGACAAGGGGCTGGGATCCAGTCTACTTCAAGTCAACCGATACTGCAGAGAACGAGGATGTTTCCAAGGAATCGCTGCTAAACCAAAATACACAGCATGCGCCCTCCGCAATGGTGGCTCAGGACAGGGATCACGACCCTTCGGAATTGGATGAGATCTCTAGAAAGTTGGAACATGCGTCGCTGCGGACACAAGTACCGGCAAGGACTGGCAAGGTTGGGGCAGTCAACAGTCTGGGGGCCTGGGCAGGGGCAAGCTTGATGGGACACCTTCGAGTTGATAGTAGCGTCGAGATCAAGCGCGAGGATTTTCTGAAGCATGGCATGAATATACTAGGATACCCAATACATTAGCAAAGAACGATCAATTATGAGCACTCAAAGTTAAATCAAATGCCTTATTTTTGCTAACCCAATTTCGAGAGGTTGGCTGGCCTATTTGGGTGCCAAGGACTCCGAAAAGCTTCATCGTCGACGAAGCGGGGAGAAATTTCGTACCAGTCACGATCATTTGCAACTCATGCGGGACCTTCCATTAGATGTTCCTCGCAGAGTACCGAAAGGTAGGTACCGATAAGTTGCAATGAAGGTAAGTCGTCCTCAATACCACTCTGATGTGACGGCTCGATTCAGTCTTGTACAGATCCTCGATGCCGGCACCAAGACGCTTTCGGATCACGACGTGCTCACCTTTGTCAAAGCCCAACGCGCCGCATACGCCGAAGAGCCAAAGACGTTTCCTCGACCAGCCAACTACTTGCGCGCTCTCCAACGACATCAGGAGCACCTTGAACATCATGAACGACCATTTGCGAACAATACAAAATATGATGCAAAGGGCGCGTACGCCCTGAAGTTAATGGAATTGTTGGAGCCATCGGTGCAGCTCACCAAGACAGAGCTGCTCATGCTGATCAATCACCGGCCGTACAAGAGAGAGTTGCTATTGCCCATGATCGAGGACGTGGAAACCAGATATACCGATGAACAGCAGGCACTGATAGTGGAAAAGGTGGCGGAAGTGCTGGGAATGCCTGAAATAGGGCAAGCGTCCGCAGAGAATACCGATGCAGTCATGACCGATGGTTGAGATATCCGAGGCGAACAAAAGAAAACGTGGTGGACTGAGAAGGCTCGCTTCTCAACAGAGCAGTTGACCTAAAGCTCGCCAAACGCACAAATGGAGGAGGATCGGGGCATCAACACGCATACCCTTCTTGACTTAACAGCAGCAACGCCGCCAATGTTGCAGCTTAAAAGACTGGAAACATCCTCTCAGCGAGACGTCAAGCAGGGGAGCATTCAACGGAGCATATCGCACATGCAGTCGAAGACACAGTGCAGCGATATGGGAGCCTAATGAGGCGGCTCGCGTACGGTTAATGTTTGCGGGATCATTGCCGCCGTATCGTGGCGATAGCAGGACTGGGCCAATGAATGGGCGTCTATAGTGCAATCAAAGCACAGGATCTCAACTAGCTAGCAGTAATCCATGATAGAGCTGCGGGCTCGATGATCTGCTTTTCCATCAGATCTGGAGCAATTAAACCACAGTCCAGTGACGCATACTCTCTCAATCTGCTCATGCTGGCTGAGTCAGTCTTGGTATCTGTGCCGGCCAATCGGAAGCAACTTACGAGAGCCAATTCCTGCTTGGGCCCAGATTCCGCCCACCGTTGCGTTATCGGCAACCAACGTCACATGGTACTCCGGTGCCCGCCTCGGTGCCCGCCCACCACATTGATCGCTTCCAGCACCACATTGACTGTGTCCTTACGGGATTCTGGATTCAGACTGGCAACGCTTCGTTCGACGCTGTACTTCTGTTCCTTGCATTCAAATATCGCCTAGCACAATCTGCGGTTGTGCGTGTTACGGCACAACATTGTCTTCAGTAGCCAATAGTGGTACAGTCAGGCTTGGGGTGCTCCGACACAAGAAGACCCGATACGACAATCCACAAACAGCATAGCCTACGTGCGCTTGGAAAGCAAGGCCAGAAGATCTTTGCATCTCTGGAAACAACAGTGGCGCACACGCAGTGTACTGGGCGAGTTAACTTTGACCCTGCCCTCCGATGCATGGAGCTGAGCTGAACTGATTGCCACTGTACCTCGCTATCTTCGGACCCGCAACATACCCTCTCGATCCACTCATCGACCCTGCTGTTCTACTTTTGGATCTGGTCGATCATCCTTCCTGACGACATTGTGCAGCCAACACAACTACCCAGCTTGTCAATTTCCCTCCATCTGGATTTGGTACACCACATTGCAAGGGCACAATCATGTTCTCCGCATCGGTAAGTCTTTTATTTACCTTGTTCCCCGCTTCTCGTGCTCTCTCTCTCCTCTGTCCGCGGCGGCTCGGCCTTATCCCTCAGGCATCATGATCCGGCTCCCTACGGTCCCAGTCTCTAACGTTGGTGTTTGCGGTGGTCTTCCTCATCTAAAAGGCCATGTGTATGCCGATCGTGCCCAAAAGACCACGGTTGAAAGGCGCGAGCGAAGGCATGCCACTAAGACCAAGGCCAAAGTGAACAAAGCACATGCCAGGAAAGTCAAGGGCAAGAAGGTCATGGTCAAGACTCCCACGATCAAGATCCCTAAGGTCAAGACTCCCAAGATTCAGGCTCCAAGAATCGAGGCTCCCAGGATCAAGACCCCCAAGGTCAAACCACCCAAGGTCAAGACCCCGGAAATCAAGAAATTCAAAGCCAAAGCGTCAAGCCTCAGGGTCAGAGTGGGGAGGAGAGTTCACAAGGAGACGACCGTGAAGGCCAAGGCAACGATCGTTGAAGCTCTAAAGGATGATCGAAGCTCGACCACCGATCACTCCGACACATCATCATTGTACCTTGAGAAAACTATCTGTGTCGAGGTTGCCGAGTACGCAAGTCAGGGCTCTCGGCCGCTGTCACAAGCCTCTTCATCGTCGTCTGTATCGCCGTCACCGCCGCCGCCGCCATGCCACGAGGGGACATCGCACAAATTCAAGATCAAGGCTGCTTTGCGCTCTGGATTTTGTTATTGCCGCATTAAAGTCAAGAAACTAAAGGTTTTGCTTAGAAAAAGCCGTACACCGCGGTCTCCGTCCAAATCGACCGGATGACCAGCGAGCAGTTCGACGAAGATGATTTATCCGGGATCATTGATCTGATAGAGGTCATCCGTATTCAGTCGTCAGGGCCCACCGAGGCTGCTCGAGCGCTACGCAAGAAATTGTGCGTAATTAGCCGACATATCGCTTATGTGTACAAAAGTGCTGATATATGACAGAAAATACGGTAGCCAACACCGGCAACTTCGTGCACTCGCTATTCTTGATGGGCTGATACAAAATGCTGGTTCAAGGTTCCAGAAGACGTTTGCAGATGAACCTTTGCTGGAGCGCCTCCGAATCATGGCTCGCGATGACATGGTGGACGTCGCAGTCCGTCAGAAATGCAACATCCTGTTCCGTCAATGGGCGGTTGCATACAAAGACACCCCAGGCCTACAACAAATCGCCGCGCTACATAAGCAACTGCCACAGCCTAAACGTCGCCCGCAACAGACGCAGACTAAATCCTTGCGAGAGACTGAGCTCGAAGCCGAAGAAACGACTGGAAGCGCCAGGGGCCACTCACGTAACACTTCCGCTGCCTCGGCAAGCGGGTCTTCCCCCCTCGCCTCTCGCAGCAACCCCGTCACGCTCGACTCAACACCACGCACCAGCCTCGTCACCGGCAAACAAAAGAAAAACAAGCAACAACAAGCCGTAAAGTTCAACCTCGAGCGCGAACGCCCCGAAATCATGCAAACCATCGCCCAAGCCTCGGTCGCCAGCACCAACCTCCTCAACGCCTTGCAACTCATCAACCGCGAACACGAGCGCGTCTCCGAAAATCGCGAAGTCCTCAACCGCTTCGAGACCTGCAAAAATCTTCGCCGTCTCGTGCTGCGCTACATCCAGCTTGTCGAAGGCAACGAGCTGATCGGCTCGCTGCTGAGCGCCAACGATGAGCTGGTCAAAGCGCTCAGCACGTTCGACATCATGGACCGCAGTCTGGAGGACGACTCGGACTCTGATGCGTGGGAGGACGCTGGTGCTGTCACCGGGGCCGGGAAGGATCTTGCGGGACTGAAGCTCAAGGATCCGGTAAGGGAAGAGGTGCCGCCACCGAAACCAGCGAGGCCGGTGGTGGAGGAAAGTGAGAGTGAGGAGGAGCCCGAGGATGATCCGAATGATCCGTTTGGGGATGCGTATGCCTTGCCAAAGACGCCGGGAGTGGAGAAGCAGGGGATGACGTGGCAGGATCTCTAGGGATGAGTAAGGTGCTTTCCATCTTGATTTTGGAGAGTGGAGATATATCTTAGTAAACCTATGGGGAATGGGATGATCTTCTCTGCTTGTGTTGTTTGAAGTTGCCTATATTATTGTCCTTCTGATAGCGTCACTTTCCGCCCCCTTGTGCTGGGTGTAGCAGGCTCTCATACACTCCACGTGACATCGGACTCTTTCAAATATTCTGCTAGCTTCTGCCGCAGCTCCGAATGCGTAGCGGCCAGCTTTTCTGCTTCCACGCGTATGGTATGTTTAGATGCCAGCCACTTGATGTGATCTGGATGCATGTCCCGTGTGTCCATCGTCGACCAGGGCTCGTCTCCAAATCCCTGCCGTATTTCTTCTTGCAGTCTCTTGAAATGCTGGTCGTTTTCTTGCAGCATGAATCGCACCGCCTTCAAGCTTTGTCGGGTTGCAGGTGTGCTTGGTTGCTCCAGCCCTGCAACGGACGTGTTGAGATCTCGCAAGAAGTCCTTGAGCTCGTGGACTTGACGAAGAAGTGGATCCAACAGGTCTGGGAGACGATGGAATTGTGCATGGTGACTAAATTCTGGTCCGCTTCGTTGGAAACGGTGTTCGGGCAGGATCATCTGCGCTGTTCGAGCGAGGTTCATCGTCGATTGCAGCCACAACAGTCCTTTCGCTTCCCTTTTGAGGTGTGTCACTATCAAAGACAATTCATATAATCGTCGGCATTCCATATCAAGGCATGATTGCTCGAAAGTAATTCCCTCCAGCTCTAGAACAATGTGACCCAATCCTACTTTCAGACTGTCGATGTGTTGCTGCAGATCTTTCATTGCTTGATTCCCAGACTGGATTTGGAGAAGTAGAGTCACTTCAGGAGCCTCATGCACATTGTCGCTCGATTGCGACGATTGAGATGAAGCTTTACATTTCTGCTTGATTCCTTCCTTGCTCGGCGTTATAGCGAGAGAAACGAAAAAGAAACAGACTATGCTCAGGGACAACAGCGACGAACGATGAGGAGAGTCCATGGACAGAGAGGCCATGACGATGATGCTCAATGACCAAAGAAGGAGTAATGAAGAGCAGGGAGAGGAAGGCGGAGGAAGATGGAGGGAGGGAGCTTTAGCAAGGGATGCCAGCCACTGTGCAACACGCCCTATCCCTTGATTGAACGCACTCACCTGTCATGTTCGATTGCAGCACACTATCAACCATGCCAGCGGCATCTGATAAGCTTGAGTGGGTACGAGGCAAAGCCAGAGTGTTTAAGCAACTAAGGCAAGCTCGAGAAAGCGAGCCACACTAGTCGTGGACATACCGCCTGTTCACCGAGAAGACCAGGATATGAATCCCTTTCCAGCTGAGGCATTCCACCATTAACGACACTGTTTGAAGAGATCAGACTTTCGTCCCGTAGACGATGATCATTGCTATGTGATCATTACTGACCTCAATTCGGACGAACGAGAGAGAGAGGGGAGTTTAAAATGTTTGCCACGGCTTGACATTGCGATCACATGACCTGAGTGAGCGACTGCGTACAATATACAATCACTTTCAACAACATCAATCCAATATGAAAAGCATAGAGCATCACATCCAGGGCAATAGGTTATTTCAATCCGCGTACTATCGTCCAAGCAAGCTGATGAAGTGCTGCGCTAAAAGTACCGACCAACTATCTCATCAAGCGACAAAACATCTCGAGCAGCGACAATATCATAGCTAAGACCGATCGACAAATAACACTCTGAGCACCTGCCCTGCATCCTCCGTCTCTTCTCTTCTCCCACAAGACCGACTAAGCTTAGCCCATTGATGCACCATCCGTAGCTTCACCCCACCCAGAACCGCTCCAGAATTGTATCGAGATTGTGTGTGATGCACTGCAAAGACTCCTTTGGCACCCACACCTTCTCTCCGAACTCTGTCATCCGGTGCTACAGGTGCCGAACATGGAGCAGCGTGACAGCAGCACTCTTCCCTCGACCAGGGTCAGGAGCTTTCTCGGGACGCAACAGCTTCTCCCAACTCTGCACCAGTTGACTACAGACGGATCACATACTGCTCCTCCGTGACGGACGCTGGGCTTGCATGGATATGGTCTGCATTTCGAATCTCAGTTGCATTCCTCGGTTGAAGTCTTGTGCCTCTTCCCAGCGGAGGACGTTCATCTGATTCTGCCGCCATATCTTCCTTTGTTCCAGCCTTTCTATTTGTAACTCTATTGACGTCTGTCTTGATTCCAGCGTCTGGGCCTGCATCGGTGGCGGGTGCTGGAATGGGACATACTGCTGTGCGTGGATCTGCTGCTGCTGCTGCTGCTGCTGCTGGGTCTGTTGTTGCATTTGCTGCTGGATCGTCCCGGGATGCCAAAGTGGGATCTGCTGTGCTGGTGGAGCTTGATAGCACATTGTAAGCTGATATTGCGGTTGAAGCTGTGGCTGCACCAGAAGCTGTTGCTGCACTTGTATCTGCTGCTGAGTGTGTATCCGCTGTCTCTTCACTAGCATTCCTTGCGCTAGATGAGCATCAGCTGGTAGAATGGGAGGATTCAGCTGCTGGTGAATGAGCAACGGTGGCACATAAGGCTGCTCCACGGCCGCAGTAAAAGTGCCTGCATCGGCACTTCCGGTGGCGAGTGGAGGTCCTTGTGGAGAGGCGGAATGTTTGCGCTTCAGATTTGCTGGCATGTTGATAGTCAGACAATGATAACAGCCACAAGAAGTTGACTGTAGTAAAGTAAGTCGCAAGAAGGAAAGAGAGAATAGGAGAGGGAGCCGAGTCCTTTTGTGTACAGGCAGAGTTACACAAGGTGAGACGTGGCTGATCTTCCTGGACGCCCGCACTGCATGTGATGGCATGAGGTGAGGAGGCCTACGAGTGTCCTTTCAGCGCCTCTTACTTGCTGTGTTTTCGGTCTGATATACTGACAATTGCTAGCGACTTATTGTATCGAACCTGGGCACTGCGAACGTCGAAAGATGACATACGTGCCTGCGAGCTACCGGCAACGCTTGCCTTCTATTATTGCTGATACCAAATTTTATCACCTGAAGAACCATCCTATGGCATTGAAAATGGAGAGAGTTTCATGGGTGGTATCAAGGGAAGAATCGCGGAGCTATCAGTCGACAGCATACGATCAGTCTTAGCATACAAAGTCTTAGGAGGGAAAGTTGTAGGATGGCCATCCCTCTACCTTTACCCTCACGTTTCCCAAATCGATGTTCCTTCCGCGTCCTCGACCGAAGCGCTCATCTACCTCCGCTACAAGGGCTCCCTTGCTTCCGTGACGCATGCTTGTCGGTGTATAGTATGTTGTCCTGGGCATTGGATGCTGCTGTCGGTGTGCTCGGGTTTGGTACAGGGCAGCTTCTCTGGCGATGATACCATCACATTCGTCGCCACGACCAACAGCTCCATCGGCAGTGATACAGAGGACGATAAATGTGTCGGGGGATGGTGAGTAGGGTGCCGCGATGACCAGACCTTGCAAGTAGCCTGGGTCACCATCAGGGGTTTCAATGGCTACCTGAACGGAGCGGTCGATGCGAAGGAGAACGAGCAGGACGGTGGCGGCGACCATGTTGTGTGTGATGCGATTCGGGTCCAGTAAAGCTGCGGCATTGATTGGGCCAGGCTCGTCAGTGAGCTCGTTCATGTCAAGCACAAAGTACCACCCTCTGCTCCAAGCGAGATGGCCTCTGAATTGATCCCAACCAGGGCCAAAGTGCGGCCCACAGCCTAACCAAGCAAGCGATGGATAAGAGGCCACCGGCACCGACACTCGGAAATGGTCGTGAACTTTGGCTGGTGGGGGCACAAGGAAAACCGGGCGATTTGGATCTGATCTGCCATTGGACAGAACGGGTACCTTAACGAATACTTTGCATCCCAAGGTCATGATCGGGAGAAGCTTCATCATGGTCTCACCTACGCCAAGCACAAGGTATCTTCGAGGATCAGGCAGGGCATCAATGTCTCCTCTAGTAAGTCTGCTCGTGTCCAACAGCGAAGGATAGTCGACAAGGAATCGAGCCATGGCCATCATCGCAAGACTGCAGACGGGTCCGTAAGATGGTTTGCTGCCGTAGATGGTGATGACTTGAGCTGTCGTCCGTGGCAAACCTGCAAAAGTGGTAGGGAGGACCAAGACGCAATGGTTTCCAAGTAGATTTCGTCGAAGCCTGCCGTGATATGTCTTCAGCCACAGCAGTTTTCCAGTAAGTGTTTTTACTGATCTGTGCTGTGGTAGTCCCGCATATCCAATGCGGGTGTATTCTCCTGTTGTATACACGTCTATGGTGGCGATGTCGTCGGCCATTTCGCGGTTGTAAGGGACGGAGGTGTTGACAAGAGGGCTCCAAGAAGGCCTCTCAGAAATTGGGAAGCATATGCGGAAAACAAATGGGCACCTTCGCTCCTGCCTCATAGGCATCCGGTCAGCACGTTCAAGGCCCCACAGACCGCCTCTACATCGATGTCCATGAGGTCGGCGTCCTACAGATACCTGATATCAAATTCTGCTGTTAAATATGAGAGTCTGTGGCATTCGACCATGTAACTTTTGCTTGTGAGTTATTTTGGTGTCGTGCAGAGAACCACGGGATCTTTGTGGATTTGGGACGATCGCTCATGGCAGACCAGGTGCTTGTGCAAATAGTCGGTCATATACAGCACTTATGTCGTACTATCGGCAAGAAACCAGAGGGCGCTGCGTCGTGCCCTGTGGTACAATCCACGATACGGGAAGGTGTCTCCTCCACAAAGGGGTCCGCATGCCACGCCGCAGATCCTTGGGCTGGTCGTCACACCAAATGCGTATAGCGAGATTCCGAAGCTGTCGCAAATCGCGCCATGCATTGTTCTTTATACCGCCAGGTAAGTGTTCAGGCAGCCATTGTCCTGAAAGCGCCGTGAATTTCTCCCTAAAGACTCCCTGATATTGTCCTGCGAATTCTTGAGCCAATCGCTGGATCAGCCACTGCTTCTCGTCCTACCTAGTAAGCCCTTGCAGTGTCTGTGAATTGGTAGTCTTGCTTCTTCAGATGCGCAAGCTTCCGTAATGCGAGGAGTTTGAGCTTACTACTTTCGATTGATATGTCCACTACCGGCAACCAAGACCTGAAGAGACTTGACAACGACTATTTACGCTGCAAAGTCTGCTTGATTTTCACGGCCTATCGCCTGCCGTTCAGTATGGCCTGCTAGTCGCCCAACGCTTCCCGTGACAACTTAGAGTGCGCCATATAAGGGCAGCGCCACGGAAATCTCCAATGCGAGTTTGTGGGCTGGTGGTTAAACGGGTGTGCTTCATGTTTGATTCTTCAGTGATCACCTCAGACGACGAACCCGTCAATACAAAGGGGATCTCCTGCCTCGACCAGCACCTCGGACAAGCCCGTGTAAAACCCCGTGCCTTCAACTCGAACTTGTACCGCGTCTGTTCCCTCCCCGCCGCTCCTAGCACACTGCGCCTCCACACTACCCATGAAAGCGCCTTGTCGACCCAAAGCAATACTTGTAGGAGAGTAGTATGCGTGCTGCACACCCTGCGTCAAGGTGCCCTTGGCGTGAGCGATAGCCTGTCTAGCCGCAACAGCGCCGCCGGTGGGGCTGCGGTCAAGCTGACCAGCGGAATAGACACAGAGACCAAGTTCACTCGGGGTAGGCGACTGACCAGGAAACGCTTTGAACCGACCAGATACGAAGGGCGCGGATAAGACGACGCCGTATATATCGGCACGGTTATCCTCGTTCTTGCCCGTGATTTCTGCAACTCGTTTGTCAACGCGGACGGTGCGAAGTAGGGCTGCTGCTAGCTCTTGGAGCTTTGCCAGATTGGTTGTGTCAGCGATGTTCTCGATGCCCAAGGCCGCTGCAGGAATGACGAAGTACCATCCTCCGCCATAGCCGAGGTCGCCCGTAAGATGTCCCTTAACCGCCACTTTCTGTAGCTGGACCCAAGGATCATCTGCCGCGCTGGACTTGGCTTTGAGGACAGGTACGGATACATCCAGTTGAGCCCAGCTTGGAACGGAGATGAAGGACGCTGGACGATTGGGGTCTGAACGTCCGTCTTGACTAAGGACAGGTACCGTGACATCCAAAATGCCACATGGGACTTCTATGTGGATTTGCTTGCTTTGGGTGTCGGCGTTGTAGGGATATGAATCAGGGCTAGGTAGAGCAAGACGCTCCTGTTCGCTAAGCAACGACTCGTTGATCAAGCTCGGGTAGTCAACCAAGAAGCGAGCCAAAGCCATGGTGGCGTGCCCGCACATGGGCGTGTAGCCAGGTTCCGACGCGCATATGAAAGCGACTTGGGCAGTGTTCGCCTTCTCATTGGAAGTGCTAGGAAGAATGACGGCGCCATACATGCCGGCATGGCCCCGTGGTTCAAGCATAAGACATCTTCGGATTGAGTCGTGATGTGACCTCATGTACTGCCGCTTTTCGTGTAGAGTGACAACCTCCGAAGGGAAATCTGGCAGACCAGAATAGACGATACGTGTCGGCTCGCCGGACGTGTGCATCTCCACCGTTTTGACTTGCAAGTTCGTGACGGCCATGTTTAAAACCAGTTCCAAAGCACGCTGGAAGCAAAGTGCAGCTACAATGTCAGATCGCGGGATAGATTGTACGGAAGTGAGGGAATAGAACGGAGGAAAAAGGCAAGTGGTGCAAGCAATGTACTCAGCCTCACTCTACAATATCACGCCACGTGCATGCGGCGCAGACGCAGAATCCGACCTGGGCAATACCGAGTTGCTGATCGAGCACAAAAGACTCAAAGCACAGATCTTTTGAAGATTTCCAAAATGTCAAGGTTCATTTTCGAGCCAAACATCATTTGCGTGATGGCGAGCACCAGTAGTCACTGTTCCCGGCCGTCGCCCCGGCGCTCTGTCAAATCGAGACCGAGGGACAAATCGTTTGTGGGGCAGCGACGTCATTTTTATTGGCCCGGGTGTTGGTTCGCCAAGCACAAAATCGACCGTGTCACGTTCCACAGAGCGGGCTTGACCTCAGGCAGATAGCCAGGCAGCAGATCCCATATCCTGTCGTGACTCGATCTCATACCACCAGCCGCACAATCCTCCAAATCCAATTCCAACACTATCATGGGCTGCAGCTCCAAATTCGGTCGGACAGTCAGGTAAAAGCCTGTTCAAATTCACTCACCTGTGGTACTGCAGCTTCCGAGCTTTCGCCCTCGGCCGTGCCCCCATCCTCCCTCGAACAGCGCAGCGGTCACACGACCGTCTGTCTGCCTTGCATACCGATATGCGTCCGCATTTTCGGCCAAGCCTGTCCAGCCGCAAGTCCTCCACGCTACATTACCAGACCTTTCCCACCGCTCCACCAACCTCTCGAGGCAAGCCGCCGCCATCGTCGGACGATGCCGACACCAACGGTACTTCGATCAGCCGCGATGACTCCCGTAGCAGCTCCCGGCAGGAATCTCCGCTGCCTAAGGGTCAATTGGCGGTGCTTGCCATAATCGCCCTTGCTGAGCAGACAGCACTGAACTCGATTTCTCCTTATCTGCCTGACATGGCTTCGACCTTTCCCGAAGTAAAAGCAGGCGAAGTAGGGTTATACGTTGGCTTAATTGCTTCTTCATTTGCCCTGGCACAGTTTGCTACCAATTTCTTCTGGGGCTGGCTCAGCGACCGGATAGGCAGGAAGCCTGTAGTCCTGTTGGGTACCGTCATGACTGCCGCTTGTTTCCTTGCATTTGGTTTCTGTCGCACTTTGTGGCAGGCGATTCTTGTGCAGGTACTCATGGGTCTATTGAACGGCAATCAAGGGGTCATCAGTACGTGTCTAGGAGAGATCACGGACAAGTCGAACCAGAGCAAGGCTTTCACATACTTACCCGTTGTGTATGGTCTCGGTGGAATCACAGGGCCTGTGGTCGGAGGCTTGTTGGTATTCAAAGAATTGCCATGGAAGAAGGGAGTCAACAACCCTTATCCATACCTAGCACCTAATATTTTAAGCTGTGTCATTCTGCTCATCGACGCCGGTGTCACAATCGCCTTCCTGGACGAGTCTTCCGAGGAAGCAAGGGACCTGCCGCCACTATCTGAACGCATGGAAAACTTTTTCACCTGGGTCTGGCAGTTTTCCGGGTTTTCCACTAAGCCAAGTTACCTCCGTCGTGCCAGGAAGTCGCAGGAGATTCAGCAATATGAGCACCTTCGGCGATCACACGGCGAAATCGAGCATGAAAGTGAGCACGAGGACGAGCATGATGAGGATGAAGAATCTTCCGAAGCTTCAGAATCCGATTCGCTTCTGGACCACGAGACTACCTTATCCGCCAAAACAATTTTCAACCGTGATACACTTTTACTTCTGATCACCTTCTTAATATTCCAGTTGGGTAATATCTCGTACAACTCACTGTATCCTATCTTCGGTCAGGCCGCCCCTCCTACCGGCAGGAGCTTGACCCCCGAAGAAAACGGGCTGTCCCTTGGATTTGCGGGTGTCGTCACGATCATTTTTCAGATCGGCATCTTTGGCAAATTGCGCGATAAGATCGGCAATAAATCAGCTTACCGTGTCGGCTTTGCAGGCTTTGTAATTTCCTTCTTGCTTATGCCATTCGTTGGCTACAAGGATGGCAAAAATGGGTTTGGGGACCCGACCCCTCAAGGACGAGCGATTCTCTATATTGAGCTGGGCATTGTGCTCATCATCAAAACCATCGCTGCTGTGGGATGCCTGACCAGCTCTTTGTTATTGGTGAGTCAGACACTAAATCGCTAAATCAGACATGGTTGAACTGAAAACTTCTGCAGATCACCAACTCCGCACCCAACCATGCCGTGCTTGGTAGCCTTAATGGTCTGGCACAAACTCTTTCGGCCGGTGGTCGAGCAGTAGGGCCGTTCATCGCAGGCTCTCTTTTTACTGCTTCGACTCATGTGCAGCCTAAAGGCGAGGCCCTGGCCTTTGGTCTCTTTGGTGGAGTTACCTTTGTTGGCTTCTTGTTGAGTTTTGGCATTCGCGGAGCTAACCTCGAGGCGGAGGAGGACGGCTCAAGATCTGATGAGGAAAGCTCAGATGGAGATTCAGAGGAAGAAGAGGAACGGCGGCCTCGCTAGATAGG
This sequence comes from Myriangium duriaei CBS 260.36, assembly GCA_010093895.1. Lineage (NCBI taxonomy): Eukaryota > Fungi > Ascomycota > Dothideomycetes > Myriangiales > Myriangiaceae > Myriangium > Myriangium duriaei. Next base: position 776,575 of record ML996091.1, read on the forward strand.
CAGTGTGGACATGTGTTGATAATTTGCTTAGACAGCGTGGCGTTTGGGGGTCTGGGATGAAGGGATGGTAACACAACCGTAGACCATCTGTAGTGCATAACTTGAGATAGAGCTCCAGTGGACGGCCCTCCATGTTACGAAATGAGCATGACACGAGGTGGCTACAACATCAATGTATTTCTGCTTTGCACAAGTCAGCTTCGAGATCGCCAGTGTCTGATAGCCTGCCACCTCGAGCGCATGGTCCCAATTCTAGGCTCGGCGACAAGTGTTGGCCATTGTGACCAAAGTATGCTCCTGTCACAAAGGGACGTGCGTGATCGACGTCATGGCAGCGACCATAATGCCGTGCCGATCCTGGCCAACGTCAACTCAAACAGGTACCCACGCGTTTTCGGAGGCTGAGCTTCTGGATCATTGTAACTATTCAATGCCAGGCTCGTGCTCCTTCTGGATACATATCACTGCTTTGACTAAGGGTTGCGACGATGGTTCAAATATTACGGTGATAACAATATCGTTTGATGCCGCACTTCACGATTCCATCTTAGCATCCGGCCAAGATATATAAAACATTGTTTCCCAGCATCTGTCCCTGCAAGTAGTTACTTTACCATCGTCCGGACGACAACGCACAATGACTTTCACCAACAAGCTCTCCTCCATCCTCAACAAAGCCTCAGACCGCCTAGAGGAAGCAGTCCACAAGCAATCCTCCGCCCCTCACATTCCCTACGCCTCCAAACCCTCTTCTTCCTCTCAACAATACCCAGCCCATAATCCCGACCACGGCCCATCACAGCCCCCAAACCCGCCCCCACCGTCCCACAACCCCTACTGGCAACCCTCCCTCTCCAGCCCAATCGACACCTCCTTCCGCCACGAACTCGGCGCCCACGGCTGGGGCAACGCCGAGGCGCAAAACTACACTTCCTCACCCGCCAACAGCTTCCTTTCGCCCGCTGGCATCCACGTCCACGCCATCGCCGCCTCCTCCCACCCCGACCCCTCGCAACGCTACACCTCCGCGCGCCTCACCTCCCACCAACTCCTCTCCCGGGACCGCGGGGTGTTGTCAGCACGCATCACCGCCCCCATAGCCCGCGGCGTCTGGCCCGCGTTCTGGCTCCTGCCGGCGGATCCGTTCAGTTGGCCTGGCGACGGGGAGGTTGATATCTTCGAGGCGTGGGACGGGAGTGCGATGAACCATAGCTGTTTGCACTGGGGGTACTTCAACGGGGAGGATTGGGATAAGCACCGCGTTATCGAGACGGATCTGGGGAGTAGGATACTGGGCAGGGGGGTCGAGAGGGACGGAGTCAAGACGCAGGTCGGGGGGATGAGGTGGCAGGAGAAGCTAGGGGGACGGGAAGGGATGGGGACGGGGGCGGGGGTGAGCTTTGAGTTTGCTTGGGATGATAGAGAGGGGAAGGAGGGGAGGTTCGTGTGGTATATTGATGGAAGGGCGGTAATGAAGGCGAGGAAGCCGGCGGGGACGAGGAGGATGAGGGAGTGGAGGATATTGATTAATATTGCTATGGGCGGGAATGTTTGTAAGGGGAGACTGCCGGAGGATGGGGTATACGAGATGGTGGTGAGGGATTTGACGATGTCGGAGGGTAGGGACGGGGGATGGGAGGGGTTTGAGAGCGATTTCAGGGAGGCGAAGGAGGGACATCCTTGAGGGTTGGGACGTGGCGGTGGATGAATGTGGATCAAATCTGTTACGCATGTTCGGTAGTCGAAGCAAAATGTTGTCCAGCATAGTTTGAGCCAGATAGCTACCATGAAAGTGGGAGTGGCCATATGGATAGTGAAAGAGAAGATAGACATGCTCTTGAATTGCCATTTCCGCATTCAATGTAGATGATGGGTATCAAACATGTAACACGTGATTCAGGAATTCTGCACTAATTTCCACAGGCGCATAGTGGACAAGAATAAGTTAAAAAGAAATAGGCGTCGGTCATAGTCGCGACGCTATTCTCCAGAGCTATCTCACCCCTGGTAGATGGAAATGCTTTTCGCAAGCATTGACGACTGCATATTCGATGAGGGGGATGCTCAGTATGAGTTCAAACGCGTCCTTTGGAATCCAAACGAGCATTGTAGATTCGAGTTCGCGCCGCCGGGTCCGTAGTGCACCAAGGGATCGGCCTCGGTGGTTGGGTTGGTTTCCGTGCAAAAGTAACAAAACCAGAAAGCCTGGTCCGTGACATAGTAGAGGTCGACGAAAACTTTCAAGCTACTTGGATCCTGATAGTAAGCCACGCTCTTTGCACATGACGAGAAGGCTAGACTGGCGTCGGCGCCACCAAAGACGGAGAAGCCTTGTTGGGGCATGACGCCGTTGACCTGAGTACCGTATCCTTTGCAGAACTGAGTGAAGGTGCCTATGTACATAGACCCATCTTCGCTGTTCTTGTGGGCCGCGTTGGTCATTGTCATGGGTATAGACATGTTACAGGAAGGTATTGTGGTCGTCGTTGGTGGAGCAGTCGTGGTTGAAGATGTGGTAGTGATGATGGTAGTAGAAGTGGTAGTCATTACAGTGGTAGTGGTAGTAGTCGTTGGCTCGGTTGTGATAGTGGCTGTAGTAGTCGTGGTTGGTTCAGTTGTGGCAGTGGCCGTCGTAGTGGCGTCAATAGCTTCAGTTGTGGTGGTAGTTGTGGTAGGGCTAGTGGTAGTGCTGGTCGTACTGGACGTAGGAGTTGTTGTTGCTGAACGACCTTCTGTTGTGGTCATCTAGATCGGGGGTGCAATATTTTGTGTCGGAGCGACAATACTCACAACAGGCAGGGTCGAATCCACTCAGATGCCACTTATCATCTGCAGCGCCGGATCTGTTTGGATGCATTGAACATGGCTAAGTAAAGCTTGTTGCTTTCCATTCAACTATAAGAGCTGTAACATTGCATATAAGAATTACGAATATCACGCCTTATCATCAAGCTCAATTGCTTGCTGCACAACGATGTCGACCTCTGCTTTGCTCAACAAAACCTCCACGGCAACATGTCCGCCGTGCGAAACATTATGGCTGTCTCTATACTCGCCGTTAATGTACGTCTGCCATACTCCGTCGGAGAGGTTTTCTACGGTCAGCCTGAAGTTTCTCGTATCTCCTCGCCACCTCCTAGCAGTAATGATCATTGCAGACTTCTGCGCATCCCAGGTGCCGCGAAGAAAATCGACATCGTCGGAGAGATCGTCGCCATCAATCCAAGGTCTGGATGCAAGCATGTCTCTCGTCCATGGCTTTTCCCACATGGCTCTCTGGCCATCTTCCACGTTCAGTCGAGCATATCCTATACCCGAATTGCCTGAGTGGGGTTCAATGTGGGTCAAGTTCCAATCTCCGTCCATCAACTGACTATTCCTGGGGTAGTACAGTCCACCGTCTACCCAGGTGGGTTGAAGATATGAGTCGGCATATTCCAAAAGATCATTCAGCTCTTTCTTTTTACCAAGCTCAGACAGCATCATAGTGAAGCCGAGCCAGTTCAGTGTTTCGAAAGGTATTTTGATTTGGACTTCGGAAGATTGTTGACGGGCTTGAGTTAGGGTAGCCTTGTCGTTTGGATCCGCTCCTTGTTCCAAGACGAGGTTTCGAAAAGCTTTCGCAACACGCGTGGACTGCAGCTGCGTCTTGCCATCAAAATGCGTGAGAAATCCCAAAAATTGCTTATCGTACGAATCTCGCACAAACTCGGGATTCCAGGCGTGCATGAAAGCGTTGGCCCTGAGGTGGTCAGCTAGGGCCTAGGTAATCGATGCTGGCGAGATATCTTACCACGCTGTATGTGCTCCGTGTGCTGCCGGAATCGCCTTCTTCTGCTTGACCGCGAAGTAGCTGGCGTACAGGCCATCTTCACCAAACATACCCTTGGCTCGTAATGCTGAACGATATTTGGGAAGTATTTCTTCTTCCACGACATTAGTTCCGTCACGTATGTCGTTGTACCTCATGGCTATGAGCTAAAGTGCTGTTAGTTGTGACGAATTGACGAAAAGCCCTGAAGACAACAGAACTAACCGGAAACTGGTTGCAGACGACAAAAACGGCGTTTGGCTCGCAGCAAACTCCAACCCATTCGTTCTCTTCCATCTGTCGGAGGATTACTGCCGCGAGGCTGCGGTTGTCGTACCGGTAGTCTTGTGATCCTAGACCCCAGAAGAGTGGGTTCCATCGGAACACAATACTGTCTTCACGCTCGAATGTGTCATCATCGAATAGCATCGCGTACAAACTAGTCATCAGGAGCAGATGTCCGCTGTACATTATGTTTTCTTTCATGACGGGGTCCGACCACGGTTTGCGAAGCTCTTTCAGATCTGGGTCAAATACCTTACCACTGAAGCTGCTGACAAACCAGTAGCTCCAAACTTCGCGTAGTAACATTTTGTGGATGGTCTTCCTCATGAGATTGCGGAAGGCACCTCGAAGTGCAGGGAGGCGGTGGTAGTGAGCGGCACCAATAGCATAAGTCATGGTAGCGAGTTGATATCGCTTCGCATCGTCGAATTCTTCATGTGCATCTTCGGTTCCAAAATAGTGCCAGTCACCATCTCTTTGAGAGACCAAATTGTGATAGTGGCGCAAATGACCAGCCTGTTTATCATCGAGCTTCGGATAGTCAGAGGCGTGTACGATCTTAGATAGTTGAGAGGTCATAATAGCAAATTGATGGAGATAGTTTGTCTGGCGAATAAGAATGGAAAGTCTTTGAATGACAAGTGACGTTTTACTCGACTGGAGAGCGTTTAGACCTAGATATATATAGCGTATTCACTCCGCGGTGATTCATTGTGGGCCATGCACAATCGCGGCATTTCGGAGTTTCACGCGGAATTTCGGAAAAAAAACATCCAATACAATAGCTCTTCCGCCCGATCCGTAGCCCTGCTCGATAGAAATCCTGCATTGAAGATTCAACAGAGCATTGTGTCCAAAGGCACGAGCACCAAGTGCTGACTGCGTCATTGTACTGCTGACACAATCCCTGCTGTAGATATGGATGTAGTCAACATGGATACTGCTGAAGCGAGGGGTTGGATTACATATGCGTCACTCTTCCGTGGGGTAGTGCCACTTAGCTCGTGAGCGTCATTACCTGTCTAAAGGAGAATATCACCCATTTTCTGTCGATTTACTTTGCGTCCTACCACGAGGAAAGACCTCAGTCGTATTCTGACCACAAAGTACTCCATAAGCGATATTCGACGCAACTATGCCAGCCCTACAAGTCCGTGGGAAAGAACGGACAGATAGACTTATTAGGTGTGGGACATGAAGACCGCAATATTAGCTTCCATGGTTCCTCCACGCAATTGATGCCATGACTACACCACATGTGTCCCACTTTGTGCTTGTGCTTCGTACATTCATTCCCGTTACAACTTCGCGTTGAGATCTACGTTATACTTTATATGCTCGCAAGTGCTGATCGCAGCGTTGTCCTTCTCCCGAAATATCGTTCCACGCAACACTGCCATACTCTTCCCGACGCGTACCGTCTAGATTTGCGATATTGGTCAATGCCTAAACTGTGCACCTGGGTGGAAGCGAATAGCTTACCTCACATTTCATGAGAAGGCTTTCACCCTCCATAGCTGGGCGAAGATAGGTCACATTCAGGCTGCTCGAGATACCGAGTGAAGACCAGAATGTCGGTGCTCGTGCAATCGGGGACAAAAGCATTGTAGTTCCTATATCGAAGAAGAGAGTTTGTGCAGCACCATGTAATGTGCCAGCGCGATTGAGATATTCATGCTGCACAACAAAGCTGAGCACCATACGGACGTTGTTCTTGGTATCTTTCACGGCGGATCTGACGTTCAATGATTCTAGGAACTTCGATTGGAATCGTGGTCGCGGATCTTCGCGGATCTGACTGGTCATCGATACTCGTTTATACGCATGATAGTAGGGGGTTTGATACTTCTATGATGGCTGGCGTATTGCGCAAGCGATCTTGCTCCTGTTCGGTAATATCTGTCATCATTTCCGTCCTGTGCTTTAAAAATGCAGGCAGCACTCGGACGGGAAAACAATGATGCGTCCGCTGATTGGAGAAAGGTGTCAGAAACGTCGTGCCAACGAGCTAGAATCGTGGTCAGCATTTTAGTGCACGGCATTTATGGCAGGCCAGAGAAGGCTTGCAGCTCGAGTAAGCAGGTAGTTCGGCATCTTGGGCGAGAGTCGCCGGAAGTGCCGAATTGCCGAATTGCCGACAGCATAGTGAAGCCCCGCAGACCACTTTCAAGATGTGAGCAAACATGCCTCCAAAAAGTGTGGGCAGTAACCGACGAGCAGCTCGAGCTTGTGCCGAGTGCAAGCAACGCAAAGTCCGCTGTGACGCGATAGGCAGTGGTGCCTCGTGCTCCCGATGCGCTGCTTTGACGGTGCCGTGCACCATCCCGAACCGGAAGAAGCGCAAGTCCACCAAAGCTGCACCATTTACAGCGTCAACATCGCAACTTGAGGCCAGATCGCTCGAGGATGATGCAGTCGTAGTATCGACAATAAGTGACAATAGGACGACTGCTCCTTCGCATCCCGCTGCTGTCGCAAGCGTTGACACTGTCGTCCACAACGGCACAAGAAATCCAGATGAAGAAGCTGAGGAGGAAAATGACCGTGGTGCGCACACTCTCGAATCCGTTCTAGAGGAACCGCTACCCACATGCACCGAACAAGATACGGCTCTCTATGCAAGTACCATTTGTTCCGTACAGAAAGAGTGATCAATGATCTAATACCTTCGCCTAACACAGTACACTGGCGAAGCTCATGGAACTATTGCTGCAGTTGTTAATCTCGTACGTGGTTTTTCTAGCCATTCATCACACTATGTCGTCCCTCAGTCGACACGTAAGCGTCAAGGGCCTGAGGAATTGCGTTATCTCGAAGCAATGGGGGTTTTCTCAGTGCCCAGTCAAGAGACTTGCGATGCCTTGATTCAGGCCTATTTTGTCTATGTGCATCCGCTATTACCTATTTTGGATGCTTCCGAGCTCCTCGTCCAGTACGAGTCAGCTGGATATCGTGGCATAAATCTTCTGCTGTTGTGGAGCATGTTCGTCAATGCAGCTGGGGTATGTCCTCACTACGTTGGCATGACCCACGTGTCATCTGACTTTCGTAGTTCCTAGATCAAGATACATTGGAGAGAGCCGGCTACAAGAGTCACAGAGCATTCAAAGAAACGGCCTACGATCGAGCAAAACTTTTGTATGATACGGCGTGGAATGAGAATCAAACGACGTTGTTGCAAGCGGTCCTCTTGATGAGTCATCATCATGCAGATGAGCAGGATCGGTTCGAGGCCTGGCATTGGACTGGAGTGGCTATATCTTTGTGTCAAGCCGCTGGACTTCACCGGCTTCCGGCAAATGCTCCCGAGGGGAGAGGACCTTGGAATGAATCCCGGCATCGATTACTCCGAAGAATCTGCTGGTCATGCTTCTGTCGCGACAAATGGATAGCCCTGTTTAGGGGTCGGCCCGCGCGTATGCGCCTTGAGGACTGCAAGCTTGGTCGGCCTGTTCCAGAGGACGTGATGCATGACTTGCAAAGGCTTCCGCCTTCGTTGAAGGTCACTCATCTCCCACTCGACCCCGGAAAAGTTGGTCATGCTTGGTGCAAGTCAGTTGAAATAGGCGTGCTGCTTGGCCGCGTATTAGACCTAAGCATTTCTTCGGAGACCTCGAACACCCAATCGATATGCGACGTTATGGAAGCAGATCTGATCAAGTGTGATTGGCCTTTAGAGGACAACAATAGCGGCATGAACGATTTTGAGAGATTGTGCACATCCCAGAGCCGCTTGCTTTTTCAGTATGTGTCTATAAATGATGACCAATGGCGTCCATGAAGTATCAGATATGGCTGACACTAGCAGTTCCACATGTGTTGCTTTTTGGCGGATTCGTGCCCTCCCATCTAGCACAAGTACAACAGTGATAGCAGAGTCGTCACAAACGCATATTGTAGAGAAAGCGCGGACGGCCGCGAGTAAGTTCAACATAGTGCTTGAAGAGGTTGTGAATAGGGATTTGTTCAAATATCTGATGCCTCCTACGTAAGTTGACCACCCAAGAGCCATGGAATTTTGCATATGAGCTTACACTATATCTGACAATGCAGCGTCGGCGCTCTGATTCCACCGATGCATTTTCATCTATTCGATTGCTTAGCGACAAAGGCGTCTGTTCGCGTTCTGGGCTCACATCGTCTACAATTGTGTATGCAGGTGCTTTCGGAGCTCAAGACGATTTACTGGGCTGCATCGTTCACCCTGAAACTCTTCGAATGCGCTCGTGAGAAACTCGCCCGTCGTTCAGGCACAAGTCGGTCAGGCCGTGGATCGAATATCCACGAGCCATTACAGAGCGACGACCCTTCGATTATCACAAGTTCTTTATCTAATGGACATCAGGATCTTCTTGACCCGCAATTCTTACTCGCAGATTACAATTTTGAGGGATTCTTTAGTCCTACCACGATGTATCAGTACGTCTAAAATGGATCACCCATAGTCCTGGCATTCTTCCAGCTGACTATTCTCTTGACAGTGATTCCATGTTTCTTTATTCCATGCCAAATGGAGGAGGAATTGGCCTGGACGATCAAATATTTTAGCATATATGGGAGGTGCAGATTAATGGAACATGTTAATTCTGGAACTATCATTTAGCTTCGAGATTCCGGCGAATGTCTTCAAGCATGCCTTGTCGATTTTCTCCGAACACTTAGGGTATTTTCATACCAGTCACAAACCGGACATGAAATTGAAAAACTGCAAGCTGGTTAGCCATGCAAAAACAAATCTGGCGTGGCATGTTTTGACTAAGTGGTCGTACCATGACCAGAATTATAGGAGTCGTTGTATTGGGCAGGCGCTCTCGTCCGGGCTTTCGACGGGCAAAGTATGGAGGCTGCGGGCGACCAGTGATTGGAAAAGCCCTATGCTGCGGGGCAAGCCCCTACCCTCCCAGCCGCCTGACTGTTGCCCGCAGCAGTGCCACACAGCAACTTACGATATCAAGAATGACCGTCTGGTGCCCGCCATTTCCAATCAGGGTCAAGCCTGCACCCACATCGCCGCGATCATGGTCACGCGGGATGACATTCGCGCCATAATCACTCCGGCAGTTCTCGATAGTCTCTTTTCTATCAGATTCCCGTGCGAGCCAGACCAGACACCTGAGTGGCGCTCGTTATCGGGCTCGCCATCAGATGCAAATCTACGTAGACTTGCTCTACCATTGCTACAACAATTGAGCGCCTTCGGACCGGATCCAAACATATTTCCAGACCTGTTGACTGTTCTCGGCTCACCCGATCAAGGGTTATTCCCAAGGCATGCAGTAGCTTTGATCTTCTTACTTGATCAATGCCCTCGCTACTATTACTCGGAAGGCACCGACGCACGCTGGGTATCTGCATTCTTTGATCCACTTGTACAACGTCTATTAGATCACCTTCTTGCCCAGCCAGCGGAGTTGCAACTCCTCGGGCATGAACGCTGGGAAGGGTTTTCGTACTCCAATTTTCTCTACATCTCATCGCTAATACTGACCGCGGCGGATCACTCAGAGGACGTGAGACGGCATCTGGATTTGCATGACATCAGTCAAGAAAGGCGTAAGGAAATTCATGCAGCTACTGGGATTGCAAATCCATTTGCTAGCCTTATCGCAACAGAAGGCGAAGACCCGCTTACATTCTCTCGTTGGATGAGAGCTGGTCTTCCACCTGTGGCAGATATCTACGAATGGGCATATCTTCGCCTAGCTATTGTGGACGTACATCGACCGGTCCTCGAGCGCTTCGGCCGCTATCCCTGGCGAAATGGGTCACTCGGTCGATTGAACTCCCTCGAGGAGGAACAGTTTCTCGAGGAGTCGGGGCATTTTGGAGAAGTGGATGGGGAAACTGCTCGACTCATCCGATCCGATGTAGCGGAAGGTCAATGGACGAGACTTAGCTTACTGGCGCCTTAAGCCTCCTTTCTCTTCCATGGAGTTGTAGGAGAAGAGTCGCGAGGGAAGGCATTCGGCGTCTGAACTTCTCCATGCAGGGCTTGCTCAACATGATGGGCAACATCGAGCCTCTATGCGGAGATCTACGTTGGAGGGCATCTTCCGGGCTCCATAGTTTCGAAAGTATCCCAGAATCTTGGGTTGATCATGAGCTTCGAGGCAGAGGCAACCCGCCTCCACCTATTCTGGTGCGCGATGAGACGTGTCCGAGTCATGACAGGGAAGCTATGCTGGAACGAAGCCACCGCCAGTCAGTTCGCCAAGTACGACCTCGTCATTTCTATAATTAAAGGGCAGCTTCTGTCAAATCTGTGACAGCATTTATAGGAGCGCTTGGAAATACTGCATTGCCCTGCGACCGCCGCACAACATCCGGCCGCTGCCGAAGCTCTCTCTCAGCCACCCCGGCCCTGCTTTTGCTGGGGACAGCTGAGACAAGATCAGGGCTGGCCAGATCTGGCGTCCATCAATATACATGCACGTTTTTCAGAGTCGTAGCACTCTACGTAGGGATGAACTCATAGTCGTGCGATACAAGAAAGTGACTTCGACTGGAAGTAGCACGGCCACATGACGCGAGCACAGCACGGGAAAACCGGCATCTGTGCGGAGAATCAGGATTCCGGCCACATCGCCGGCCGAATCCCCCGTTCATATGCGCAGAGGTCCACACACCCTTGATCACACCCCACGCACCGCCACAATGCGCGGACGGGCCCTGCATTAGAAGCCCATTAGGATCAAATGCACCGCCACAGCTTGCCCCTGCCCCATCAACCTGAAGCGCGGCTGCGGGTCTTGGGCTGCACGCCATTCGCCCTCCAGCACGCCGCGGCCAGGCACGACAAGCCTTCCCGTGCCTCGTGCCAAACCACCACTGACGAGTCTGCGACGGTCCAAGCAAGCCGCGCACCCAGACAATAACCCGCCTTTCCCTTGCCTCGTCTTCTCCTCCTCACTGTTCGGCCGTCTTATGATGCATCTCGCGACTACTTGACACCTCCACCCGTTTCACTCCCGGCTTTCTTTTTTTGACTTTGTCTGGAGTGCAGCTTCCCCAAGAACGGCGTTGCCTGGTCACACACAAACGTCCCGCTTCAAGATTGCGATACACTCGAGTACTGCCGGACAGCTCTGCGTCGCATCTACTCGTAGGACCGATTTAGATCTCGAGTCAGCCAGAATAGCACGAGTGAGCGGTTCAAAGTACTTCACTCGAGGACTCCGACGGTCGCTAGGAACAGAACACCACATCCACTACCTTCGCGACACAGAGCCAGCGCGACTGGACTCGGTCTTAAAAACTTCTTCTAGTACTATATTATGCGATAAGTTACACGGCCACCTCAGGCTGTTCATGACAATCACGACCTCACGCGACCGCATCCTTCAAAATGGCATACGACCCTCAATCCGCCTATCAGCCACCCAACCGGCACTACTACCCTCAACAGCAGCAGCAGCGTGCTCCCATGCACGATGCTCAAGCCTATGGTCATCCCAATGCATACAAAAACAACCAGTATAGTCAAGAGGGAGATTTTGACGATTCCGCATATGATTACGACATGTCTTCGCCAATACACCAAGCCAACTTTGGCAATGCACAGAGGAGGGGCGATCAGAATGGTTATCCGCCTCAGCAACACAACGGAAGGCGAGACCAGAACGGCTACGGCCCCCAGCAGCACAATGGAAGGGGTGACCAGAGCGGCTACAGACCTCAGCAACACAGTGGAAGAGGTGGTCAAAATGGCTACGGTCCACAACAGCACGCTGGGAGGGGTGACCAAAATGGGTACGGCTCTCAACAACGCACTGGAAGGGAAGAACAGGTTGGCTACGGGCCTCAATATCAGGGCGGCAGGAGCGACATGAGGCAGGAAAATTACTCTAGGCCTCCACCCCACAGGACATATGATCAGAGACCCAGCAATTCTCCTAAGCCAGATATGGGACCACCGCAAGGTCATCCCGTCTACCAACAGCCTCAATTCTCCCACTCCAATCCCCACCAGGCTCGCGGCCCGCCACTCAGCCCGTTAGCGTCGTCGCATTCGCTGGACTACCCACGTTCTGAAAGCGCACAATCTCGATCCCAGAGGCCTAGGCCCCCACCTTTGGAACGGATGGGATCAGGAGAGCAAAATCAGCGCCCACAACAGAAACAGTCCCGAAGGCCGCTCATAGAACCAGTCTCCCCTACCACTCTGCCACAAGATAATGCATTCCCGCTGTTCCCAACCCCCAAAAAGCAAGGATCCAAGCAACCGACTGAAGATGATAAAGCAGATTCGCTGATGACTGAGTCCAAGCCCCCCTCTGACCGTGGAGGTTCACAGTCAAATGGCTACCCTAACGATGCAAATCCCCGTTCCCCCATCAATTCACCCACATTTGCACTTGGACCACCGAGGCCGGGGCGACAAAACAGCAATGACTCCGCAGGTCATCATGGCAACGCACAGCACTATCGTGGACCGTCACCTCAGTCTCAGTCCCAAGGCCGTGGTGGCCCAGCCCCACCTGAGGCCCGATTCAACGATCGGCCTCCGACAAATTCAAGAGGAGCTCCAGAGTATAACAATGCGGGGTCAAATCATCTCGGTCCGAACCAAAGGAGGCCGAGTCCTCCAGGACAAGGCTATACAGGACAAGCCATTTCGGAACCCAACCAAGGATACTCAGGACATAATTATTCTAACCAGGGACAATCAGGACAAATTCGTCCTGCTCAAGGATATCCTGAACAAGGCCGCCCAACACCGCCTCCGCATAATGGACCGACCCCCTTTCACTTGCCACACCGTCCTGGGACGGCTCTCTCTGCGGATCGTGCTCCCCAACGAGCTCCGTCACATGGTAAGAGCAACAGCCAGTCCGAGATATATGCCAACGGCTACATTGACGATATTGGGCAAATGCAAACGAGCCCAGACTTGAGTCGTGATGCACAGATTGAGTCCGAGATGCCCAACTTTGACGACCAATCTGCTTCCAACCACAAGAGGGGTAAAACCATCGACGAGCATTTAAAGAGCCCCCCTCAACAACACCAGCCGCCCATGCCACTACCTACAAATCCACAGATGTATCAGAATCAGAACGGTGCAAGATCTTCTCCTAACATCCGCGGCCCTCCCGGGCCTGTGCGTACCCCATCTGGCGGTAATACGCTCGGTCCTCACCCCGCAAATCAACCGCCAAAACCCGCATACTACCAAGAACAATACCAGAACAGACCACCTGCAGGCGGTCCAATGGGTGGTCCTAACGGACATGCGATGGGTGGCCCAACGGGCGGGCCTATGCAAGGCTACGGTCCTCGTCCAATTCCTCAGCGCCCAGGAACTGCTGATCAGTATGGTCGTCCAAGCTTCGACAACAACAGATCTTTCGACAGCCAGAGCCAGCCCGGTCGTGCCCCCAGTGCTCCACCCGCTCCTCTGACGAACAATTTCGGTGCGCCACTGAGCAAGCAGACATCGGCCAACTCGTCAACGAACAGCAACCCGGATGCGCTTCCACAGCATCCCGTTCCCGTCAGACCGGGTCTAATGAACGGCGGCTACAACAATCAGTCCCCACAGAACAGACGTGAGCAGGATCCAAGAATGGCTGGGCCCCCACAAGCGCAGCCACAAGCTCGATCACATCCACCTCCTGCGGGATCTGCCTCACCTACAGACTCTCGTCGTTCTTCCGTCCATGTACCTGTCACACAAGCTGAAATCAATCAACTCCAATCGCTGGTCAATGCGCACCCGCAGGACGCTGCTACCGCTCTGTTATTAGCCAAAAAATTGGTCGAGGCTTCGAATGTTCTGGCATCCGAGAATGGTCGTCTGGATGCCCGACAGACATCGAAAAACCGCGAACGTTATATCTTCGATGCTCATCGCCGAGTCAAGAAGCTTGTATCGAGCGGCTATCCCGATGCAATGTTCTATCTTGCCGACTGCTACGGTCAAGGACTGCTCGGCCTCGAAGAAGATCCCAAAGAAGCCTTCACCCTCTACCAACAAGCCGCAAAGGCAGGCCACGGCCAAGCCGCGTACCGCACAGCAATGTGCTGCGAAATCGGTCCAGACGAAGGCGGAGGCACCCGGCGCGACCCCCAAAAAGCAGTCCAATGGTATCGCCGCGCCGCGCAACTGCAAGACGTGGCCGCCATGTACAAGCTCGGCGTCATCTGCCTCAAAGGCCTCCTCTCGGAGCCCAAGAACGTCGTCGAAGCCGAGCGCTGGCTCAAACGCGCCGCCGACAAAGCCGACAAGGAGAACCCACACGCGTTGCATGAGCTGGGGATGCTGTACGAGCCGGACCACGCGGACCGGGACGTCAGGGCGAAAATCATCCCCGACGAGAAGTACAGCAGGGAGTTGTTCTTCCGCGCAGCCCAGATGGGGTTCATGAAGAGCCAGTTCCGTCTGGGGCAGGCGTATGAGTATGGTGCATTGGGGCTGCCGGTCGATGCAAGGAACTCGATCGCTTGGTATAGCAAGTCGGCGGCGCAGGGGGAGCATCAGGCTGAGCTGGCGCTGAGTGGATGGTAAGTTTTCTTCCCCTATACAACTATCTACGTGTTCTGTGGTCAATCGTGCTAATCGAATGCAGGTATCTCACCGGTGCAGAAGGTATCCTGCAAAACTCGGACACGGAAGCGTACCTCTGGGCGCGCAAAGCGGCTATGGCTGATCCGCCGTTGGCCAAGGCTATGTTTGCCATGGGATACTATACCGAGACGGGTATTGGGTGTCCCGCAAATCTAGAGGAGGCAAAGCGCTGGTATGGTCGTGCGGCGAGCTATAAGTTCCCGAAGGCGATCGATCGGTTGGAGGAGATCAAGCGGACGGGTGGGAAAATGCCGAAGGAGCAGAAGGGGGCTAGGTTGCAGAGAAAGGATATCAAGGATAAGGTGAAATGATCACCCGGCAAGAGAGGTGAGGGAAGGGATTGTATAGGGTTATATCATGGCATGGATTGGGAGAGGCGTTGGTGTGGTTCTGGGCTGCGTGCGCTGCTGTTTGCTCTCGCGGATACCCCCTTACTACCACTTTGGAAGATGTTTGATGGTTTTCTGCCAAATTAGGTGGATATGAATTAATGCTGAGTCCAATTGCGACTTTCTTCATACAGTTGTCTAGTGCATTTCTCGAAGTGATATGGTTTAAAGGGGTATGAGGACCTGCTCCGCCTTACTTGTCCTTTGTATTCGACCAAAATTCCTACACTGTGCCATCTTCGCCGCTTGACCCATAACGCGATTATGCCTGTGGCAAAGTCGTCGTCGTTCCCTCGATGGTTCTTGTCCTCACGTCCTTTCCCGCTCTTCGTCCGAACATGACATCCACAAGCTTCTAGCATCCCGCTTAGAAGGGCGGCAGATAGAAGGGGTACCCGCCGTTCTTGATCCTGAAGACGCTCATCAGGAAACTATAGGTACCGAACATGATGCCGCCATAGACAAAGACGGCGATCTTCTGCGTGCGAGCGTCGGCCATGCGCGGTACCTTAAGGGCAAGCGAAATGGTCACGAACGAGAGGACTCCATCTGCAAACTGTTAGCTGCCTTCTGTCCCATGCCTACAAACAGGCATTGTGTGTACGTACAAATAGCAGCAATGATCTGCGTCTCCAGACCAAACTGGTTCTGAAAGCCGCCAGCAAAGTACGAGACCTTGCCCTTGCCGTCGCCAGCCACGTACGGCACCTTGCGGATGTGGTTGAACATGTGGCCAGAGGTGAACAGCAGGATGGCGATGAGGCTGATGGCGGCCCAGAGGTTGCGGTTCTGTACGATGGGCAGGATGTGCGGCGCCGCCACAGTGAGGAAGCTGATTGCGCCGAGGATGGCGACGGTCGTCGTAATTATCTTTACCCAGTCCGTGGGCCGAACGAGGCGGGGGTGGGGCCCGGGTGTCACGGAGGAGATGAAATTGTGGGTGGTGTCGGCGTTGGAGCTGGAAGGGTCAGTATGGCGTGGACAGAGTGAGGGACTTGAAGGCATACGCTTGGTTGAAGTCGAGGCGCTTGGGTTGGCCATCGGGTTTTGCGTGAGGGCCTTCGGTGGGAGGGAAGACGAGGAGGATTGGAGCGGTTTGGAGACCCAGCTGTGGATATCATTAGACATGGGCGAGATCATGTAGATTTGAGCTCAACTTACCGACTGAAAGGTACCCTTGCCGTCGAGAAAGTCGAGTGTGCCGAACACCGTCCGCGACTGGGCTCCCTTGTCGCCCTTGATCCAGCTTCGAGCCAACAGGTCCCACTCGGGCTGGAATTCGTTACAGAGTGCGCATCCGAAACGAGCATCAAGCGCAGTCAACAGGATTGCGGAAGAGTAGTTGCGTGGCGCACCAACGAGCCTGCTGTAGCTCGAGTCCGTGAGCTTCAATGGGCCGGCCTTGGTAAGCTGCTTGGAGTGATAGTCGTTGAACTTCTCGTCGCCCGTCTGTTTGGCGCCCAGGGCGGCCAATGGCAGCAGCAGGGATGCCGTGAGGGTCTGAAGAAGCTTCATGGTCGCTGCCTCGACGGATGGGGTTGTGGAGAAGGGTGATGAGGGTGATTTGGAGTGGACGGCCGACAGCTGTCACTGTTCGCTATAGGTGGCAGTCGGAGAGAGTCACGTGCCCCCGCAAAATGGTCGCGACGACGCCTCGTGAGCTCGGAAATATTCTTGACTCAAGGAAGCCAGGACAAACATATATCCTAGGGATTGTGGACTGCAATTGGGATGCTGGATCTTCGGATTGCTGCAGAAGAGCCATGAGCTACCAGGACAGCGCTCAGAAACCGAAGGACAAGCTTACCGCCCATGCAGGACAGAAACGCAAAGATGCTCCCACCAACCTCGGCGGCTCTTCTACTAAGCGACCCAAGCCTGGTAATGACAAAAAGCTGCAACAACAACAACAACAACCCAAGAAGGCAGGCAATTCACCTGCGGGGGCCCATGGCAAGCATGCACAAACAGCAAAGCAAAAGCGGCAACAATCCACACGCGATGCCCGTACACTGGTGACCCAGACCACTTCGAAAGCTTTCAAGAATGGAGAATTGGACGTGGACCGCTTCGTCAAGGCTCGCGAGTTTGAGATCCGTGCGCTGCAGGAGGGACTCGAACGCAGTAAATTGGGGCGCAATCGGCGCGCCTTCCAACAAGTGCCCAAGGATATGCGCCGGCGAGCGGGAGCATGGGATGTCAAGAAACTGCCGAAGCACAGGCGGGGCCGAGCCGCGCGGGAAATCGCAGAGGACAATACACCGACAGGTAAGGCGCGGAGGAAGAAGCTGACTCGAAACCTGCGTCTGCGTCTAGAAACAGTTAAGAAGCTCAGGGCGCTGGGGGCCAGGGGTAAGGCAGCAAAGGCAAAAGCGAAAGAGGAAAAGGTAGAGAAAGCACGGTCTACTGGGACCGTTGTTGCGACTCGGGATGCAAAAGTCAAGAAGAATACTCTGCGCCAGCCGGGACCTGTCAAAGCGAAGTTCAGGAAGCGACAGATTCACAAGACGTGGTTGCCGACACATATGTTCCATGCTAAAAGGGCGCATATGTCTCCGGCGATGGAGCCGGTGTGGCGATTTGCTATGCCACTTACTCCGACGCTCAAAAGCTACCGACCAACGCATAGAGCTGCCACCGAGAGAGGAGCCATTGCTTGGGATGTCAGTTACATGGCCACTATTTCACTTGACGGCGTCGAAGCTAGTCTACTTGGACTGCTTAAGGGGCTACATGCGGAACTACCTAGTGGCCAGCATGCCCGGCTTTGGAAGAACGGTGTTCGGTCATGGCATGGATGGTTGTTCATGAGAGAGGATAGAACGAGAGCTATCTGTCCTGCAACGGTGATCTGGAGAGCAGAGCCGGACTCAACGTCGGCAATGTTGGCACGAGATACATTGGCGAAACCGGTCAAGCGGAGTATCTTCGTCAGGGCCCATCCTTCAGCTTTTCATCAATTGTGGGAAGAGGTGATCCGACTATGCAAGGTACAAAAACCTCAAGTCGCAGCAGAGGATCGGCGTTACGATATTGGCAGCATTGAGGTGGCGGGTCCTGGGTCTACAGAAGCGTTACAAGCAGTGTTGTGGCCTTCACAAGATTCCGACGGTCAGATTATGGATGACGTGGGCAGGTCATGGCAGTCTCTTCGTGGTCTGGACACACCCGCATCTCTTCCGCCGAACGCCACACTTGCATTCAAGATCTCAGATCCGCGGCTGCACCACCCACCGCGTACTGTGGAGCTACCTTCCGATCAGCAGACAGTTCTGAAGGGCATTTTCGCCCTGGACACCCGTGACCAGACCGCACCGCAGGCCATCTTCGATTCGGTCGCTCGCCGTGGCGCAATCGCAGCCATGCAGAGTCAGAAGGCCATCAATAGACGTAAGGGTCAGTCCACTCCAGGGGAATATCCTACACCTCAGTCAACAGATCCTAGCATTCCCGTCCTACTTTTCGCATCATCTATCGGCTCAACTGTTGTCAATAATTCGGCGAGAAAATCAAAAGCCATTTCTTGGACTGTTCTGCTGCCCTGGAAAGCTGTGTTACCGGTCTGGCACAGTCTCATGTACTATCCTCTATCCACAGGTGGCCAGCCTCGCTTTGGTGGCCTGGAGCAACACCGCCAGCTAGCGTTTGAGAATGGGCAGCCATGGTGGCCTGGCGATTTTGCAGGGACCAAAGCCGGGAACGAGTGGATCGAGCGAGAGACGGATTCACGCAAAAAGGCGTGGGAGCGAAGACCAAGGTCTCGCCGCGTGGCGTTCGAAACTCTGGACCTTGGGGCAGAGAAGAAGGGCGAGCTCGGTGAAGGCTGGGCAATGCCCTTCGGCCTGCTCCTAGCGGATGAGCCCGCAGACGAAGAGCCTGCGAACGACACGACGCAGCCTAGTGAGAATATAGAAAAGGAGATGCAACACATATCGTCGGCTCAGGCGCTAGCGCTCCTCCATGCACCCAAAGACTTATCGAACAATACCATATCGACAGGCCTGTTCACAGTCCGCATCACATTCCTAGGGCGGGGCACGCCCAAGCCCTGTGCTCGCATTTACACGCTCCCTTCCACCCCTGATGACAAGCAGAAATGGACCGCACTGCTCCCAGCACAGTATCTCCCGCCAGGCGCCCGGCCACAACCAAGACGCAGGGACAAATCAAACCTACCCACCTCGCGCGGGAAGGAGGTAGACATCGCCGCATTGGCAAAGGAGCTTCTCTCGGGTCCGCCGGAGGAGGACGAGAACTGTCCGGCGTGTCCAGGGAAGGAGGATCTGATCGGTTTCGTGACGAGCGGAGCCTTCAACCTCCGTGAAGGAAAGGGAACAGCGGTCGGTAGTCTGGGTGTGAGTAAGGTCAGGAGTTACTGGTCAAGGGAGGCGGGGAATCTGAAGGGCGAGAAGATGAGAAAGGTGTGTGTGGTCAGGAACGCAGGAGAGAGAGTGGGAAGGTTGGCGATCTGGGAGCTTGCGTAGCTGTCTGCTCGCTTTCAAGGAGGACATGAGATAGCTGAAGCTGGAGTTGTAGCATGACGCGGAAGAACAGCGCGGACTACTAAGACTCCTTAAATCCGGAGGAGACGATATCGGGGATTACTGCCTGAAACAGCTCCGGCGAACATCTCAACGGCTTGTACCCCGGCAATATATATATATGA
This sequence comes from Myriangium duriaei CBS 260.36, assembly GCA_010093895.1. NCBI lineage: Eukaryota > Fungi > Ascomycota > Dothideomycetes > Myriangiales > Myriangiaceae > Myriangium > Myriangium duriaei. The sequence goes on from ML996091.1 coordinate 796,293, forward strand.
GCATCCTACCACGTCTTGGCCCACTCCCTTCGTCATCTTCTATTCTCTTGCAAATCAAAACCTCAATTAGTAAAGTCTCTTTCAGCACATACACACACACACACAATGGATGTGCCATACGATCCCGAATTCTTAAGAATCATCCAGCCCATGCTGGCCATGGAGGAACCTCCACCCCTTGCGGTAGGCGATATTGAAGGTCGTCAAGCAATGGTCAATCCTCTATTCCGGATGATGATGTCCCATCAGCCTCCAACCCCCGACATCAAACAGACCACTATACACGCTACAGCCAAAGACGGGCATCAAATACCAATCCTAGCCTTCGAACACACAACAATCACCTCGTCCTCGCCCGGACCAGCTCTCCTCTTCCTTCACGCAGGCGGTCTCATCCTGGGCTCAGCAGCAGACTTCGCTCCTCAAGCAGCAAACCTTGCCGCTGCAACCGGAAGGCCCGTGTACAGCATCGAGTACCGCCTTGCCCCATCGAGTACCGCCTTGCCCCAGAACATCCCTACCCCGTCCCGCTGCACGACGCTCTAGCGGCATTCGAGTACCTCCAACATAACGCGAGTGAGCTCAACATCGATCCCGCACGGATTGGTCTCTACGGTCTAAGCGCGGGCGGCAATCTCGCCGCAGGACTGGCACTACTGACACGGGATCAGCGGGTGTCGCCCCCACCCGCAGCGTGCATGCTCCTGTACCCGATGCTGGACGACAGGACAGTCCAGGCTGTGCCGGCGGGCATAGCGGACAAGCTGCGGTGGAAGGTGGGCGACAATCAGACGGGGTGGGGCGCGTATCTGGGTGACAAGTACGGGACGGACGGCGTGGACAGTTATGCTGCTCCTGCGCGGGCAACGGATCTTAGTAACCTCCCGCCAGTATATATTGACATTGGCGGGCTGGATCTGTTCACGGATGAGGCGATGGCATTTGCGCAGAGGTTGCTGAGGGCCGGAAACAGGGTGGAATTACACGTGTTCCCTGGCGTTTTTCATAGCTGGGAGTTAGTTGCGCCGGGCATTGAAGCTTCATTGCTCGCGGCTGAGGCGAGGATTAAAGCTGCTACGAGGTTTTGAGGCCGGAGCAGAGTTGGTAAACAGATGGGTAAATAGAGGGGCTACGCGATTGACAAATCACACCTCGGCTGAGCGCAGCATGGTGGGGACACTGTGCCCCGCACTCACCCCCACGGCGTCCCCGCAGCCCCATCCAAGTCGACGAGACTCTGACGTTGTACCACCGCGTTGCCGCGGTCATCGGTCTTGTACGCATAAGTATCTCTCTCGTCCTGTGTCTTTCCTGATCCATATAATAAAACCCATCTCCATTCCGTCCCAGCCCATCCTCTCCTCCCTCATTTTCTGACCCAATTCCAACCACTCCCTCCACAACCACGCACCATGTCCGGCGTCCAAGAAGGGCACCTCCCCTCCCACCCGGACCCCTCCAAAACCCACTCAAAGAACGACCAAAACAATGCGCCCTCCTACGGCCTCTACCAAAACCACCTCTACGCCGCGGGCATGCTCCACAACACCCTCCCCTCCGTCACCACCGACCCCAACAAGCTCGAACACCAAGCAAAGTCCAAGATGGCGCTCAAAGCCTACAACTACGTGGCTGGCGGCGCCGGCGAGCGCGCCACCATGGACGCCAACCGCCTGGCGTTCCGCACGTGGAAGCTCGTGCCGCGGATGCTTCGGCCGTCCGGGGGCGGCGGGCAGCGGAGCACGCGCGCGACCATACTGGGCGAGGAGTACGACAGCCCCGTGATCGTGGCGCCGGTCGGGGTGCAGAAGCTGTTCCACGAGTGCGGGGAGGAAGGCTCGGCCAGGGCGGCGGCCAAGGTCCGGGTGCCGTACTGCATGTCGACGGCTGCGTCGGCGACGATAGAGCAGGTCGCGGCCGCGAGTGGCGCGGGGGAGAGGTGGTATCAGCTTTATTGGCCGCAGGATCATAGTATTACTCTGTCGTTGTTGGGGAGGGCGAAAAAGGCGGGCTTTAGGGTGCTGTTGGCCACTTTGGATACTTGGGCGCTGTCGTGGCGGCCGTGGGATTTGGATGAGGCGTATGTGCCGTTCATGACGGGGATGGGGAATCAGGTGGGGTTCTCGGATGAGGTATTTAGGAAGATGTTGAAGGATAGAGGGGCAAAAAGCCCGGAGGAGGATGTCGTGGGCGCGAGTTTGGCGTGGCAAAAGGAGGTGTTTTCGGGCGCGACGCATAGTTGGGAGGATGTGAAGTTGTTGGTGGACAATTGGGATGGGCCGGTGGTGTTGAAGGGGATTCAGCATCCCGAAGACGCAAAGAAGGCGGCGGAGATGGGCGTTAAGGGAATCGTGGTGTCGAACCACGGTGGAAGACAGATGGATGGTGCCGTGGGAAGTCTTGAGATGCTCCCAGAGGTCGTGGAAGCACTCAAGGGTACTGACGTCGAGGTGCTCTTCGATTCTGGCATCAGAACCGGCGTGGACATCATCAAGGCCATAGCTCTGGGCGCCAAGGGCGTGCTGGTCGGACGCCCATGGGTGTACGGCATGGGTATTGCAGGAGAAAAGGGAGTCGAAGCAGCGCTGAGGGGCCTGTTGGCTGATCTGGATCAGAGTATGGGTCTAGCGGGCATTGCCAGCCTCAACGATCTGAACAAGGATTGGCTGCGCCGAAGCTTTTACCCCGGCGATCGTCACTCGAACAACTAGTTCGAGACCTGGGATTGCTGGAGCATGATGTGCAAAGGCTGGCATGCAGTGGGTATCTAGGCACATAGAGTATACAACGAGTTCAACCCAATTGCACCCTACAGCCCCACAATCCTTCTCAGTCCTTTGATCTTCTGGCCCCATCCACCGTATCCCAACTCTACCACTCCCCTGCCAATACCGGGCCCCTTCTCAGTCATAGGATAATCCAATCCAGGAGGTATACTCGTCCTCACCCACCCAGGCAACCTATCCTCACAGACACTCTTGACAGCACATAGTCCTCGAAGCCCTTCCTCGCCCGCAAATCTCCCATAGCCACTTCCTTTCACTCCGCCAAACGGCAACTGCACCGCATATGTGGTCGCAAAGTCATTGACAGCCACCATCCCCGCCTTGATGCCCGCTACACACGTGCGGAGATTCTCTCTTGCTTGCGCAGACGACGTGGGGCCGAATACCGATGCGCCCAGTCCGTACGAGGTGCTGTTGGCTATCTCCAGCGCCGCAGGAAGTGATTCGGCTCGCATCAGCAGGGCGACTGGGGCGAACAGCTCTTCCTGGGCAATGCGCATGGTCGGCGTCACATCGACCAGCAGCGTGGGCTGGAAGTAGTGCGCGTGCGGGTACTTGGGGTGGTGATGACGCTTGCCGCCGGCGAGCAGGCGTGCGCCATGAGATACAGCGTCGGCGATGAGCGACTCGAGCTTGTCGAAGCCGGCAGGGCTGATGCAGGCGCCGACATCGACGTTGTCTTCTGTTAAAGCGCTGCCGGGGCGTAGCGCGCGAATGCGAGGCTCAAGGATGGCAAGGAGCTGTGTGTAAGCTTGGGGTTGGGCGATGATGCGCTCGATACCGATGCAGTTCTGGCCTGCGGATTGGAAGACGCCGCGCATGAGAATACTGGCGATGCGCTGAGTCTCGGAGCTGGGGAGGGGTTTGTGAGATGGCGAGTCCAGGATCAGTGAAGGGTCTTTGCCACCTAGTTCTACGACCACGGGAGTCAAAGCTTTAGCAGCTGAGGTACAGACAGCATGAGCAACGGGGCGTGAGCCGATAAAAGTGAGATGCGATATGGCTGAGTGCGAGGTAAGGTGGTCTGCTACGTGCGGCCAGCATGTTATCGACTGAACGAGATTGGGTGAATGTCCGCATGCTGTCAGAGCACCGCGGACGATAGCGGTAAAGTAGATCGACGACCAGGCGGTGGCCTCTGAGTTCTTGACGATTATTGCATTGCCAGTGAACAGGCTCGAAATCATTGGCCCGATAAGATTGTGAAAGGGGTAGTTCCAGCTAACACAGGCAGCAACCACGCCCAGCGGTTCATAACGGACAGAATTCTTCTTGTACATCATAAGAAAGTTGGTTGGCCTGCTTTCGGTAGTCAAGGCTGCCTCGCCATGATCGATAGTCCATTGCAGCTTCTCGGCTGTGACGAGGATCTCTCCAAATAGAGCATCAACCCTGGTCTTGCCAGAGTCTAGGCAAGCGGCCGTGACAATGTCGTCCTGGTGCTGCAGGAGAAATCTCAGCAGCGTCTTGAGCACACGTCGTCGCTCGGCAAAGCTCGTTGTTGCCCATGTTGGTTGGTCTGCCTGAGCACGGGCAATGGCACGGTCGACGCTATCAACGGTGGCAGGATTGACGAGTCCAAGAGACTGGCCAGTGGCGGGACAGTAGCATTGAACAGCGGTAGAGCCCGGAACCTTCGTGCATTAGCGGTGGACTTCTTATGCTTGTAGATGGCTCATACCTTCAAGGACGGATTCTCAAGCACCTTGCCAGTCCAGCCAGGGCGGCATTCTTCAGGCAGGGAAACCTTAAAATCCACAGCTTGCTCCAGATCAGACCTCAAGAGCCATAATAACAGATTTATGATACCAATGGCGGCAGTCGCAATCAAAATCGACGACGAGTTGTCATCGACTGTGGCGAGGAAATCCATCGATGGAGGTGTCACGGTGTTGGTTATCGTCGGAGTGAAAACAAAAAGTTACCCGACCAAACCCAAAAAAAGTCAGGCCATTGCGACTGTGATGCCGATGCTCGACGTTCACAAGTTGCCATACACAACTTGCACTAACAAGGCACGAATTTTTCGAAATAATAATTTTGTACATGTTTATTATGTATCACATCCAAAGACAGCTATGCAACACTGGATTAATACCTATTTCTTCTCCTTGGGTGCCAACATCAGTTCAGGGCGGACGTGCTGGTCGAATTGCTCCTCGCTCAAAGCTTTAAGCTCCATAGCGCTTTCCTTGAGCGTAAGGCCCTTCTTGTGGGCATTCTTGGCGACCTTGGAGGCCATGTCGTAACCAATGACCGGGTTGAGGCATGTGACAAGCATCAAACTGTAATATCGTCAGCGAGGGAACAGTAGGACAGTGCAGGGGTATTCTTACCTCTCGTGTAGCAGAGCGTCGATGCGCTTCTCGTCAGCCTCCATACCCACCACGAGGTTCTTCTCGAAGCTCCTCATGCCGTCAGCCAGCAGCCGTGAGCTGTGCAACAGGTTCCTGATCATGACCGGCTTGAAGACGTTCAGCTCGAAGTTGCCTTGCGATCCTGCGAATGTGACGGCGGCCTGGTTGCCGAACACCTGAGTGCACAGCATGGTCAAGCTCTCGCACTGGGTAGGGTTAACCTTGCCTGGCATGATAGATGAGCCCGGCTCGTTCTCTGGCAGCTTCAACTCGCCCAAACCGCAGCGAGGGCCAGATCCGAGGAAGCGAATATCCTGAGCGATCTTGAACAGAGACGTAGCCAAGGTGTTGAGCTGACCGTGGGCCTCGACAATGGCGTCGTGAGCCGCAAGCGCCTCGAACTTGTTGGGAGCGGTATGGAACGTGGTTCCGGTCAACTTGCTGACTTCAGTAGCGATATCCTCGGCGAAACCTTTGAAGGTGTTGAGGCCGGTTCCGACAGCGGTACCGCCTTGGGCCAGGTTCCTCAAGCGGGGCAGAGCAGATTCGACGCGCTCGATGCCGTACTCTAGCTGCTGCACGTAGCCCGAGAATTCCTGGCCGAGAGTCAAGGGGGTAGCGTCCTGCAGATGGGTCCTGCCGATCTTGATGATCTTCTCAAACTGCTGTTCCTTCTTCTTCAAAGCGTCCCTCAGGCTGCGGAGGGCGGGGAGCAGGTCCTGCTCGAACTCGAGGACAGCGGCAATATGCATGACGGTGGGGAAGGTGTCGTTAGACGAGGCAGACATGTTGACGTGGTCGTTGGGGTGAACAGGCTTCTTGGAGCCCATGGTGCCACCGAGAATCTCAATGGCACGATTGGAGATGACCTCGTTGGCGTTCATGTTGGATTGCGTACCCGAACCGGTCTGCCATACGACGAGAGGGAAGTGGTCAACAAGCTTGAGGGAAGCGACCTCTTCGGCGGCCTGCTGGATAGCTTTTCCGATTTTGGGGTCTATTTCAGGCTATTAGCAAAAGGCAAGCCCGGCGACCGTCGCGATGCATACCAAGTCCGAACTTCATGTTGACGGTAGCAGCAGCTCCCTTCAGAATACCGAACGCGCGGACAATGGGCGGCGGCATGCGATCCTGGGGCTGGTTGATCTTGAAGTTCTCGAGCGAGCGCTCGGTCTGGGCGCCCCAGTACTTGTCCGAGGGGACCTGGATCTCGCCGAAGGCATCGCTCTCCGTGCGCGTTGATGAAGCCATGGCTGCTGTGTGCGAGAAGTATCGTGGGCGGGAAGCGGATCTGGATAGGGCGGAGGATGTATGGCGAGGAGCAGCAGATCGAAGGTGGAAAGCGCGAGCGGGGATTGAAGCTCTGCAGGTGGAGGCAGCTGCTAGTCCCGAGGCAACCCGCGGGGCTGACGAGCGTAGGCGATACATGGCTAGGATGATGTGCAGGCTTGAGAGTGGAGGCCTTCAATTGGGCTTGAGGACGTATACAGTCGGTCGATCCTGGAGAACCCCAGCTATATGATCTTCTGTGACGATGTTATGGCCTGGAAATGTCCTGGGAAAAAAATAAACCGCCGTCATCGCGGGTTGGGGTCCCGGTTGCGGCTCCGGCAAGCACAGGGCGATTGAGCCAGAAGTCCCCGGTCCGACTTTTACCGACTCTGGGTGGTGGTCAAAAGTCTCGACCAGGACCTAAGTTATGCTCAAACTCACGTCTGCCATGCGATTGTGATCGATGATATCAACATTAACGACAAGAGAAAGAATATTTGTTCCAATGTTCCCAGCAATGCTGGACAGACCGACCTCGGAGAGCCATCTCGAATGGCGACATCATATAGTGGCGCCGCCAAGGTTGGACAACATGCCTTGGTCTTTCTTAGTTCGGACGAGTGGCATCAGAGAAATTTGGACGCTTGGAGGCTGAGGCAAAGTATCGATGCACGGCATCAGTGTGTATCCTTATCCTTCATGAGCTCATGTCCTGCATCAGCCCTGTCTGGCCGGGTCCGCCGGATGTAACAGGTTTGACGTTTCGTCTGTCCCAGGACACGAGCCAAAATCTGGTCAGCGTCTGCTCAGCCTCAATGTCGCACAGGCATCACGCACCACCGTCTCATATGCTTATTGTAAAAAGTCCCGTTTTCAGCTTCAAGGAAGGCAAGCTTTCCCTGAGGCCTGGCAACGAGGCTTGGTCAGGCCTCCACTTTCCCTTTCAGTTGAGAGTTTAGAAGACATTTGCTTCTTTATCCCAGCACTGCGCCTTCCTTGATCCTCCTACTCGCTATCCATATGTAGTTGTTGTTTTTCTTTCTTTCTTTTCTTCGCGAACACCTCTTCACTACAACATGGGTCCGACACTGAAGGAAGAAAAGGTAGCGAGCTTCAACAAGATCGCCGCAATCCATACACTCTTGATATATCACCTAATCGATGGCATCGACAAGATAAGCGTTATATTCAGCCTCGACCTCTACATATCGCGATTGCCTGATGGCAAGACCGAAGACCGACCTGGAGATTTGTTGCCAGAGTACCTGCGCTTCTGCCTCGCCGCCGTCTTCTTGGGTGGATCAATATATGGCACCGCTAAGAAACAGCTCTACACAGGCCAACACCCAATCGTGGGCGGTCTCATCTTGACCTTTGGCCAACTGGCTACACTTTGGTGTTTGACCACCAGTTTGCTCGAGCCGGAGCTGCTACCCTCGACTGCAAAGTTCTTCGGTTTCCTCTCCGTCGGTCTGATCTGGACTTCGTTTATTCACATCGGGAGCTTTATGCGGCAATACTCGAGCAGGTCGGGCTCTCTCTGTACATTGCTGTCCCTCCTTCTGACTTTCATATAGGAGCGATGATGAGACGGGAGAGGTTGATGCGGTTCCCAATACTTCAAAGAGTGTTATTGAAGCATTGTTGTCAGCCGGCGAGAAGACCAACTTCCTTCCACTTCCTATTCCAATGCGGACCAGCAAGGAGCCTGAAACGCTCCCTGATGGCATGGTCTAAACAAATATGCTGCGTCTTCTGGTGTGGTGCTGAACAAAGTCGCCCTAGAAAAATTACCAAGAAGGTCAAGATTTATGCCGGATTTGAACACTATGAAACCATCTCCGAGCCACCGAGAAGCTCGATTCTGTTCGAATACTGTGCTGGGTCTGCCGCTTCCACATTCAGGCCATAGAATGAGCACCTTCGATCAGTGTCCAACTCCGTTTTAGAAGCTGTCCCAGTCGATGATTTTCAACCAGCTTTCCGCCCAGAGTCGATCCTTCTTCTCAGCCTCGGGCGTCTTTTCGCTACGCAGTCCTGGAAACTGTGAAGTCACTTGATTCGCCGACCAGACGAAAACATCCCAATAAATGAAACTGGCGCAAATCCATGTCCATACATGGAGATCTACTCTATGTGGGTAGATGGTCATCGCGGCCCATCCTGAGAACCACGTCGCCAGTCTGAAAAGCTTCCATGCGGCCAGGACTATAAGCGCCATGGTGCGATATGGTCCGTTTTGGGCGTGCCATCTCGCACTGCTTGGCACCTGTCCGGCTATCACGAAGGCTATGAGTGAAGTCTGAAAGTGCTGGTACAGGATAGGTGCGGCAACGGCTCTCCACCGGTCGTATTCATGCTTCGGAGCATCTACCCTATATGTCCTGAAAGCCCATTCGAGGATCCCAAGTCCGCCAATAATATGGTAGCTTATCAAGGTTAGCGCTCCTGTCCGCCAGTCGAAAAGCATGGTTGGACAGGCAGTTGCTTGCAGAGCTGGAATTGAAGAATTGAGCAGAGCGAGGACGAGCTGACAAAAGAGTTGTTTTGTATTTATGCAAGAAATCCAACTTTCAATGAGGCTGTACTTAGCCGAAAGCTTAAGGCCTAAATGTGTTGGACGCTACACCCATCTTGTGGACCGAGGAGGTTCCACATGCTGTCAGACAGCCATACATGCCATTTATAGTCCAATTTGACGAGCCGAGCACTTGTCTGTGCTGTGTTGCCGAGAGTAATCACTGTGAATTGCGTGTTATCCGCGCATGGGACGAACAAGCGGTAAACCTTCTGGAAGCCGAATCGAATCCGCCACCATCCGGGAAGCCGCCACCACCGCCCAGCGCCGCCTCGGCATGAGGCTTCAATGTGATCATGCGTATATACGGCGTTCCGCGCTCAACTGTAAGCTGTAGCTGTTCACATGAACCCTGCGCCGCCGGCTGGTGGACGACTCATCTGTGGAGTGGCTAACAGCGGTCCTATGATGAGGACATGCAAATTCTCCTGTTAAAAAACTAGATGTAAAATGCTTTGTTATCCGGAGAATGTTCGCAGCTTCAGGGTTCAAGCTTAAAGGCAATATTAAGCCAAATGGTCACAACGCAGAATTATATGTTAAGGGATATATTGCAGGAAATTGAGTTGACAAGCAGGTACGACCACACCCGCATGAAAGCTTCGGATCCCGTTCGATCTCCTGTAAATAAGCATGTGAGGGACTCGTTAGTAGTTGCGTGGGTGACCAGCAGCGAATCCGGGTTGTTGTACTTTTTGCCATTTTTTTGCCATTTTTTTGCCATTTTTTGGTATATATGCTTGCTTCCTCATTAATCATTAGGTCTGCATGCTTCGATGTTGTACTTTTGTCGGTGATCGTGAAAAAATAAATCTTCGTATTCGTGTGAATGTCATTAACTCGTCTCTGGCACCTCGATTCTTAGCTCTATATACACCGCTTCATCCTTCTGTACACAGCATGTCTAATTCACACAGAGCCCTTCTCTACGGTGCGAGCTGCAGCCAGCAATCCTTATAACACGTCACGGTAGGCAATGTTCGTACCCTGCTTGTAGTCTTTAGAGTAAGATGCTTATCGTGTCGCATGCTTCACGTTATGACGCGAAGTCATTGGAGAGTCGCATCCCTGGAAGGCAATCTGCAGGACGGAAATCAAGCAACTGGTCCATCCAGCCCTGCTGCGAATACTGTAATGGCGTTCGGTTGACAAAGTCGTGGAGACAGCCACATTCGTGAGAACGTAGCCGTACTTGACCTGGATCATGATTCAGATCCATTCCGTGGCGCTTGGCGACCGTAGACATGCATAGCGGTCCTTCCAAGCCCTTTGAACACCAATGAGCCCACACCAGGACACATGTTCTCGTCACGTTTCATCCACAATCCACAGCAAGAACAAATTCAACACTTCGGGTCAATCACCCACCACCCACCGTCTTCTTCACCAACACCACCGCCGCCTGCGGCTCCAGCCGCCGATAATACCCCTCCTCGATTCTAACCTCCTCGAACCCTCTCGTGGCGTACCACCTCCTCCCCTCCTCGTTTGCAATCCAAGTATGCGCCCCGACCGTCTGCACGCCGTATCTCTCCCTCGCCACTGCCTCCACCCTGCGCAGCAGCTCCTTCGCCACTCCCAGCCCTCTGAATGGGCTTAATAGTGTTAGTGACGAGATGTACAGCATCCTCTCCTCGGGGCCCTGTCTACGCGCGCGCGCGATGGAGGTGAATGCCGTCGTCAGCGCTGCAGTGTTGGGAGTGGGGGCATCGGGACTGAGCAGGCGGCACCGGATGCCGCCTATGAGCTTTGGCGGGTTGGGACCGTCGGTCCAGATCGCGGCGAGTGATATGGAGGCGGTGGTGGGGTCGGCAATGATCTCGGAGTAGAAGGAGGTAGGATAGGGAATTGGTAGAAGAAGAGCATTTATTCGCTTGAGGTGGGGGAGATTGGCTTGGGTGATGGGTCCGAAGGAGAGGTTAGGATGGAGAGATTGGAATGCGGTAGAAGCCGAGACTGTAGTGCCGATAGGCGGTGATGTTAAAGCGGACGGCGAGGGTGATATGGAGTCTCTGTGAGCAATATGGTCGTGGTCGCTTTCAGGTGGTGGCGTGGGGATTGCCGTGACATAGGGAGGAGTTGGTAAGTTCGTCTTTAGACTCTCCTTTTGCGCCGTAGCTTTCTTTAACCATCCTGCCAGTGAAGTCTGCATATTTCCATGCTCATGGGTTCGCCGACAGTAAAGCCACGAATAGTCGCATAAAATATCTATATATTGACCAACCCGGATCACGCGACGTGCACGCGTCCGGCTGTATGCTCTCCCAGATCTCTTGGCAGACGACGCCGATTCGACCCGAAGGCAAAACTTCGGCCCCAGCGGACCGATAGAGAGCAGCAACCTCGAGCGAGAGCAACGCAGAGAAAGATTGCCGGCTCAGACCAGATCAATCACCCCTCATCCACTTCACAACCTGCCATTGAGTTCTCCAGTATGGGCAGTGGTGGCTCAAAATCGGCGGGCGACCCGTCGTCGCATGTATTCTCAGCGTATGCGACACTATTCACTCAAGCATGACGAGCCTTTCACTGATATCTTCAAGGGAGACTCCTGTCCGTTTCTCACAGCAGGTCCTAGACTCGTTACAAGGCAGCTCCGAGGTGCGCCGTCGTCAATTGTGAATTGAAAGGAACCCTTGGACTAATCTTCTGCAGACGGACTCCACACGAGCTCGCGCGCAAGAGCAGCACATTCAAGCCCGCGTGCAGGCCGAGCTGGCTAAAATCCGGGACACGGAAGGCGCAAGACTGCAATCACTGCTGGCAGACCTGACCCCGTCCGAGGAGAGCGACGACAAAGCTCAGTCGGAAGGTGTTGTATCCAAGCTGACTGGCGGTTCGTCAGCAGGTGTCGATCGCACGCACGACAGTGTGAAGAAGGAGATCGAGGGCTTGAAGGCGAAGCTGGAAGAGCGGAGGAAATTGGAGAAGCCGACTGGGGAGGTTGAAAAAGCGAAGGAGTCGTTGGTACAGTGCTTGAGGATGAATGATCGGAGACCATTGGACTGCTGGCGCGAGGTTGAGGAATTCAAAAACGAGGTCGCGAGGTTGGAGAGAGGGTTTGTCGAAAGGACGATGCGGTGATCCTGTCATCACAGGACGGCAGAGGCGAAAAATGGTGTGGATGGGCTGCGATTGGTGTTCCTATGTGGCGTGAAAGAGCTCGCCTCCCTGCGCATGTCCCACGTCCTAGAGACCGCCTTGTATAGTTTACCAAGTGAGCCTGCGAGCAATAAACTTACGTCTTTTCCAAATAGGTGCACAGACTGTCCAATTGCGACACTCATCCACGAGCGGCAAGGTCGAATCGACGGTATTATCAGAGGAAGTGATCGCACTAACAAGATCAGGTGGGCATGTTGGCTGAGAGTGGGACGTTTCTGCATTTACATTGCGGTACTGGAACTGCTTATCGTGGCATGGCCAGTCACAGCAGGCTACCGTGGGATCTCGTTGCTCGGCAATTAAACTTGCCTTCGAACCGTACATTGACTCGAGAGACGCATTAGTCCATATTCCATATCCCTAGCACTAAGTATTCTGTCCTATAGCTGCACACGCCCAACGCGACCCACGACGTGAATATGTCCGAAAAGAACTGAAAAGAAAAGGTCATCCGAGGACGTGACGAGCTGAGACTACGTCGCTATCCACTTTAATTTTTCCGGCACGCACGCCTTGGGAATCGTTGGTATCATTACCATCTGTTACATCGTCCTGCGTCAGATCTTGACCAGCTTTGCCGCCGTTGACCAGCCTGCCGTCCTTGTCCTTCAGAGCGCAAGTCTACTGCCTCTGCTGCGCCATCGTTTGAGCCGGCATAGGATAGCCTCCGTGCTGGGCAGCCTGCTGTTGCATATACGCCTGGTACTGCATTGCTTGTTGTTGTTGTTCGGGCATCATGCCATAAGCTTGAGCCATCTGGGGTGGGCCACGTGGAGGCATGGCGGCAGTGGGGGCGGTGGCGCTGTGTTGGCCGTCGTCGGGCGAGTCGACAGTATTCTCAGCACCGTCGACGCCGTTAGCGTCAGCAGGTTCGGGCGCGTTCAGGCAAGCCTGTGAAACATGGTCAGAGTCAAGCGTATTGGTGAGATAAGCTGTGTAACATACCTGAATCAAATTCTTGCCTTCCGGCTTGGTCACCAAAGGCTGCAGCTTTGGGGTGGTGAACGTGTACACCAAACCTGTCTCAGACACCACGAGGAGAAGCACTTGTGTGCCTGTGAGAACCGACAGCTCGTACGCCTTTGTACCAGTCAGTCGGGTCCACTTGCGTGTTTTGCGGGCGGGACGACGCGTCGGGTCGCGTTAATAAGAGAGACTTACCTTCTTCATAATACCAGCCTTGCGCTTTGAGAAGGTGATGTGTCGCCGAGACTTGTCCTGAATGAACTTGATCTCAATCTTCCTCCTCTCACGGCCGTTCTTTCCCTCGTCGTCGTCGTCATCGTCGTCGGCGCCGGCGGTGGAAGTGCGCTGGCGCTTGGTGCCTCTGTTATCGGCGCCGGCAGTACTGCCGTTGCCTAGAGTGTCATCCTGGTTGGAAGGAGAGGCGGCAGGGTCTTGGTCAATAATCTCACTGGCCATGGCTGAGAGTGAAATGGTCGAGTGAGGTTAGATGGGTACGATCAGACTATAACGCTTTGGGACGACGGTGTGGGGATTGGGATCGCTGAAGAGAGGAAGGTGCGGCCAAGTTTCCAACGGACAAGGGAATGCGGCGGCCTGCGTTTTTCGTCGGGAGATGGGGAGATTGGGGGTCGTGGGGGTGGGTGCGCCCGGGGGAGGGTGGCCGGCAGCGGAGTTTGGCAGAAACGGCGAGGCCAATCACAGCTTGAGGGCCAGTATCAAGAAAAAGAAACAGAAGCAAGCACGAAACACAGCAGACAGCACGAATGTTGCTGAATTGCCTGTTTGGTGCAAAACGAGGTGCTCGGGGTGTTTTGCTGCTGGGAGACAGAGAATCGCTTCTGAACGAGGAAAAGCGTTTGCAGTATTGAGTAAGCGTCGGGTGCGAGGGTTTAAGACTCACGGGGACTCGCTGGTCGGTAAAACCACGGATAACGCCCGCGGCGGCGGGGTGTCAGCACGCTAGGCCCGAAACGGCTTAGATGTTGAGCTGTGCGGCAGACGAGCTTCTCCGACCGAGGCACGTGTCAGGCATGTAGCAGGTCAGGCAAGCGACGACGAAAGGCGGCGAAGGGCTTGTGAAGATGACCCGCATGAAAACAATGACTGAACAAAGAGTGACATATTTAGATCGAAGTCATAGCTCAGAATAATTTCAAGTCTTATGTGAGCCATCTATGACCGGAGATCGGCATTCTACACAGCCGGATCACGTGATGTTTTAGATATGCTGTGATGCCTTGGCGACAGTAGTTGTAACTCAACAACGCTCGACGATGAGGAGAAGAGCGGTCTGGATCGCAGCGGGGATCCGGTGAGACTGAGTTGATGGGCTCCGACTCATGCGTCTGTTGCTCTTTTTGGGAAGATGCCCCGACAGCAGAAGTGATGGACGACGTCGTTATCAGATCACATGAGGAAGCTGCCACTTCGCATCCCCGCTGTGCCATTAAAAACCAAAGCAACGAGCACGATATCACAATGTTTATTTTAAGTTTGATGTGTAGTTTACTGCATTTCTCAGATCTGTAGATACGGAGGGATTGCGGCCGTGCTGCGGTGATTTACAGACAACTGCCCGGTTCCTGGATGGAGGTGCAGGGGCCCGTTTGCAGGGCATGACGTCTTGTACCTTGTCCCAGTCGCGACTCTGCACAAAGTGGAACGCGTCAACCGTGCACCTATAATTCTTTTGAGTTCGGTGGCCGATTTGTTGCAACGAGGTCGACTCCATAGTCCACTGTGACTGATTCTACAGAAACAAATAACGAAGCAATCACAAGACGCATTCACTCATGCAGATTCCCACGACAAGGGACTGTCTTCTCGACCCATAGCAATAATCGGTACCAAGCTCCGCAGATGTGCTCAGCGTCCTTTTCCACAAGTTCATCATCGCTACTTTAGCTTCATACAAACCGCTCACGCTTGTACCCGATCTTCACACACACACAGAAGAACTGTGTCCATCTCTACTCCCATGTCAGCGCTATGAGCACCCTCACCGTCTGCCTCTCACTCTCCACGTCTCCAGGGGCCGGTCAAGGGTGAGCGCCCAACATGGCTGAAATTGTGGGCGCTATACAGTCAGTCATTCAGTTCTTTCTTCATCTCACTTCCATCACACTTCTAGCCAGGCTGACATTTTATAGGGACCTTCAGACCCTGCCTGAAAACACTCACTGGTTTTGCCCACGCAGATCGCCCGACGAGCATGACACATTCTTCTTCGATGAAGATGTCTCCAACCTTACAGAAACGTCTGCAGAGAAAGAGACAAGGAAAGGACGTATAAATGAGGCACTCGATCGCAAGGCTCTTTTCTTCAAGGCGGTACAGATACTGGCGTATGATAGTGCGGATGCCAAAGAGTACTCAGATCGACTTGCTGAAAGTCTTCGCGCACGACTGATTGGCTGTAATATCTGTGTCCGAGAGTACCATCGAGCCCGGATGCAATTGAAACATGACTTGGAAGGAGAGTTCGACACTGAGCAGGTGCATGCATTCATGACAGTCTTCGACGGAGTGAATCTCACAAGAATAGCGAACGGACTGGATGCCGCAAGGCTTGATCTCCTGGATCTTGAGCCTTCGGATCGAATGATCACCTCACTCTCTGAGCCAGCGCTCTTCGCTCTCTTCGAGATCATGCATTGTGTTCCAGCTCTAAGAAATGAGCAATTTCTCTCAGACCACCTTGACCAGCCATTTCGGTTAGTCCAGCAAAATAAGAAGATCACTCTGCCGGACGCTACTCCCGCTCTCACTGCCTTTCTCTTCAGCCATAATGAAGGTCGCCGCCAATGGGCTATTCGCGGCTGGGCTAAATTCAAAAGGAATATCACAGGCCCTGAGTTCGACTTCACGGTGAAGGATCAATTGAGAGACGCGATGAATCGGGTTCAGATGACCTCCCTTGAGAAAGACTTCATGCCTCTCTTTTGGCAAGGTATAAACACTATTCTCTCCAGGCTTGACCAGGATATCATTACCCATCATTTGCGAGCCATGGATACTGATATCTGCAAGCTCGCACTGGATCACATGCAGGTCGATTCTCCTTGCTTCCAAAGCCTTCTTGACAGCCTCGCATCTATGTTGCGGAAGGCACCATCGGACGTTTGGGACGCCTTAGGCGCCATCTCTCCTGCTACGGTTGTAGAGCAGGTTTTCAACAGCCCAAATATCACAAAAATCTTACAGAACGCCACCGACGATGCAGGACTCACCAGCCTTCAGCAAGCGACGACTTGGATTGAGCCTTTTACTCGGTCAATACGCCCAGCAAATCTCGGCTCAGCATGTAGAGCTTTGTTGCATCAAAATTTGAAACGAATCCAGAGTCCAGCGTATCCTGAGGTCGCACGACTCTACGCACGTCTACTGGGGATGCAAGTCATGGCACAATCTCTCACAGCAGCTGCCGCGGCTAAGGGTGCGATGAAGGGTACAGCATTATCCGATCTTCTCAACGTTTTGAAGCCTCATATGGCCATCATAATGGAGAACGTGGGGAGAAATGTCCAGTCTTCTGAGATTCGTAACGAAGCTTTCAAGGTGATCTCCCTGGCAATTGCTGCGGATCTGAAGCTCCTTATTGCAGACCGTGATGCCATTATGCGGCAGCAATCCGTAGCTCCCGATTGTGTGGCTGCATCCTCTGCACTTTGGAGAACCTTGGTGGCGGCTATCGGGCACGAAGATACAGAGCTTGCTGCCTCGATCACTCGGGGCGCCCGTCAAGTGGTCACTTTCGAGCCACTTCCTAAAAGGGTCTCCGACAAGGCGCCCAAAGATGCCGCAGCATGGTCTAACAAATTCACAGAGAAATTTGGCTATATCAATGAACTGCTCGAGAAATTACAGGATTTTGAGGGTGAGGCGCTGGGACTGTTTCTTGACGACGGAGGTGATGGACTCATCGCGCTACTCTTTTCGGGAGACAAAGATACACAGCAGAGCGCAGCCGCTGCTCTTAGAGTACTGACATCGGAAAGCTCAAGAAGAGACGCTATTCGATTCATGCTCGATAATTATTATCGACAAACTTTGTCGGCGCTTTCTGAAGCGTTCAAGTCCATTGCCAATGCTCGAGTCTTTGTGCCGTCTATAATGACAATCAAGGTCGGCATGGACTTTATCCAAACACTTTGTGACACACAGGACGGTATTCTGAGATCCAGAAATCTCTCTTCTGAGGAAATGGATGCTACCGAAATTGCTTGGGAGATTTTCTGGACAATCATGCAAACGATCTTTGATGCCACAGAGCAATGGAGCTTCGATGGGCACGATAAGGCTTTCATGATCGAGTTCTGTCGCGATGCTATGGACTTTGCAGCCCAAACATTTGACACATATAGTGTTATCTCAGGCGTCCTTCACGCAAACTCGGGATCGGATAATGCTCGAAAAAATACCGATAAACGACTATTGGAGCATCCTGCCGAGGCATTCAAAGCGATCATAAAATGGTTGCGTCTTCGCGATGAGTACCTCGTTACTAAAGCTGTAAGCCTGGCCTGCAAACTTATTGGCAGACTGCAAGAAGTTGATTTGGACCTTCCGGCTTCGGTCTCAACCTTCATCAAGGACATCATAACAGACAAGATAAGAAACAAGGTTCCAAGTGGTCAGAAAGCAGAGCTTCGGCGTGCTCTGCAGCTCGATGATGATGATTCGCAACCTCAGTTGTCAGCTGTGCTTGCAAGGAAGTCTCACAAGCAGGGATCCCTGAACGATTGGTTCTCTTCCGGCGTTCCACCAACGACTTCTAGTACACAAGATTCTAGAAAAACGAAAGCTGGGATTGACTTCGCGGCATGGAGAACAGCCGCTGAGACGAGAAAAGACTTCAGAGTTGACGATGACCTTGAGAAAGCGTCATCTGCTTCGCCGACCGTAGAGAAGCTCAGATTGAGTGGTCATCTGCCACCAAAACCCAGTCAACCGCTCCCGAGACCTGGTCAGCAAAGTGCTGCCCAGGTGGATGAGTTTCGCCGAAAGCGTCAAGCCGCCCTCGAACAAAAGGCGAAGCGCGATCAAGCTGCTATCGCAGCAGCACGAGGAACTGCAAATGCTGGTTCTGGACTTTCGGGGATCGGAATCGAGGGCAAGGACCATTCTGCGAAAGGTCAGGGCGTCATGGTATCTTCTGATGAGAGTGACAGCTCGGACGACGGTGGACTTGATGAGGAGCTGTTTGGTCCGAGCACCAAGACATCGAAACGAAAGAATACCGTCAAGTCTGATGCTGCCGGTGCTGTCGGTCTAAAGCGTGAGATCAAGCCTACCAAGATCAATCGCGTGGTAAGGTCAAAGAAAGACATGCGAGCTCGTCTACAACCAGACCTCACGCCACTTTACAAGATCATGCTTGGCTGGGATTATTTCCACACAGGAGATTATCCACCCAAGAGCGAGAGCTGGCAATTCTCAAGAGTCTCGAACACCTTCCGACATGTTCAAGAGTATCGAGACTGCTTTCAGTCACTGGTAGTTCTTGAAGCCTGGCAGGGATTAGTGAAGTCCAGGGAAGAAGAATCCTTCAAACCCTATGAGATCAAGATTGGCAATCGGAGCAGCGTCGATTCCTTTGTCGAACTAAGCACGGTCATCTCCTCGGGAGACCTTCGCGAAATCCAGATTGCAGAAGGCGACATCATCCTCTTTTCGACGTCCTCTAAGCCTGCAGCTGATGCTGACGTAGCTCACTGTCTTGCACGTGTGTCCGGAATCAAAAGAAAGGCCAAGCAGCTCGAAGTTATATACCGAGTCAATCCAGGCAACCCCCTCGAAAGAGCTCTCACTCCAGGATCCGTCGTTCACGGAGTCAAAATCCAGTCGATCGTTCCATTGGAACGAGAATTCGGAGTTTTGATTGGTCTCGAGTTTTACGATCTGTGCGATCAGGTCATCAAAGCCAAACCGTCACCATTGCTCAACTACGGCGATAGACAGCTGGACCCCTTGATCAAGACTTACTCAGTGAACAAGGCACAAGCAAAAGCTATCAAATCAGCTGTCGACAACGATGCCTTCACTCTCATTCAAGGACCACCCGGTTCTGGAAAAACCAAAACTATTGTTGCTATTGTTGGCGCATTGCTGACTGATGTGCTAAGCAGGTCTAGTGGTACGACTCGCATCAGTGCACCGACAGCGGCGCAAGGAAGCGATGCGGTGCCAAAGAAGCTGTTGGTTTGCGCCCCCAGTAATGCCGCTGTCGATGAGCTCGTCATGCGTTTCAAAGACGGAATTACAACTACGCAAGGGGTCCATAAGAAAATCAATGTTGTTCGCGTCGGTCGCAGTGAAGCTGTCAACAGTGCAGTCGTTGACGTTACCCTGGAAGAGCTCATCAATAAGAAGCTCGGAACCATAAACGGGGGCGACAATAACGCCAGAGAGCAAACTCAGAGGCTCATGATGGAGCACAAGAAGGTCTCGGAGGCGTTCCGCGAAGCTCGTGATCAGATCGAGAAGCCTGATTTAAAAGCGGAGGAGAGATCGAAAATCCAGGACGAAATAAATCAACTCCGCAGACGCAAGAACGAACTCGGCAACCAAATTGACGCTGCCAAAGACAACGAGAATGCCGCTGGCAGGACTGCTGACCTGAAAAGGAAGCAGGTACAGCAGTCCATCATCGAAGACAGCCATGTCATCTGTGCAACCCTCAGCGGCAGTGGGCATCAACTCTTTCAAGAACTAAATGTGGAGTTCGAAACAGTGGTTGTGGACGAGGCAGCGCAATGTGTCGAGATGAGTGCATTGATCCCATTGAAGTACGGATGCGCCAAGTGCATTCTCGTCGGAGACCCAAAGCAATTGCCACCCACCGTTTTTTCGAAAGAAGCGGCGAAATTTCAGTACGAACAGTCACTCTTCGTCAGGATGCAGACAAATTTCCCCGATGCCGTCCATTTGCTGGATACTCAGTATCGTATGCATCCTGACATCAGCGCATTCCCTAGCACTACCTTCTACGACGGTCGCTTACTTGATGGAGACGATATGGCTGGTCTTCGACAGCGTGTGTGGCATCAAAGTTCTATTCTAGCGCCATACCGTTTCTTCGATGTTGAGGGTCAACATGAATCGGCGCCCAAGGGCCACTCTCTGGTTAATCGAGCGGAGATTAACGTTGCTGTCAATTTGTATAAGAGACTTCTAGAGGACTTCCGAGCATACGATTTCACTAACAAGATCGGAATTATTACACCATATAAGTCACAGTTGAGACTCCTCAAAGAAACATTCTCCAATATCTATGGGGCCAGCATCACTGAGACCGTGGAGTTCAACACTACGGATGCTTTCCAAGGTCGTGAGAGCGAAATCATTATTTTCTCCTGCGTGCGAGCATCGCCAGCGGGCAACATTGGTTTCTTGCAGGATATCCGCCGTATGAACGTCGGTCTGACAAGAGCCAAATGCAGTCTTTGGGTGCTGGGTGATTCTCAAAGCTTGGTCAGGGGACAGTTCTGGAGACAGCTCGTCGAGGATGCACGCAAGCGAGATCTATACACCAGCGGCAATATACAGTCGATCCTCAGGCAGTCATCGTCAAACTTTCCAGCAAAATTGAGGACAAATAAGCCGAAGACACCACCTCTGCCTGCAAAAGCATCTCCGACGATTCCTGCGACGACGGCTGCAGCCAATGGTGCCGGGACGAAGCAAGTGAATGGTACAAGGACCATAACATCCCAGAGCAAAAATCTGGCAATGTTTCAGACTGGTCAAGAGCCACCTCGCCAGCAGTCCACACAAAGTGTGGGCGATCCGAGGCGGAGGTCGGATGTCCAACCCGAGATGAAGTCAGGAGCGTCAGAGATTAAGCAGGAAGGAAAAAAGGAGATCAAATCAGAAATCGAGAGGGAACGCACGCCCAGCGTTCATAGTGATCGAGGGACTACTCCTAATGCCAAGCCGGAAATGAAGCGAGAAGTGAAAGCGGAGGATGTGAAGTCGGAGATCAGCTCTGTCAACGGTCGAGATGAAGCTCGCTCGCGGACGGGTACCCCTGGATCGGTTTCTACCAGTGAAAGAGGGTTTTCTGCCAGTGAGCGCGGGTCAATGACTCCTAGTGGTCGCCATACAGGGACGCTGCCACCACACCAACAGCAGCCTCAGGGGCAGACTATCAAGCGCAAAGCCCCGGCGAGCAGCGTCTTCATGCCGAAGGCGAAGAAGCCGGGAGCGAGACGTTGATGACAAAATACAGCAGCGCATTGATGGAAATGTACAGTAGAATAGACACACGGTTTCGTGGCTTTTGCGCATAGCGAGGGGTATCGTACTCTATAAAAGTCGTTGAGACTTTGCCAGGACTCGGTCCAGGATCTGGTTGAGCAATTGCTGATAGATAGATACATGTGACTGCGATGTGATCTGCGTTTGGCTGCCACGCCACTGAATACGCCTGGGCAGTCGCCCGCGTGCAAGTTGCTTGTTCCCACTGCTCTGTGCTTGTGCTGCTCACAAAAGTCCAGCGACTCATCGTTTGGTCAACAGCTTCACTTACTCGTTGGTCAGTCACCACTATCATCGCAACACTGCATAAGAATGGTAGAAAACGTATTACATTGATGCAGTCGCACCAAAAAAAAGTAGAACAAGGTATCAACGAACGCCTTCGCCTTCGCTTTCGACATTATAATTATAACCATGATCATACTCGCCAAACATCAGTCATGAATCATCATCATCATCGTCATCATCATCATCATCCTCAACCGTCGAAACGTAACATCGTCAGAGGTATTCTTCTTTGCCAGTGGAGCATCACCCTATGATCCCAACCCTCCGAGGGACCAAATGCCTCAGCGCGCCCCGCTCGTACGGCGCACGCAGGTCATCAACCTCCGTCCCCGGCTCGTATCCATCCGATGGCCCAGCCGTGACGAGCCACGCTGACATGCGCTCCGTCTGCATCTCTGGCACCGACAGCCGCTGCGGCTTCGGCGAAGGTTGAAGGTCGAGATCGGGCTGACGCTCTCTGGTTGTGTGTGCCTGTGGTCCCGCCTCTGCAACACCCTGAAAAGCAGCCCGTGGCATTGCATCGGGTTCGGATGGAGGCGAAGTGGGTGTACCCAGGAGCCACGTCAATTTATCCCTTGAGAGATCCAGTCCTCGCCTCCCTTCTTGGTCAGATTCGGACTCGGGCTCGAGAGTAGGTGTGGTACCTGTGAGCCACATTGCAGTCCTCCTCCGCTGCACCTTCTGCATCTCCTGCTCTTGTGCCTTTTCTCGGAGTCTCCTCTGGTGTTGTTCCTGCTGTTGCTGTTCGTCTTCTCGTTGTTGTAGGTGTTGCTGCTGCCTCTTTTGTTCCACCCCGGGACTCGCCATTTCATACGCCGGGAATACAAGAGCATCGTCCGACGTCGATGTTATCAATCCCCGGCTCTTCCTCCGCAGCCGCCTCAGCCCCGGATACGGCGGCGGCTGTCTCGGTCGCCATGGCACAGGCGCTGTGTCACTATCGTCTCCCGGATCGGTATTGCCGTCTTCAATCTGCTTTCTTCGCTGGATAGCGGTATTCCGCGGCCACAGCGCACGAGACTGCATCATGTCGGAGATTTTGCCCGCTTTGTCTGATGGGCAAGAGTCAATATTTGAGGGTGTGCGGCTAGAGTGCTCTCCCTCCGAGTACTGGAATGTACTGCCGTCGTTAGCTGAGCGGCCAGGTCGGTTTAGTAGTGGATGTAGAGCAGGCCGAGGACCTGTCTTTAGATGGTCGTGGGTTGTGATGTTCGCACTCTCGTGGACGGTGTTATAAGAATGAATGATTGTTCGTGGGGTGTCTGGCATGAGAGGCCAATCAGCTGGCATTCGTATGGGGCGTGGGTGCGGATTAGAAGGGTAGCCTGTCAATGGATGGTCGAGGGACATCATTCCCACGTTGTCCTTAGCGCTAGCAGGAGAGAAGACGGCAGTCTGTGGGGTCTTGGGAACGAGCGGCCAATTCTGATGGTCGTCTGCTGGATGTTGAGGTCGAGGCGGACGTGGCCGTGCTCTCCTCCCTATCTTTGGTCCTTCGAGAGTCGTCATCGGCAAGTCGTGGGAATCGCCGTTCGACGTCTGACCTTCAGCGATATACGTCCCTAGGGAGACTTGTTGGGCATCTTCGTCATAGAATGACTCCTCCGTGAGGTAACCACGCTCACCTGACTGCAGTAGCTTAAGATGCCCAGGAGGGATAGAGACAGGTCGTTTTGGCTTTGGACTTGGCGGCATGGGACGTGGCTTGGGCATGTTCCCAGGATCGTTGACGAGAGTTCCATTATGTCTGTTCTGCTCTGACTCATACAGCGGACGAGGCGAAGTGCTTTGATCCGAAGGATCAGGACGAGCAGGATCAACGCGAGGTTGCTCTGGATATGGAGCTTCTGGAGGAGATTCCTGTGAACAGGGAGGCTCCAAGCGTCGGAGCTTAGTTTGAGAAGTCTCCGAGCCCGAAGAAAAGTGATTCGAGTCCTGGCTAAATTTCCTCAGGTTCAGCTGTTCAGATACACCCGATTTCCTGCGCAACGGACGATACAGCGACTTTGGACTGGCTTGATAGTCTTGTCGGTGGTCACCTCCACCCTCCATGATCTGGTTGACATCGTTGATCACATCATCGAGCAGCAAGCCAATGGATGCAGTAGTCCTTGGCGGTGGTAGGATCATCCACGGTTCGTAGTCGAGTTCGCATTGCACTCTGGACTCGGGCCTCGCAATCGGATCAGCGACTAATGCTTCAAGTAGTTGCTCAGGAGTGACCGACAGGGATTCTGGAAGAACAGGTCGGCCAGTATGAGACTCGTCATTGCCAGACTCGACATTGAAATTATGTCCCTCGCCTCTGTCGTGAGAGTTTGGAGACTGATTCATGCCCTTCAAACATTTAGACCACATCGATAGGGACTTGTCATCAAGGGCCTCTGGCCTAGGTTTTGAGACAGGCGGCGTGTTGTTTGGTAATCTAGATGAGCTTAACCAACTGTCATGATGCCCCGTTTCCATAGCGAAGCAATCTTCTTCATCCACCTTAGGCTCGAGCTGCGCAGAGCCATCGTGGACCACTGTATCCTCGGACTTGGGCACTGGCGGCAAGACATTCGAGATGGTGCCGGAGTCCGGTCGGTGATCATCAGGATTGCAAACCGAGGTCGCGAACTCATTCGATGGAGACCTCGAATCTGGCTCCCAAGGAGACCCTGACCTCCACCACGGACCAGGATCCTCCACCACGGAGGTGGACTTCGCTTCAGGCTCTGTACCTGTTCGTTCTAGCAAGTATTCGCCCACTGACCGGGTAGTTGGGAGCTTTGGTTCCTTCAGTAGTGGAATGTGGCGCGGATAGCGTGTGGGCGACACATCTCCTGCTGTACCTGGTGATGGGAGCGAGGACGAACTATCAGACCTGCACAAGTTACGATGACTAGTGCTTGATTGGACAAAGGAACGTCGGCGACGCTGGTCTATCGCATTCAGCTCGGACCGGCAAGAATGGTTTGCTTCATCTGATTCCGGCGTGACAATCCTGATCAGTCCTTCAGTCCACTCGCCAGCAATAGAAAGATTGTAGCCTGGTCGTCCTGGAACTACGGGCGTGATCGGTGGTATTCCTTGTAGTGTCGAAGCAGGCGGGTGGCGTAGTGTGGTCGTCGTGTGATCGTGGATAGCGTCATGTGTAGATCCAATTGGTGGGGCTGGAAGTACTGCTGGTCGAGGGCCATGTATTGATACACCCACATTTCTGTTCTCAGTTTCATGGAATTGACTCCTACGCAACGAGCACACCTGCGGCAGGCCCCTCCGCGGTGACAGTGGTCTGTCGATTTTCGCATTCAAGTCCAGTGGTGATGGCGACCCATATGCAGACCCAATCTCCGATACCTCCTGCGCAAGGCCCAGCGGCAACAGGTCCTCATCAGGCAAATTGCCGAGCAATCTTTGTTGCGCCGTGTAGTACCAGTAACTTTCGGCAGCAGCGCCTTGAAGTGGAAGGGATTCGACAAGTGGAGATGTGGGTAGAATCGGTGCCGGCGCATCTGCGAGGGCCGCCATGTCATCTTCAAGCATTCCGCCATCAATATTCACCACGATCGTGCTTCGATTTTCCCCGAGTGAATCCAGGTTAGCTCTAATTGGTCGAGGAGCATCCGGTGGAAGCGGCACATGAGGCGGCTTGACAGGCTCGCCATCCGCGGGTACAAGGCGTACCGTCGATGATGAAAGAGGCTTAGCTGAGGGCTCTGCTCGCGCCCGTGTAACGTGATCAACGCTGTCTTCCTTTTGCAGACTGGGGTTCGGCTGAGCCTCCTGAAGATATGGGTATCGTCCTGAATTGACTGGTTTGCTTGCTTCTTCTTCGCGACTGATCGAGGCTGGAAGAGACTCCTTGTTGTCGGTCTCTGAGTCAAGTTCACAGTCCGCGTCGCTGCCGGTGTCGTTGGTAGAGGTGCAAGGTCGATTCTTCCGTAAAACTCTGCGCTGACGAGAGCGCTGCAAGATCGAGGATTTGCGAACCAGTCTGCCCGGTATGAATAGGTAGTTGAATTCAGACTCCGGGTCCGAGGCTTGTCTGCCCTTCCCATTTTGTTTGCTTCTGCTGATCTGTTCGTCCTTGTCGATCTGTTCACCCTTATTGACCTGTTTACCCTTGTCGTTGTGTTTGCCCTTGTCGCTCTTTTTCTCACCCACCATTTCCTTGTCGCTCTTTGCGGGTCTCTCACTCTTCTTGATTCTATCGCTCTGTTTGCTCTTGTCGATAGGTTTCCCCGTGTCGCTCGGTTCGCTCCGGTCTCTGTTTTTGCCCTTGCCGCACGGCCCGTTCCCCTTGACCTGATTATTGTAGGCCTGCTGGAGGGACTGCCACAGCTCAAGGTCTTTTTGCGAGACTGGGTTGCTACGCAATGGATTCGGGTGGTCTGCAGCCGCATACCGGGAACTATCAGGGTTTTTGTTGACGATGAAGTCGTTCGATATACCCCACTTGTCGATAGGGGACGGAGGGACAGAGGATGGGCGACGAATTGGATCGATAGCGTGGCCAACGTCGGCGTTGTCGAGGCCTCGTACGACGTCGCG
Source organism: Myriangium duriaei CBS 260.36 (assembly GCA_010093895.1). Classification (NCBI taxonomy): domain Eukaryota; kingdom Fungi; phylum Ascomycota; class Dothideomycetes; order Myriangiales; family Myriangiaceae; genus Myriangium; species Myriangium duriaei. The sequence continues at coordinate 822,500 of ML996091.1, forward strand.
GGGTTGGGACCCAGGAAATCCAGCCTCCTGCCCCAGCCGTGGCGTGAAACCGGTCCATCCGAGAGGACTTTGGGAGATGGCTACAGAGAGGTGCGGTGCGAGAGCGGTGGGACTACCTCTGTCAGTATGTGTTTCAGAAAGCAAACGGTAAACTGCTTTACCTCGTTAGTGGAGATTCCTCGACCCTTGACAGCGGTCTAGGCTCTGAGATGATGAGGTTGAGGTGGTTCGGGGCAGTAGACGGGCGAACATGCCCCTCGGATGCGGTGGACATAATGCTAACGATCGAGTTCCTCCTGCCTGGCTGCTTCGGATCAGATGAAGAGCGCACTCGGCCTTTCATCCACTTGAGAGGAGCTAACGCCCAAGCACCCTTCTTCTTCGTCTTAGGCTCAGGTGCGCTCGAAAGGGCATCAGTCATGGTCATCAGAGGTGCCATTTGATCGAGATGCTTTTGCAAGCGTCGCTTTGGCCGCTTGGAAAATTTGACGGTTTCGTGCTGTTTTGCCGGTGTTCGAGAAGATGGCGCGACGCGTTTGTGGATGGTGGAAAGAATGAAGCCGAGTCCTGTACAAAAAGCAGACGTTCCATATACCTATGATCTGTTGCTTGTGTCCTCCAGCTTGGAGCCAGCCAACACATATGGCGACTCCAAGGTTCCTAGTATCTGCTTGCCGTTAGTGCCCGATGGGACATGAGATAGTTGCCAATCACTCGAATATGCACGTCTGGGGACAGAAAGTAAGAAGTCATGGGAATGCAATTGAGTCGGCACCCATATTGGGTACACTTGGTCCTCGCACATGGTTCCGTCGAAGCAGCCACTCGAATTCGTTCGACTGTTTCGTGCAAGTTTGCTGTATCAACACAAAGGGTGGGGCGGCTGACTCGGTACGACCACTAGGACAGCTCGGGTCTAGATGTGTAACGGAGCGGGTTGCTGTGGGCAAAGGGCATGATGGGCAGGTCGTGCAGTACCTGGTGTACTAACAACAACAATGAGGACACAAAGCGGAGAAATAGAAATCTTGACAAAGGCAATCTTGCGAGTGTGGCACAGTGAAATGAGCTGCACCGACCGTTTCGAACGCTGCACCTACCTCGAATGAGGACCAGTCCAGCTGTGAAGGACCAACGGACGGTGGTGGGACGGGAAAAATTTCGCCCGGATGACGCTTCAGTAGTTCATGGTGCCTGCATTTCCGCGATCGGGCTGAAATATTGTACACTCTCGTCGCAGGGGTCGGCCGAAGAGGCTTTGGTTGGCATGCCGAACATCTTGCGAGCTCGGAGGTCACAAGACCTTGGCGGGATTGTCCCTCCCTTCATCGAGTTGCAGACGAGCTCGTTGCACTGGCAGCTTCTTTGTCCTCAAGGCTACTTCGTCGCCACTTCCGTTCGCATGTCCTTTCATAGCATAGCAAACACTAGTGTCTCAAGAGGAGTATCTCCTATATCCACCACAAAGGCTGAACTGGTCCGGAGGTGTGCCATGTGGCTTGTAGACGGGGGCATAGGGATTGTCATACTTGGCGGATTACTTATTTAATATCCTGTATTCGTAAATGCGGTCACGATGCGAGGTGGACCGTCGCAAGATTTCGGTCATCTGCCCAATGAGTCTTGCTGTGCATTTCGTGTCGCCCACGGAATGATAGCTAGGTCATGGTCTGTTGCTGTCATGGTGAGACATTACCTTGTTTACGTACACAGCTGGAGCTGGGCTGGGAAGGTTGTGCTGCTTAAGAACTGTTGGAGATGGGCCCTGGCTGCTCGGATGTCCGCATGGGAGCTTTGTAGACTGCGTGTGCGTTCCCGGCAAGTGTACGGCTGTTTTGTGTAGAGAATTGTACTACCGACCACTGTATAGCCTGCGGAATCCGCTGCTATTTGGGATACTCTGGACCCCTTGTTGTTCTTCGGCGGGTCCATTGTGGTATTGTGTAATCCCTTGTGCTATCGTCAGCCGTCTCTGTGCACTCCCGAATTGCGTTGGTCGGAAAACGGCGGCACCACCATGCTCATGCCAAAGTAGGAGGGTCGATGTCAAGCAAACAGATGCCGTCGCTTTAATCACTTGGAATACCAGTCGTAGTCCTCACGAGCAGGTAATTTTGTGAGCAGACGCGACGCGACGTTGACGGCGGCACGTGACGTCAGACCACTGTGGGATGCGGACAAACATATTCTGTGGTTATGTCATGATTGTCAACGCGGTTATTTTCATTGATACATTGTCAATTCGTGACGCTCGCGATCGTGGTTAGTCAACATCATCATATTGACAGAATTTTCAGGCGCTGTGTGGTAGTCCCGACGTTGAATGGCGTACAGCAGACTGGAGGGTTGGTTCGGACGAGGAAATATGACTGTGCAGGCGATTAATCGTAATTGACCAATACACCTTGCAGTGATCAACATGAACAAGACTGCATTATTTTTGCCTTCTATCTCCAAGCATTATCATTACATTTTCCGTCCCTCAGTTCAACCGTGCAACCCGTAAGTGATCGCACCCGGAATCCCATCCTCCAGCATGCCCTCCAAGGCATCACCCAATCCCTCCAACAAGCCCTCGAGCAACTCTTCGCCCCACTTCAGTGCATCACCCACAGGCTCGCCCACACTAGCTGGTCTATCCGAAGCCGACGTATTCCAGCTCATCAGACTCTCTGGGTTATAGTTCGGGTACCCGACACTGAAGAAACCAGCCTGGTTATCCTTGTCGCACGCATCTGCCACATCGAACACTGTCGGACCGTCATTGAGATCCTTCGCACGTGCTGCGGAGAAAATATGGTGGTCAGGATAAGCCTGCTGCTCTTCCTTGCGGGACAGCAGCGACCGCACACCTCGCGTCATGCGTTTTGTGGAGGCCGTGCATTGAGCCGTGTTGAGCGGAAGGTTGGGGGTCACAGGCTGGGCGTTGGCAGCCTTGATGATGTCCGCAGCCTTTTCAGCCACGCCGTATACAACGGTCTGAAGGTGGGCAGCGGGGATGATCGGATGGATTGAAGCATCGACTACTCGCACGTTTTGTGTGCCATACACGAGGAGGTTGGCATCGACAACACCGCCATCTTCGCGGGGCATCATAGCTGCTGTGCCCGAGGGGTGGTATTCAGTGCCCAACGTGCGTTTGAGGAAGTCGCGCATCTGTTGATCGGAGGGGTTCTTGGGCGGATCGTTCTGAACTGGCTGCAAGATCTGGAGCTGCGGGGTGTTGAAGAGCTTGTTGTTCCAGGCAAGTGCATCGTACATGAGCTCGAAGTCGACTGGGTTAGAGCCATAACGGAAGTCCAGAGCCGGGTATGTGAAAGGGTCGTTGTTGACAATGTGCGAGCTACCACGCGAGAGCGGGCGTTGATTCGAAATCTGCGTGTTGCCCGCATTGTCTTGCAAAAACTCAATACCTCCACGGCTGTTGTCGCTAAGAGCTGGAATCAATGCCGACTTTTGTCTGTTGTAACCTTGAATTACACTGGCGTCGAGGCCATCAGCCAGATATTGGCCTGAGCTCTGTCCCTGGGCCATTGAAGCAAGGCCTTGAGCGCGGGTCGAGAATTGAGGGACCGAGAGGAACCCATTGGGGTCAGGCGGGCCGAACTGATGCAATATTAGCGATCGATGTCACTAGGTGAAGCACATCACTAGAGTGACTTACAGTCCAGGGACCGGTGCGGTTAGCATAGTACTGCTGGCGGGCTTGATTCATGATGGTCTGGTTGTTCAAGATATTAGGATACACATAGGACTGATTGTTGAAGGCCTGAGACATGTGCATGAGCATGTGGTCTTGCAAGTTGTTGCCCACACCCGGCAAGTTGACACGAGTCTGAACGTTGGCGTTCTGAAGGATATTCTGAGGACCAATCCCCGATAGCTCCAGAACCTGAGGGGTGCGGACGGCACCGGCAGCAAGGATGACCTCGCGCTTGGCTATGGCTGTCCAAGATGCGGACCCTGGCGTGGGTTGCGACAAGACACCTACTGCACGAGCGCCATTGCCTCCAGGAGCGGAGCAGCCGCCCTCGAACAGGATGCGCTGGACTGTTTGCCTGGTGGAAACCCAAAGGTTGGGCCTGTTTATGGAGGTATCGAATCTGGCACGGCGAGCGTCATTCCTAGACTGGTTCCATGGAGAGATACCCTGTGGCAGAAACATGTAGCCCTTGGTTGTAGGGGCTGCGGGGTCCGCTACAGATGGAATGCCCATGCCGTTCATGGCGGCTTTGATCACTTGCCCAGCCTGGTAGAAAAAGCCTGATAGACAGTCAGATGGGCGGAAAGCTCAACGAACCATCGCAAACTCACGCGGGAAGGTATTGTTCTGAGGACCTGATGTGCCGTGCTGACTGGCGTCCACACCCATGCCAAAATCCTGGACGACTTCCTGCTGTGACTCGCCAGTGAAAGTCTCAGCTTTTTGGAAGTAGGGCAGAAGCGAATTGTAATCCCAGCCCTTAGACCCGAGAGCAGCCCAAGTGTCGTAGTCAGCGGGGTCACCGCGATTGACCAGGTAGGCATTGATGAGCGTGCCACCTCCCAGACCACGACCCTGAGGAATGACTCTCGTCTTACCATCTAGGGAAGTCTGAGGTAGAGAGTTCTGCACTGTGTCAGTCCTACCGTGTGCCGTCACTAGTCTTCCCGGAAGCACATACATCGCACCAGTTGTACCCGCCGCAGGAGCCACCAGGTCCAAGTCTGCCGGCGGTCCCTTGCAAATAAGGGATCATGATGGTGTCCTCATAGTGGTCGACCAAACCAGCCTCGAGAACCAGGACATTAATATTGGGGTCCTCTGTCAAGCGCTGCGCGATGGTCAAGCCTGCCGGACCACCACCAACAACGACGTAGTCGAAGATATTGTCGGGGGGAAGAGGCACATTGAGGCCACCAGCCAGAACAGTAGCGGCCAAAGAAAGAACGGACAGCCCGATAGCGGACCTCATAGTGACACCGATGAACGAGCGATTCAACAAACGAAAAGGCGAGGAAAGATGATTAGACAGGCTGGGAGGGACGTGACCTACCTATATGCAGAGGGCCTCATCAGGATCGGAGGAGCCACAGACATGGGTCGAGCGCGGTGTGAACCGGAGGTCAAGGTGGACTGGGAAACACCAAAGTCTATTCATGGACACGAATGGTAGCGGCCATGTCACTGTGGATTGCGGCATGGGACGAGGCTGATCGCCGTCAATGCTTGGTGTGATGTGGTAAGGCGACCCACGACTGATCCGTGCAGCACCAATGGAAAGACTTGAGAGTGTTTGGGCTTCGAGAAGAGATGCTGGACGTAGATCTCACATGCTTTTTACAAACCTGGTCCTCGAGAGGAGAGGAGATATAACAAAATCTTGCGCGCTAGCATGTCGTGGCACGAGCCGAGGCCAGTTGGCAGCTGGCGATAAGAGAGCGACTGTCGTGTTGTACAACATATAGCCTGGTGCTGAGCCGCAAGGCGCCTAAAACGATTGAGCAATTGCAGAAGCCGAAAATGGCCGCGGATTGGAGATGAAGTGGGAGATCCCTGCTGGAGTGGGGTGTTCAGCGTCTCAGGATGCGGGACGTGTGGTGGCCCCAGATGATTAGCCTTTTGTTCCTGACATTCCTATTGTGGCGTAAGAGATTGGGACCTGCATCGTTACTGGTCGCGAATCCACAGCTCGTCGGACAGACCGGCTCTGTACGGATTCTGTGGTCGTGTTTCTTCCCCTTGTTGAGCGGCGTAAACTTCCGTCCCCGGCGCAAGCAAGGCAACATGGCCATGCATGATGCGCACACGTGCCTCGATCGTCCGCACTTTCTTCTATGATCAGCGCATATACCAGCGAGCCTACGACTTGATCCGCGGAGGCATATATGGCAACAACCTATTATACGCAGCGTAGGACTGATTAGGCTTGCCGTCAGTGAGTAGACTGAATAGACTGCCACAAGCGCGTCGGCCTTGAAATCGCGCCGGGATGTTGGTAGCCGGCTGGCGAATTCGGGCCACATGCCCCCAAAAGATCTGCATTCGATCATCGACCACTTTGTCGCAGATCCTCATGTCAGGTACGAAGTGTGTCTTGCCATCCGATTCGGCCAATATTCTGTGGGAAGGTTATGCCAATGCGAGGCTGAAAAACAAGCATGCGCGATGTTGTTAAACAACCTGTGGTGCATTTGTTATTTCTGTGGTGCCGTGTTCGTGCTTATTTAGCGGTGGTCGATATGCAGAGGCCCCATACAGACTGCAGACGCTCATGATCGCGTGACTTGCACCCATCATGCTCTTTCCACATTTGTGTCCGACTCCGAAACCGAGAGCTCGATAACATATCTCATGTAGCACCTACGCCAGATATTTCCGACCTCAATTTCCTCTCGCCGAGCCGGCCTTGGTAAATCCTGTATACCAAACATTTGCGGGTCAACCCAGCTGCGCTACGAAACAGACAGAATCAGCCTGGGCGTACAGCACTGACTTGCCTTAATCCATTCACAAGTGCGAAATTTTGAACACGAGACACACGTATAATACTTCCATAGAGAACACCTGCTTCGGCCTGTAGCCAACGATTCTTCCAAGCTTCCCTGCTACACTAGTGCGTCCAGTGACACTGGCCACACCCTCCTTGGTCCTGATTTGTTACACAATGGCCAAGTTTGTCAACGCGGAATTGATCATTCAAGCAGGACCCAACAGGAGAACACGCAGAGTATCATGGCGTGCCAGAGTCGTCATGGATGCTGCGCGTAGAAGCAAGATCGTATGCAAGCGTTTTCCCATTTCGACGGAGCTCTGCTCATTGACTGGCGGAGCTCATCCCGACATGCAATGAACAAGGAATTCTAGTATGGTAGCGCAACAGCTGAGAGACATGCAGCTCGTTTAAGCTTGCCACATGCACACAGTAGTGGACCACGAAACCTCGTTTCTAGACATTTAATTCACGAGTCCCACCTCAACATCTCATAGCAGTGACATCCTCGACACTATCGTCACGATCCGTCAATATCACAACCGTGAACCTCCACTTCCCTTTTCGCTTGCAACCTTTCAATATCTATTGCCACCTTCTCGTTGTGGCTGGACAGAGAGTCTCACATTCGACTTGACATGACATGACACTTCAGCCCGCCGTTACGCCAAGGGGCAAAGGATCCAACCGCCCAATAGCCGAAGTCACTTCAGCAACGCAAGATTGTATATCCAACGGCGAAAATCAACACTACTGAAGCTTCACACCGAATTATTGGCAATTGGAAAAAAGGCACGAGGCAAACACGGATTTTTGAAGTGAAAGAGTGTTCCCCGCAGGGCACTCGCATAGACATTATCAAGGTATGTATCGTAGAAAACAGCTTTCTTGTATATATTGGGTTTAGTCGAAGTGAAGTAAAACATCAAGGACATGAACTTGTTTGGTTTCCCATCCAAAACTCATTTGTAACGTTGAAAATGAAGTATGCCAAAAAACACCCTTTCCGTCAAGACCATTGTACATAGCCGTGGACACCATTACCGCTTCCCCATCACCATTCCATATCCCGGCACTAAGCCGATGCTATATTTACAAAGCAAAGGCGAAGAAAGCAGCACCGGCAGCGACGACAGACAGGCTAGCACCGATGACCTTGTTGGCGGCACCAGTGTACTTGGGGCCGGTGTAGGTGGAGTTGCCCTTGCCACCGTTGCCAGCACCGCTGGCGGGGCTAGTGGGGGTGGAGCCAACGACCGAGGTGACAGTGCAAGGGCAGTTGGTGACGGTGACGTAACCAGCGCTGGTGGCGGTGTAGGTCTGGCCATTGGTGGAGAACTGAGTGGCACCGGGGCAGTAGGTGACGAAGCTCTGGACGACCGAGGTGACAGTCACGGCGCCGTCAGAGCCAGTGTTGGTGGCAGCACCGTTGCCGGACGGGGTGTTGGATGCGTACGGGTTGTAGCCCAAGCAGTTGACAGCGGCAGCAGCGCAGGTGGCACCACCATTGCCGGCAGCAACGCACTGAGCCTGGGTGGTCTTGCAAGCAGCCTGGCAAGTGGTGTACTGGGTCTGGCAGGTCTGGGCGTCGGTGTAAGAGCCCTGGCACTGCTGGTAGGCAGTCAAGCAGGCCTGGGACTTGGGGGCGGCACCGCCGGTGGGGGAAGCAGCGCCAGCGGCGGAGCCGGAGCCGGAGCTGGAGCCAGTGGCGGAGGAGGTAGGCTCGCTGGTGGGGGCATCGGTAGGAGTGACATCGGGAGTAGCAGTGCCGGTGGGAGTGACATCAGGAGTAGCACTGTCGGTGGGAGTGACATCGGGAGTAGCAGTGTTGTTGACGACATCAGTAGCGGTACCAGTGACGCTGCTGTCGGCGGCGGCGATGGCAGCGAGGCCGAAGAGAGCGATGGCAGTGAAGGACTTCATTTTTGCTGAATTAAAGGATTGGGTTGGTTTTTTGTGGTTGTTTGTTGGGAATGTAAGTTATTAGAGATTAAAAAGTCTTAGCGAGTGACTGTAGTAAGTAGAAGAAGAAGTTGTTTGAATGTGAAGCTGATGATGGAGAGAGAGTCTGGTTTGTCTGGAAAGAGAGGTCTGATATATAGGAAAGAAGACAGAGGGAGGCCAGCAAAAGAAATGAAGAAGCCAACGTTACCGTCTGTTGTCATCAAAACACATCAGGCACAGCAAACACAGGCAACGGTGGGTATGATTTGCCTCCGTGGGTACCATCCAGGCCGGGAGGGCGCGACGTTTGAACGGGCGGAGTGCTGGACCCAGGGGAGGGCTAGCACGGGGTGGGACGGGCTGCCGGTGTGAGCGGCAACTGACCTGCAGTGATTTTGGAAGAGCATTTACTGAGAGGCAGACGAACCAGAGCTTGGCGAATCGCAACTGCTCAAAGAAGAACAGTGCACCCAGCGTACGGGTGTCCATGACAATATCGACGCGAAATGGAGGTGCTTGAGGCCCTGGACGGAGGAGAAGGGGCCAAGTCTGGGCTCGTCAGAGTGGAGCAGCGCGCTGCCGGGTGAACCCCGGACGGCGGAAGATCACTTCCAGCTCTGCAGTCTCCGCCTCCTATACTGTCCCATAGACCGCACTATGCTCCTCCCTACTATGCTTAATGCTGGCACTGCCACGAGGACTCGTATCATCATCCCACGAGGCCGAGTTGTCGCTACTGCGACTATTCACTGCACTGCATTCTATCCGCAGCTTGGTGCACTCCGTTGACACCTTGAGCTTTCCATATGAATCTGAACCGCATCCTCATTGGCAGCGCCGTTGCACCTTTATTTTCACCCAACGCCTGGCGGCGAATCAAAGCTCGGGTTGCTCTCGGGTAGCCGGTATCAATGTCAAGATTAACAAACGATAGTGAAATTCGCCCATGATACAAGATTGCCAGCTCGCATCGGTGGTCCGACTGTTGCATTTTTGATATCACTTTCGATAATGCGGTTGTCAAGCGTGATTGCAGGACATTGACCATCGGAGACCACTCAACGAACGTTACCCCCGGAGGTGCTCGTGTGCTGGTGGTCATGGCTCGCCTGCCCTATCCCTGGTGTCCGCATAGAGGGATCCTCTCCTCTGCATATCGCGGCTCCTTTGACACCGACACCATCGTCATCTACGGTTGAATGGTATCATTACATTAATATCTGCCTATCATCTGTCGTTCTGGGCGTCGATGAGACTCACCCTGCATTGTTTGACCCACTCGCAACATCTTGCAGGTCATCGTCCGGCTCGCATATCCGATTCTTGGCCTCGACCTCAACCCCTGGTGTACGCTATCCGCCGTCAGCGATCCAATCTGACACCGTCCGTCCTCCACCATCACCGCCCTTAGAGCTTTGACAGCTCCACCTCGTCATTTTTCCGCCCACACAGTAGCCTCGTAACTGATCCGGTAATTTGTCGTGTGCGGCATGATCAATCAAACATCGTCTCTTTCCCCAGATTTCGATATATCGTTCGTATCAATTCATATCGTCTTGCTATCTAGACTCATACCATAATTTCATTATACTATACCTCATTACCATCCGTTCGTTCCCCCCTAGCTGCCAGAGCAAACACACCTCGTATCTCCATCAACAACGACGTCATCATTCTCCTCTACCGCCCCACTATCCGACCTCCATCTCAACTTGCTGTTCAACCTCACTGTCCAACCTCACTAACCCTCGACTTCCGCCCAGCCTTAGCCTTCTGTTTCTCCGCCCACTCTCTACTAAGCACCCTTCCCCGCTCCGCCGCCTCCGCCCTAGCCTTCCTCGCCGCCTCATCCTTGTCTTTCTTTGCCTTCACCTGCTCCGCCACCCCCGCCGCAGCCCGATTATACACCTCCCGTCCCTTCTCCGACCTCACTCCGCCAGCCGGCACAGACACCCTCCGTCCCGCAGCCGGCACTACCACACTCATAGGTCGCGTAGTCCTCGTCCTCTGCTCCACAACAATCGTCGCCCGCCTGGTTTTATCTTTTTGCTTCTCCTTATCCTCCACGATGCGAGAGGGGTGCATCAGCCCCTCCCTCGCCCTGCTAGCAGCCGTCTGTCGCACCTTGCTCGTATCAACCACCATCTTCGGAGCCGGACGAGCTTTGAATGCAGGCCGCTTTGGCTCTTCCGCTGGGGTGCTATTCGCCAGCCGCGCTTCTTTCGCTGCTTTGAGGCGGGCTGCCACGGCCTCGCCTGGGAGGGCGAAGGTCGGGCGGGTTGCGGGCTTGCTGGATTTTATTGGGCCAGGAGGTGGGGGGAAGGACATAGACATGGGCCGGGGGGCGGAGTGTGGGATTATGGCTGAGGAACGCCGGGCGGGAGCTGGCTTTGTCGTAGGTGCGGTGGAGGTGCGGCGGTTTGGGGCTTGGGACGTGCGGCGGGAGGGCTTTGGTGCTGCAGGCTCGTCTTGCGTGCTGGCTTGTTCTTTTGTGATTGTCGCTGTCGGTGTTGGTTCTGTGATTGGTTCCGCCTTGTTTGATGCCTGCTCGTCTGCTTTGACCTCGACTGTCTGCGTCTCAGCAGGAAGCACGACAGTCGTCTCCCCTGGCACCACTGCTTCAGCCTGTGCTTCACCGGCACTGCTTTCCACCATCCGTCCAGTGACAAGCACGTTCCCGCCCACTGCCTCTTGTGCTCCTTCAGGCGTCATGTTCTCCTTGTTCGAGCTCGCCCTCATCCCTGCGCGCTCTTTCGCGAGCAATTGATTCGCCTTGCTCCTCGGCTTGAGCACCATGCTCGGCGCTAGTGCAGTAGGACTGCCGGGACGCGCGGGCATAGCTGTGTCGGCGTCTGAATCTTCCGCGATTAGGACAGTCGCGGTCTTGGAGCCGGATGCGCTGCGCTTTGCATTCACCGAGCTGGCGAAAGACCCAATCGCAGGCGTGTTAGTCGAGCTTCCTAGCTGTATGCTGACGGCTGGGCTAGACGGAAGGGTAATGTCTGCTGCTGCATCAAGGTCTGTTTGAGCTGCCGCTGCGGCGGCAGCCACGCGGGTCATGCGCGTTGTCATTGTGGAGTTTCGTAGTGAACGCGATGTTGTTTGATTCGAAAATGTGGTGTGTGAGCAAGTTGAGAAGCGCCTGCGCTGTTTATGTGTAGCTCTGAGCTGCGGCTACTGCATCCCGTATCCCGCGACGTAGGGGGGAGGTGTTTACTTTCTGGCCTAATTCGGCCTAGACCCGTTGCCTCTGCGCCCGCCGCGGAGTGTGAAACATGACTTGCAGCGCAGGGCCAGCACGGGAATAAGCTATACGTGCTTTCCACTAGTAGCGTATATTCACATATTTATGGTAAAAAGAAGATATGCTCGAGCAGAAGCGAACGCAAATGTCATTAACCAGATTCTCATTGTTCATGAATCATCCAATCTAAACCATCATACTCCTCCTCCGCCCAGCAGTAGCTCTCTCTATCCTCATTACGCTTCCAGCGGCTGCAGTTGGCCTGTTTACCACTGCCGGCGGTGCAGACAGCTCCTGCTCTCTCTCTCTTGAGGGCGATGAGCTCAACGCTTCTCTAGCCTCATCTCCGCTTATCACAGAGGAGTGCCTCCTCGAAGCTCCAAGACTGCTCCTCCTCTGCGTCTGTATCCTCGGCTGGGGCTCCCGCACTTCTAAATCTCGCATGCGATCCTCTAGTCCTTTATCGGCACGACGCATCACTGTGCTGCCAGACTCGGAAGCTGTGGTGCCCGTCTTTGCGCTTAGTGGACTTCCCGGCTCGGCAGCCAGCAGTGTCCGCCAGTCCGGCTCGTCATCGCTAGGCTCAGGTTTGATTTTTGCTCCTGTAGAGGTGGAGCGACCACCGGCAGTGGCGGCTTTTAACACGACTGCGTCGATCAGTTCTTTTGTTGGCCTGCGCATCTTGGTGTTGAGACTTGGTTCTGCGTAGGATTGTACTGCTCGACTACGGCGAGAAGGGCGGCGGACACCTTCGAGATTTGCGGCCGTGGCAGGGTCGGTAGGTTGGTCTGTTTCCTGAGGCAGGGTCGAGGGTTCGGGAGTCGGGGAGAAGAGCGATCCGGATGGCGTCTTTGGCGGGACCGCAGCGTTGGGGTCGCTAGGTATCGTTGGAGCTTCGATTTCTTTGATCAGAGGTGCTGGGATAGACGTGGATTTTGGCCGACGAGCGCGTGTCTTGGTTACGTCGAGTGTCTCTACGGTGGAGAGGGGCTTCGACATAGTCTTCGCAGACTTCTTCCCGACGACGACCTTCCGAGGAGACGTGTTGACACTTTCTATGCATTCATTAGTACCGTTCCTGGTTAGCCAATCCGCATTACACTTACTCTCGCCGAGAATTTTACGCTCCTTGGTCGCAGTCAGCTGTACAGGCTCCACAATCTCATCATTTGTTGGTTTCTCGACCGCCTCTTCTTCGGCTTGACCGCCGCTCATATTAGGTATCGACGAAGACCGCCGTGTGAAAATGAACGGGTGTGCCTCCGCGACCTCCGTTGTTGCCGGCTCCTCGTGATCCCGGACACTCAATTTCCGCTTCGCGCTCGACCTTTGAGCTGGTTCAGATTCTGATGTCTCAGTTGCCGGTTCTGCCTCCATGAGCCTCAGTGTCGTCTCTCTCCTCTTCCGTCTCGATTCGAGGTTCACTGCCAGCTCCGTTGGTATCTCAACCTGCTCATCCTCCGCTCTCATTGGCTTCAGCGCACTCCGGTCGAATTTTATAGGATCAGCACAGTCAAATCGCGCAACGGGAGGTGGCCCCAGATCCGGAGAATCATTCGAGTGATCAGATAGGCGCAGAGCGCGAATCTCGTCCCCACCCAGAGTACGTCGCGGATAGCTCTTATCCTCGAGAATTGATGGCATGCGCGGTTCTAGTCCCCCAGCAAGATGCAGATTCGGTACTGTAGGCCGCCATGTACTTGGGTCTGCTGGTAGTTTCTCAATCTCCGGTCGTTTGAAGCGTCCCAACTCCGCTACCACTCCTCCTAGTGCTGCCAGCTGCTGTTCCAGTGCATTTTTTACCCGTGCAAGATCCGGAAGTTGTGCATCATTGAGTGTATCCGAGAGCCGGTTCTGCAGTCGCAGGACTTCTTCTCTCAAGCAGAGATTCTCTGTTTGCAGCCGGGACTGCTCTATCTCCAAGGATCGAATGCGTAGTGATTGGGAGGTGTTGATGCGCGCGAGATCGCGATTCTGTCTTACAAATCGCCTCTTGACTATGGAAGAATCAGCTTGCACTACCTTGCGTAGCATATGGCAAAGAAACACGAACGAGCTTCCAAGCTCTCAGTTTGGGGTGGAGCTTCGTTGAGTCGCGCCATGTGCGACAGCAGTACTCAATACTGTGCATAAAGATGGTTGCCAAAGCGAGGCGAGTAGGTGGTGTGTGGCTTCCAGCAGTATATCAGGTCTGTTCCTTCCTGTCGTAGATAACTCAAGGTATTTCGGAGATGACCACCTTCCGCGAAAAGTGGCGGCCGCGCGGGAACTTTACCGCGGAACCCAAACACGCACAAACAAAGCGGATGGCGCAGCAACAGCTGCAAGGTCTAGGGCGGTAAGGCCGGATTCTGCCGGCATTTTGCCGTTCATTGGCCGGCGCGTCGGTTTTGCAGGCCATGTCGATAACGCGTCGTCATTAACATTGCTGCAATCGCACCCGTAGCACGCCAGCATTCGTCGCAGCGATGTCTTATCGCTCCGCGGGTCAAGCGTCGCATTTGCGCAATCAGTCACTATCAGCATCAGCGTCGACCCAATCATCAGCTCTGCAGCAGCGCATCAACGAGAAGAAGCTCGAGCTGGAAAGCCTCAAGCAGCTGCGTGACCTCAGTGCTGGACTAGCAGGCCAGATGGAGCAATTGGAGGAGAAGCTAGGGACGCTCAGCAACGGGACCGAGGGTGAGTATTGTGCATACGAGTAGGACAAGAAGTATGTATTGAAGCTGATTTCGTTCATCTATAGCTGTTGCGGCAGTTCTATCGAATTGGCATAATGTCCTGAGGGCTATCAGTCTCGCTTCCGCAAAAATTCCGAAGCCCAAGGATGATACTGCAGCGGAAGAAGAGCCGGCATTACCGCAAACCTTGGTTCGCATCCCCATGCAACACATTAAGCCTGCTCCGGTTTCTGAGGAGCAGAATGGGGTAGAGGGCGTGAAGTGAATCGTTCTACGGTGACAGAGTGGGAAAGATATTGCCACTCTGGGCTTTTGGAAATGTCCTTGGAAGGACAGGGGCGACCATCTGTCCTTAGGACCATCCTCGCATGCCAGGTGGGCTACCCTGTTTGGTAGCCCCAACACGACCAGCCGCCGGCCCCAAGATGTTCTGCACTCATTGAGCATGTATAGGGACTGCGACAGAGCATGAGCAAGACATTGAAGCCATTGTCATTTCTCAGGTCTTGTCCTTCTTGTACTGGGGGACTCGCTCATAGGCGTTCGGGCTGGGTCTGCGAGCCTTGCCCTTGCCTTTGCCCTTGATCTTACGCGGGCCATCAGCGTGGTCGTGGTCATGGTCGTCATCGCTGCCGCAATGGCCGTGCTCATCGTGGTCACGCTGACCATCACGTCGTTTTGCTGGCTGAGCTCGACTTAGGTCTGGTTCGCCATCGGAGTCGCTGTCGGAGGAAGAGGAAGATTCGTCGGAGCTGGAGTCGCCAGCGTTCTTAGGCTTGTGGTAGATGCAGCAAACTGTTATGGTCAGCACATGAAATGAAAAGCAGATTGTGCTTAATAACCCTTGGAACTTTTCTTGCCCATGCCTTCATTGTCGACGACATCTTCTGCCCACTGTATACGCCGTGCCTGCGTCTGTTCATCCGGTTCTGCGCGAAGACGCAATGTCGGTCCGTTGATACGGATCGAGGGGCCTGCGACCGTGCTTGTTGTAGTTGCGCTGCCCCTGGTCCCGCTTGGGGTCGCTGTGCGAGAGGGTCCGCCAGACATGGTGCGCCGGCGGACGACGACTGAAGCTGTCGGGCCTGCCTAATGTGCCGAACAGTGTCTCCACCTTTAGTCCAAAAGCAAATCCTGTCAAAATGGTGGAATGTTCTGTAGGTTATAATTGTACTTTTGACGGTGAGCAGCCAGAATGACGTTGGTCAACAAAAAAGCCGAGGTCAGGTGACAGAAGGGTGGGGATCCGCATTATCAATCAGTCCAGAATAGTCTCGCCCAAAGTTTAATATCAAGCAATGTGCGAGCAAGTGGTATTGTGAGCGCATTCAACAAGGCTCATTCTTTTGTGTGTGATCATTTATTTCATATTCTATGGGCGTGCAGTCGCGAAGCAGGTTGCTGCAGGCCAATAATACGCGGCTCAATAGCTTTATTGAATCTTTAGCTCCCCCTAAGCACTACATACGCGTGCGGATGCTTGGCGTCGGGCCCGGAGTGGGAAAGTGGCGGCATGACAGCCACAGCATGGGCAAAGCACAGCACAGAGCATCAAAGCTTCACAGACTGCAGCATCGCTCTCTAATCTCTTCACGCCTCTCCTTCACCATCTATCACCACCTTCTCCACTGCCCGCCGCCCCGAAATTCACGTCCCACAACCCCGCCAATAGCTTCGTCGGCTTCACCTCAAACCTTCGCACTCCATTTTCGGTTCCACACCCAACCTCCCCCGCGTCAAGGTCCGATCTATCTCAACCACTCCGCTCTTTTACTGTCTCCCACCACTTCACCCCCTCACGCACCTTGCATGCTCAGCCCTTGACTGCTTGGCGACACGCTAGCGACGCGTTCAAAGTTTTCTGTTCCCCTTCATCGACCGCTTAGGCGGCACCAACCGGCACCATGTCCATGTCGATCGAGGAGCTCGACAGTACGGTGAGAGCCTTTTACGAGGGCCGCGGAGAGCAGCAAAAGCAGGCCCAGGCAACGTTGAACCAGTTCAAGGAGAACCCAGATGCCTGGTTGATGGTGGACAAGATTCTTCACGATGCGCAATACCCCCAGACCAAATATCTTGGATTGCAGGTGCTTGACAGTGTCATCATGACAAGATGGAAGGTGCTGCCCCGCGATCAGTGTCAAGGTGAGGCTTCTGGGCTCCAGATATCTTACTGAGCCTTGAAAATACTGACTTATGACAGGAATTCGCAATTTTGTGGTCAACATCATTATTCAGACCTCCGGCACAGAAGAGAGCTTACGGAAAGAGAGGACGCTTCTCAACAAGTTGAATCTGGTACTTGTCTCTATCCTAAAACAGGAATGGCCTCACAACTGGCCTACTTTCATTAACGAAATTGTGTCCTCATGTCACAGGAGCTTGCCTATTTGCGAAAACAACATGGCTATCCTACGGTTGTTGTCGGAAGAAGTGTTCGACTTTTCCGCCGATCAGATGACCTCCTCCAAAACGCGACAGTTGAAGCAAAGCATATGTGATGAGTTCACAGCCATCTACAATCTCTGCTCCGAAATCCTGCGCACCGCCGATCAAACGAGCCTGATCAAGGCAACACTGGAGACGCTTCTGCGCTTCCTCAACTGGATTCCCCTTGGCTACATCTTCGAGACTCCGCCAAGCGGGATGAGTCTGCTGGAGACGCTGCGAAGCAGATTCTTGGAAACACCTGACTTCCGCAATGTGACTCTCAAGTGCTTGACTGAGGTGGCTGGCCTCCAGACGGACGCTCAGTACAACGACAAATTGGTCGCCATGTTCACAGACACGCTCACCACAGTGTCCAATATCATCCCGTTGTCTCTTGATCTCAAAGCCACCTACGCTTCTAGCAACGGTCGTGATCAGGAGTTTGTCCAAAATCTGGCTCTTTTCCTGTGTAACTTCTTCTCAACACACCTTTCTCTAATTGAGAATTTGCCAAACAGAGACTTTCTTCTGCATGGCCACTTTTATCTGATCCGGATCAGTCAAATTGACGATCGGGAGATTTTCAAGATCTGTCTTGAATACTGGACCAAGTTGGTCTGTGAGCTCTACGATGAGATGCAGCAGTTGCCGGTCACAGACCTTAATCCGTTGGTTTCCATGCAAATGAGTGGCCTGTCGAATGGCGGCGCGCCTAACCCTGGAGTCATGGCTAATTACCCACTTCGCAAGCACAAATACGCCGAGGTATTGACCAACCTGCGTACGGTCATGATCGAGAAGATGGTCCGTCCAGAAGAAGTCCTGATTGTGGAAAATGACGAGGGCGAAATTGTGCGCGAATTTGTCAAGGAAAGTGACACTATTCAACTCTACAAGACTACTCGCGAATGTCTGGTCTTTCTGACACATCTGGATGTCGTTGACACGGAGCAAATCATGTCGGAAAAGCTCTCGAAGCAGGTAGATGGCACGGAATGGTCATGGGCGAACTGCAATACACTATGTTGGGCTATTGGTTCTATCTCGGGAGCGATGAACGAGGAGACCGAAAAGCGCTTCCTGGTCACTGTCATCAAAGATCTTCTGGGCTTGACGGAACAGAAGCGCGGAAAGGACAACAAAGCAGTCGTGGCCAGCAACATCATGTACATTGTCGGTCAATACCCTCGTTTCTTGAAGGCTCACTGGAAGTTCCTTAAGACGGTCGTCAACAAGCTTTTCGAGTTCATGCACGAGACTCACGAGGGAGTCCAAGACATGGCTTGCGATACATTCATCAAGATTGCCAACAAATGCAAGCGCCATTTTGTTCTGACTCAACCGGGCGAGACGGAACCTTTCATTGACGAGATCGTCCGCAACATGCGCAAGATCACCGGAGATTTATCACCACAGCAGATTCATACCTTCTACGAGGCTTGCGGCTACATGATCAGCGCACAGGGTCAGAAGACGACCCAGGAACGCCTCATTGGCGAGCTTATGGCTTTGCCCAACACCGCTTGGGATCAAATAATTCAATCCGCTCACCACGATCCCAACATCCTCCAGGACTCGGAGACGATCAAGGTGATAGGCAACATCATGAAGACCAATGTTTCTGCTTGCAGTTCTATTGGCAGCTACTTCTACCCTCAGATTGGCCGCATCTATATGGATATGTTGACCATGTACCGTGCTAGCAGTCAACTGATTGACGATGCCGTGAAGAGGGACGGGCCAATTGCTACCAAGATGCCTAAAGTTCGTGGTTTGAGGACCATCAAGAAAGAGATCCTCAAGCTTATCAACACTTACGTGGAGAAGGCCGATGACCTTGAAATGATCCACGAGCGCTTGGTGCCTGGGCTTTTGGAGGCTGTCCTGCTTGACTATCGGAACAATGTTCCGGATGCCAGGGAGGCAGAGGTCCTGAACGTGATGACCACAATCATTCACAAGATTCAGGTACGTTGGACACCGCTTCGCAGCGCTCACATGGTGTGCCAGTTCGTTGCGAATAAGTCGAAAAATGCTAACCATAATTCACAGGGGCTCATGGTGGACCAAGTCCCCGCCATCCTTGAAGCTATCTTCGAGTGCACACTGGAGATGATCAACAAGGATTTCTCAGAATATCCCGAGCACCGCGTGGAGTTCTTCAAGCTGCTGAGAGAAATAAACTTGAGATGCTTCCCGGCATTGCTGCAGCTCGATCAGCGACAGTTCAAGCTCGTCATTGACTCTTGCATGTGGGCAAGCAAGCACGACAATCGCCTGGTGGAGGGCGAAGGTCTCAACATGTGCTTAGAGCTGATGGCAAACATGGCCGATACTGACCAGCAGACTTGCAACACCTTTTTCCAGAACTTCTACACAACTATCTTGCAAGACGTCTTCTTCGTCCTCACGGACTCGGATCACAAGGCAGGCTTCAAGTACCAGTCGATGCTGTTGGCACGTATGTTCTGGCTCGTTGCCGCGGACAAGCTTCCTGGTCCAATCTACACCTCAGACCAAGCTCCTTCCGGCACTTCGAATCGCGACTTCCTGCAAAACTTTGTCGGTAATTTGCTGTCCAATGCGTTCTCCAACTTGACCCAGTAAGTAAAACCATAGATAAATCCAAGTCAATACCAGCTAACAGATCGGACAGGCCGCAAATACAACGATTCATCTCCGACCTCTTCTCGCAAGTCGACGACATCAATCGCTTCAAGCTGACTCTTCGCGACTTCCTCATCCAGCTCAAAGAATTCTCAGGCGACAACGCCGACCTCTTCGCCGAAGACCGCGAGAAGGCTGCCCAGGAAGCCAAGGACCAGGAACGCGAGCGTGCGCTGAAGATCGGTGGTCTCCTCAAGCCCAGCGAGATGGAGGACGACGAACTCTGACTTGACAAAGAGGTCGGGTCTAGGACAGCTTACGATCCTCGCAGCGAGGAAAGGGATGAGACTGGTGGCGGTAATGGACTTGACGGGTGGGAGCTCTATGGGCTGTAGCGAGGTGCACTAGACGGGACTCTAGCATACAGTTTTCCTGGCAGAGCAATGTCGTGGAGGATTTCATGAAGACCGGCCCTTCACGAGGGGGAAAAAGAAAGACATACGGCGGCGGAGGAATGGAGCAGCGATATATATACCTTTATTCCCCACAACACCAAAAAACGATGAAAGAAGAAAGCAGACTTTTGCCCTTTTTGATCTTGGCAAGGTAGGTAGGCAGATACCAAACTAGCCATTTCGGACTTCACGAGTGGCTGATAGAAGAGATGAAAGGCTCAGATAGGTGGAATATAAAATAGGGACACAAATGCAAGAAGATTTTAGCTCTATGACACGGTTGATATGCGCGTTGTACACGACCAGTCTGGCTCTTTGCTGGATGTGAGATCAGGATGAAGTTTTGATAATGAGTGAGCTACGTATTTCTTCTTTCCGCGTCTTCTTCTCTTCACCTGTTAACACATCAACGACATCTTACAGTACAAACCACTTATCCTGCTCTACTCAAGGTAAGGCTCGAGCCTCTCCTTCAGCTCCTCGACGCTCAACTCCCGCTCAACCTTCTTGTGGCACTCCACCTTGGCACCAGGCAGCTGCTTAGGCGGGATCAGCACATCGCTGATGACCTGCACCACGCCATCCTTAGCAATACCGTCCTTGATCGTCACACGCACGAAGCCGTTCAGCTTGATCTCGATGAACCCTGCGACATGCGCAATGTCGACGCTGAGATGCTTGTCCTCGAGCAGCGTCGGCAGATCGATATGCGTCAGTGGGTTGTGCGGGTGATCCTTTGCGTCATCGCCGCTACCGTCATGAGAGTAGATGGCATCCGAGTAGAAGGTAGTGCGGGGCACGACGTGGTACTTCAGCAGGGCTTTGAGGTACTTCTGGCCGTACTTGGAGAAGAGGAAGGCGTTGAGACGGGGACCGAGTTTGGCAAAGGCGAAGTTGGAGGGCGCGAAGAGGGTGCCGCCTTTGTGAGGGGCGTCGAGCTCGTCGAAGAGCCCGGTTTTGGTCAGACCCAGCTCCAGAGTGGAAAATTCGCTGGGGACGAGCTGGATGATTTTGAGGACGGGAGGAGGTGGTAGAATGAGGCTGTCTACGCCGTGGATGACGCCGTTGACGCCGAACTGGAAAGTGGTTAGTGGAGGAGGGGTGAGGGTGTGGTGGTGAGTGCTTACGATATCGACGGCGACGATGCGGCTGTAGAAGTTGACGGTCAAGCCGCGGAAGCCGAGATGGATAGAGAGGCGCTGGGGCACGGGCTCGGGAGCTAGGTCCTCGGCGGCAAATAAGGTAGGAATGGTATGAGCCTTGAGGACTTCCCGGGCAGGGAGATACTGTGGGGAGATATGGTAGGTGAGGAGCTTCTTCAACTGCTCCTTAGATGGCTTAGGGGCGTGCTCGGGGATCTTTGCAAAGGCCTTGTCTGTCGGGGCGAAGACCGTGTAGTTTGCCTTTGTGCCGTTCAGGATGTCGACTAGATCATCGTAGTCGCTGATGAGCTTTGCGAGCTTTGTGGTGTATTTGCTCTCCGAGATGAGTTGGTAGAGGGTCAGGTTTGTGTGAGGATGGTCGTGGTGAGGGGGCCCAGGAGGATGATGGGGCGGCCTCTCAGGACGATGATGCGGGTCATCGGGACGGTGATGGGGAGGCTTCTCAGGGCGATCACCAGGGCCGCGATGGGGAGGCCTCTCGGGGCGGTGGTGAGGGTCATCAACTTGGGTCTCAAACCAGGAGTAGGCATCAAAGGCTTCATCGGCCATAGACAATGTAGCGTGGTCGAGGTAAGAGGCGGCTTGGTGCTTGGCTGAACCAGCCTTGCCCTTCAGGTCATGGAAAAGACCATCCCAGCTTGACTTGATGCCATCAAGGAGGCCGACTGCTTTATCCTCGCCTTTTGAAGCGATGCTCTGGAAAACGTGCTGGTCCGGCAGCACCAGAGCGGTGACAGCCGGAGCCAGGGGAAGTAAAATGGCGAACTTCATGATGATAGACGCTTGAAGGTAGTGCAGCACCGTAGGAAGCAGATGAAGGAGAAAAGCGAGGAGTTACCTACTTGATACACTCCGAGCCAAGAGGCGATGGTGTGAGGTGACGAGTACACACTAGGTGGTGACGAGCAGCAAGTGGCGGGGTAAGGGTGCCTGGCTGTGATTTGCCCTGACAGAATGAGGTGCTTTTGGCGGTTGCGCGGCTGTCTTACTCGCAGGAGCTTGCATCTCTTGCCACACTTCTGAGGCCCGGAACCAACAACAACGAGGATAGGAGCGAAGAGCGATGGCCTCCCGCCCGCATCCGTGGCGGTCCCTTCCTTCCCCAGATTTGTTGTCAATGGCTCGGGAATATCCAATCGCCCGATGATGAGCCAGAGATGGATTAGTGACGCGCACGTTGGAGTCGTGGCTTGCTTCCACTTCGCTAGTGCGTTCGATCACGGCGCCAGAAAGCTTGTTACGGCGGATCCCAGAATCAGGCAGCAGAATAATCACCGACAATCTGTTTATGGGGTTCTGGTTATTCCCCTTTGAATTGGCCATCAATCTCTTTTCGGGCAATTTCATCATGCCAGATGCTGTTAAGAACATATGAGCGATCATGGCAGCACAAGTCTCCTCTACACAAAACAATCTTCGCATGAACGCGTCAGTTACGCCAGAACTGACACAGTCCATCTCGATGCTCGATGAACGACCCCGCCTTACGTCATCCGCCGCCAGTTTCAGCTCTCCTCTCCAACCAGGCAAAACTCCGAGAACTCCAGCAACGAGGGGAGACAATTGTGCCCAGCTCAAACGCACGAATGCTGCAAAGGCACAAGTGACATGCCTTCAGCTGGCTGACTGGCACATTGGGGCCGGTATGTAAGGCGTCTCAAGATCGCAGATCAGGAGAGCTGCATCTGCTCTGCCGCCCCGTTCCTGATGCAAGCACCAGTCAAGAGCTGCTCTCCCACGAGTTTGCAGATCCATCTCCGCTTGGCTTGCTTGTTTGTCGGTTGTCCCGGCAAGAAATGACCGGTTCGATCACGCTTGGGCATTCAAGGTCCAGTTTTGTCTTCCGTCCTCGCTGTCCATTGACGTCGAGTGACAGCATACTACGTCAATGGCAAGCCAGCTCCTTGTTCGTCGTGCATGATAAAATTCCACGCACTTCCGGCTCCCGCGTCAAAAGGTAGGTCCTCTCTCTTCCCTGATCAACGACTTTCATATCCCCAATCCCTTTCCCAAAAGTCCCAATTCCTTTTTCCAACACATCATCATGGCCGGACTTGCCAGACACGTCGACACCGACGAGCTCATCGAGAAGATCCACGCCCACGCCCACCGCGCTAGAGGAAGGGGTATTTCTGCCGACAATGCCATTTCCCACACCACACCCTACTCCACCCGCTACAATGCCTTGAGCGAGATCCCCAAATTCCGAATTCCTAAAGATGGTGCTCCTGCCGAGGCAGTCCACCAGATGCTCAAGGACGAGCTTGACCTCGATGGACGTCCCAATCTCAATCTTGCTAGCTTCGTCGGCACCTACATGGAGAAGCAAGCCGAGGAGCTCATGATCGAGAACTTGTCCAAGAACATGAGCGATGCTGACGAGTATCCCGCCATGATGGCCATGCACACCCGCTGTGTCAACATCATCGCTGATTTGTGGGGTGCTCAGAAGGGTGAGAAGCCCATTGGAACCGCCACTACCGGCTCCAGCGAAGCTATCCACCTAGGTGGTCTGGCCATGAAGAGGCGATGGCAGGAGAAGCGGGACAAAGAAGGCAAGGACAAGTCCAAGCCTAACATCATCATGGGCTCCAATGCTCAAGTCGCCCTCGAGAAGTTTGCCCGCTACTTCGAAGTCGAGTCCCGAATTCTGCCCGTCAGCAAAAAGTCAAACTACCGCCTCGACCCTGATCTGGTCCGCGAAAACATTGACGAGAACACAATTGGTATCTTTGTCATTCTGGGCTCCACCTACACTGGTCATTATGAGCCAGTTGAGGAAATTCACAAGATTCTGGACGAGTATGAGGAGAAGACGGGCGTTGACATCCCCATTCATGTCGACGCTGCCTCCGGTGGTTTTATTGCTCCTTTCACCGATGCAAAGGTTGGAGGTCCTAAGTGGAACTTCGAGCTCCCTCGCGTCAAGTCAATCAACACATCTGGCCACAAGTTCGGTCTGGTCTATGCCGGAGTGGGCTGGATCGTTTGGAGAGACGAGGCCATGCTTCCGAAGCATCTCGTCTTTGAACTGCATTACCTCGGAGGCACTGAAGAATCTTACACTCTCAACTTCTCCCGACCCGGAGCTCAGATCATTGCCCAGTACTACAACCTGATTCATTTAGGTTTCAAGGGATACCGCTCCATCATGGAGAACGCACTGGCCAACGCGCGTCTGTTGTCCAAGGCACTGGAGGCGACGGGCTGGTTCCGATGCATCTCTGATATTCACAGGAAGAAGGGCGACTTCCACTACACCGGCCAGGGCACCTACACTCCCGAGAAGGAGACTAGTGCTTCGTACAATGCAGGTCTACCCGTCGTAGCGTTTACGTTGAGTGACAGCTTCAAGAAGGACTACCCTCACGTCAAGCAAGAGGTTGTTTCCAACCTTTTGCGGGCCAAGCAGTACATCATTCCCAACTACCCGTTGCCACCCAACGAGGAGAAGATCGAGATCTTGCGTGTGGTGGTCAGAGAAAGCATGTCGTTGGATTTGCTTGACAAGCTGATTGAGGACATTGTGGCGGTCATGGAGCAGATCCAGGCCACAGACAAGGATAGCTTTGGCCTTACAGCTTTCCAGCATTCCAACACCTCCATCGAGAAGCAGCACGGTAGCCAAGGCCTGCAGCACCATGAAAAGCACAAGTCCAAGAGGCCGATGCGCCATGGCGTGCACAGGGCTGTGTGTTAATTGGTACCACGAGATTTAATCACGTTAGTTATCTTGGACATATTTGATGCCAAATCTATCAATGTTTGCTGCAAGCGCATTTTTGAGTGAAGGTCGCATAAGTAATGTCGGCAATGTTGTGTATGCTAATTTTGCAAATAATAACACGGGTGTAAGAATGCGCGATGTCTGCGGTGTATGGTGGTTCATCTCGAGCGGCGGCTGCGGAGTCGACGTCGCTTATGTAATCGCCCACGGATCGGAAAATCTATGCGCCGGAGATTGTGCGAGTCCTACGACGACATCTTCAAAGCCTCTTGAAGCCGACGACAACCCTACGAATACCCACCCTATTAACCACACAGCTACACCTCGTCGGTACCGCCATCATGCGTATTTACGAGGATACCTTCAGCGGCACCAAGATCTACCCGGGCAAGGTACGACCATCCATCCCATCTCCGAAAGAACCATAGCGATCCGATCATTCGCCGCGCTTTTTTTTCACCGGATCGCAAGCAATTGAGGAATCATTGGGAAAAGAGCATTGAGAATACTTTCTGACACGTTATCTGCAAACAGGGGAAACTCTACGTCCGTGGTGACTCCAAGATCTTCCGCTTCCAGAACGGCAAAACCGAGTCGCTCTTCCTCCAGCGCAAGAACCCCCGTCGGATCGCCTGGACCACCCTGTACCGTCGCCAGCACAAGAAGGGTATCTCAGAGGTGCGTTCATATCACTCCGCCGCCGCCGCCGCCGCCGCCGCCACCAATCGTCTAGAATTGGGAGATCGGGGAGATCAAAGTAAAAGTGAAGGACATAAAAGACTAACAACCACTCCAGGAGGTGGCCAAGAAGCGCACCCGCCGCACCGTCAAGCACCAGCGCGCCATCGTCGGTGCCTCGCTCGACGTGATCAAGGAGCGCCGCACCCAGCGCCCCGAAGCTCGCGCCGCCGCCCGCTCCGCCGCCATCAAGGAGGGCAAGGAGAAGAAGGCCGCCGAGGAGTCCAAGAAGAAGGCCGAGAAGGCCAAGTCCGCCTCCGCCAGCGCCCGCGGCCAGGCTACCGGCACAAAGGTGTCGAAGCAGCAGGCTAAGGGCTCGGCGCCCAAGGTCCAGGCCAAGAGCAGGTAGATTGGTTCGAGTTGATGCATGTGGACGGGTTTCGGGTACGAAATATAACAACTACTTTTTTGGGCGCAGTCGTTGCTTGATAGTAACTGGGCTTGCATGCTGATGTCGCGCCCCCGGACTACTGAGGCGGCGATGGGCGTGGTAAAAAGATTCGAATGAATACAGCATTGACACCATCTGTCGTGGGGAGAAAGTGATAGGTTGCGTGCGGTCATTGGCGAATGAATCTTACTAACCATTAGGTCTGCATCGTCTCCCGAACGACCGCTCAGGGCTATCAAAATCTGCATGACCTTAAACGTCATCTGACACGACAACTTCACCAAGCTCTGATCATCTCAACTCTTTACTTTACGCCCTAAGATCAACACTGGTACACCTGTGCTTTTTTTTTTCTGAGACAACGTCTTCATGAACATCTATCAGCTATCAGCTGCGCGTCCGATCCCAAGCCCACATCCACATACATCTCACATGCCTCCATCCCATCACTTCCTCCGTCCCAGCCTGGCATGCCTTTTATACAAACCCTGCATGCCTCGACTTCATCCGCCCGGCCGTCAAAGCCCAATTACTGCTGTCCACAAGCGTGACTGCTCTTTCCCCAGGCATATGCGACCCACCCACCCGGACCGCCAGAACTATGCTCGTTTCCTATATACACCCCGACATCCGGCATCAGAATGGTAACCCTCCACAGCCACGAGCCGCGACGAAGCCCTTGAATACACTCGTCATGATAACGTCAGTCGAGGCATAGTATACCACGACCCGTCTCATCCGCGCACATACTCGCCCTCATATAGTGCCTGGATATACATAATCTGGCGGTGTAGCTTTGGGAGGGTTATGCCTGGCGGTGCTGTGCCGTGTCGAGCCTGTGAGAGCGTAAAGATCTAGTAGTGACTCTCCAGATGATATGTAGTGTGAGGCTCGGCGCCGACCTGCTCCTGATCGAGGGATATGCTGCGTCTGAAGTGGCCGGAGGTTGGGGGTGAAGGTTGTTATTGACGAGTAGTTGCGCTGTCTGCCATGTATGGAGCTGCTGATACTGCGCTGACGTACTGATAGGCTCAGGAGCACTCTGATCTCTGCAGTAATTCGAGGTGTCGCGTGCAGGACGTTATGACGTGACGATCGATAGCAGTTGAGCCACAGGCGATGACTGGGGTTCGATATCTGATCCGCACGGAGCATGCTTACCGATTCTCTGCTGCACGGCTCGGCAAGCGCAGCGGTCAAAGTCGTTGAGAAGGGACTTGTCAACCAGGGCGGTCTCGTCGCTGCCAGTCACTTGTTGGCGCAACATATCTAATTGGCGTTCGAATTCGGCTCCGATTGACGCCTCTCCGTAGCACCAGGAGAGCGGATGTCGCATTCTGGGAATGTGGCGGTGGAACAGTCGTGCCATTGCTTTAGCCGCGCTAGTGTCCAGTTAGCTGGTACAGAGGGTCTCAAAATCATCGTCGACAAGTTTACCTCGTGCTCTCAAAATCGAGAGGCTTCAACCCTCCGAGGTCAAATCCTTGGAGTTCCGGAAAGAGAACGTCCTCGATTTGGTCTAGATCGAATAGATTGATTTCATATGTAGAGTCGCGATACGGTAGACGAAGCTTGACCAGGTGACGACTTGCCTGTCCAAGAGCGACGAGATCTGTCATGGTGAACTCAGGAAATCCTACTAGCTCACAGATTCGCAGCCGAGGGAATGCTGAGAAGAAAGAGATCCTTTCTTCTTCGGTTGCGACCAGCCATATATCCTCAAATGCGGGCCAAACATATAGTTCTTCTAGGTTCTGGAGTTGGCGCAGCGCGATAATGCCCGAGATGTCATTGTTATGGCGACCACCCTTGAATTGTACAGTCAGACTTGTGAGATTCTGTAGCCTCGCGATCAAGGAGAAGGAGGGGCTGTTGGAGTCCTCCGTATCACCAGCAAGACCGATATGTAGAGTCTGAAGTGAGGTCGTGATGTGAGCCGAGTTTGTGACGGGCTGAGAGTCGCCGCCACTGCCTGAGGTTTTCGAGTGCGGAAAAGGACTGGAAAGTGCCATGAGCAGGCGGTGTGCAATTTTGGGCCGCAACCAATAGTCGCCTAGCCTTAGGTGTTTAAGATGCTTCTGACGGCTCAACAAGTGGAGCAAGACGTCGAAGTCAACCACATCGTGGTCCGGTTCATGCACGTCCTGTCCCCAGCTCAATTCAATCGTTCCCAGCTTCGTACAGGCTTCAAAAAGTGCAATAAGATCGGCAGGCCCGCACCTGTGGTAGTTCAAGTCCAAGCTGAGGTACCGAAGCTCAGGACATCGTACTCCGATAGCATTGATGAAGTCTCCTTCATTGTCGCAGTCTTTCTCCCGATCTGTGAGGTATATGAGAGTGGCCAGATTGTGCTGCAGGCAACCTTCAATGGCCTTCCAGTCGAACCCAAGCAGAACCGTGAGAGACGTTAAGTTTGGGAACTCCAAGCAGTGTGCCTTTTTAGTTTCTTGATATCTGGAGAAAGCGAACACTTTGATCTTGCTCGTGTAGAACTGACGCCGTCCCGATCTGGGGCTGCGTATAGCCGGTGAGAGCAGCGCCTCTGCATGAGGCTGTCGCCAGAGAGCGTCAATAAATGATCGCGCCCAGGACCTGCTCACAAGCGCAGCGTTAAAAAGCGAAGCATGGTCGTCTATAAGGTACTTGGCAATTTCTTGAAGAAGTTCAAGGGGTAGGCTGACTGCTGGCATAGCGTTCTTGATAAGAGGTACGGAGGGAGAAGACTCCTTGCAGTGCAATTGCCTGGCAATACTGTCGGTAATGCGTTATGCTTCAGTCTTGTTGTGTGCCGCACTAGGAATCAGCTGGACAGCAGAAGGCCTTAACGGATTCTCTGGCAGTTTTTTGTATGTCTCTTGCATGACTGTCAACAACTGGCTGTATGTTGTCGACCAACAAGAATTCCTCCGTATCCTACGTAGTCAGTAAGCTCAGCCTCAGCCTCATAAACATTCCCATGACGACTGCAGCCAAGGCTGTATGCTGGCATTACCACAGTTTTGGTGTGCTAGAGAGCTACTGACAAGAGAGTGATTCAAGGACAAAGGTGGTCGGAAAAGCACTTGGTCTAAATTTAGGACTGCTCTTTGGCGAATCGACAGTTGTCCCACCCATTGGGAACGTTGTCTACGTCCCCACGTTTTTAACAAACTCATCTCCGTTTTTAACAAGAGTATTTAGGGTCTCACCAAAATGATCCACGGGCGTGTCCGGCTTCTTTGTTACGCTCGGCAGGGAATTCCCAATGCTCGTCGTCATCCGGTGAAAATAATGACATTATATCGCTCACCATCAGACACGTGTTCACGAAGACAGGACGAATTGAAGCTTACTTTGCCTTTGAGTGGGGCCATTGAACGACTACACTGACGATACCAAACCTTTTACACATATTGATTTAACAAGTGCATTGCTAATTATGATGAGAGCTACACGCCAATGCCCTAGCTCATGAATACAGAAGCGCAACTACATGATGATGTCACTCTAGACCAAAGACTTTGATCCCACTGACAGAGGCAACAGTGTACTGTCACTACTGAACTCAATTCTTGCCCATACACATCATCCCTGTGCGGAACATCAGTCTTCGTTGACAATGAAAGTGCTTCTGCTTCACCTTCACCTTCAGCATGCCTTGCCAGGATATAGTGCCTTGTTATGCACACAAGGGGTTTGTTGATCTCTCGTGGGACTTAGCCTTGAGTCGTCCGAGAATTGAATATCTTTCGGATCTGAGCATTTCTAAACCTGGAGATTTTCGCCAACGGTGGAAGGTATGATCCTCCCTCGATAAAGAGGGGGCTTGTCTCGACGTGTTTGAAAGCAGCGCAATTCTCAAAGTCCATCATCATCATCATCCACGAACCAAGGATGGCCTCGCCAACGAGCATCCGCGTTATTTCCGCCGTTAAGGTGGAGACGGGGTTGTGTGGTTTTCGCTCGTAAGGCTATCCACTCCTGCTCGAAACGGTTTCTAAACGAAGCGAAGCTATACCAACATGCCACATCGTCCACTCTGGGCATGTGACGGTGTATCAGCCGTGCCATGAGTTTAGCTTCACTAATGATAAGGTCAGAAAAGGCACGGCTGGATGGCATAGAGAGTAGGCACATACTTTTCGCTTTCAGGATCGTGAGGCTTTTGTACAGCAACATTGTAATCCTGAAGTTCTGGGAAAAGAACGTCTTCGACTTGATCGAGCATATGCAAGTCAACCCCGTCACTGCGCCCACCGAGTAGTATTGTAAGCTCGTTCAGATGGCGACTTGTCCTCCCAAGGGCGATGAGCGCTGCACTGTCAAACTCTCCGGAGAAGTTTAGGTCGAAGACTCGCATTTGTGGAAAAGCAGAGCAGAACGATATCTGCTCTTCTCTCGTGCCTAGACTGGGTAGCCCGGCATTGCCCCAGACAAGTAGTTGTTCCAAGCTCTGAAGCTGGCGAATTGCGAGTATACCTGAGATACTTGACGGGGTGGAGGCCGAAAATTGCACACTGAGTGACTTCAAATGTTGCAGCTGAGCAAGCAGAGCATAGATTGCGGCACCAGCGTCAGGGCCGCCGCCTTCAAACCCAACGAAACTCAGGCAAATCTCAAGGCTTTCAAGCTTAGCCGCGATGTGAGCGGATGGACAAAGCTCCTGCGTGTCACTTTGCTCAGCCAGAAAGCTTGATTTGGGCAAAGCGCCAGACAGTTCTTCAAGCAGGCGTTGTGCTGTCGTCGCGGTCAACCAATAGTCATATATTCTTAAGTGTCTAAGATGTTCCTGGCGGAATAGAAGATGATGCAGAAAGTCGAAATCCTCACTATAATCATCTGGGTTATCCGCGCTTCCGCACAATTCGATGGTCTCCAACTTCTTACAAGCTTGGAAAAGCACAAGGAATTCTTGAGCCGGACAACTGTATTGCAGGAGATTGAGACGCAGGTACCGAATGTTATGGCAGCGTTGCGTGATGGTTCTGAGCAGACCGAATGGAGTATCAATCCTCGACTTCGGGTGAGCTTCAAACGCAAGACTGGTCAGGGTTTCCAGGATAAGGTACTCGATAGTCTTCCAGTCGTGACAGGAGGAGACTTTGAGATATGATAATTTGGGAAACTTCAATTGAGATATCACCCTAAAGTGATTGTGGACGACGCCATCCGATAGAACGAGTCTGTGTATTTTGTCCGCATAGAATTGACGACGAGTAAGTTTGTCTGATCCCAGGAAAGAGAAAGCTCTTTCTGAAATTTGTCGCCACAGAACGTCAATGAAAACCCGTGCCCAGAGTGTATTGACTAGAGCAGCATTGAATAGTGATATATTATCGTCTATCAGATACTCGGCAATCTTCTGAATGAGTTCTGGTGGTAGGCTGCTTGCCATCATAGTGGTGGAAGAAGGGTTCGTGTGAGCACACTCTTTGCGGTGTCGTTGCCTGGAAGCTCTGAAAGCACCTGCGTTATGCTTTACACACGATTCTGCACCGGACTTGAATTAGCTACTCATCAAACGGCCTTGTCAGATCCGTGAGCGATTACTGATGTTGCGTATATGATTGGGAACAGGTGGCTACGTCGTGTCGGCCAAAAAAGTGTCCCCTGCATAGCTAGAAAGTTCGGCTTGATCGATGTCTTGATAACGATGGTAGCGAAAGCTGTATGCCGAACACATTCTAGGTTCGTTGCGTGGTGAGAAAACTACTTCTAAAGAACACTGTACGATCGAAATGAAGGTCGTGGTCAAAAATTAGGAGCCGATCCAGCACCTCGTCACGTGGCGGAGGCTATTCTTGCCCCCATGTTTTCAACAAACTCATCTTCGCATTTGACAAATCTAATCCGGAGTTTATCAAACCTTGTCCACTGGTGCATTCTGTCCGTCGTCGCCCATTGGAAATATTTTTATCAGGTCGCTCGCCGCTACAGAGAGACTAGTTGAAGCTTACTTTGCCTCTGAAATGGACTAGGTAGGGTCAGTCACCTACTACCCTTGCGGTGCCTGACTGTCAACACCTATTGCGTCGACAGAAGTGTGTCAACTAAGCACCTACACATCAGTGTCCCTGACTCCTTGGGTATAAAATCGCAAATGCCTGATGTTTTAATTCTAGACCAGTGGCCTTCACTGAAAGAAGTAACAGTGTACTGCGCCCGCTAAACCCTGTTCTCACTTATACACTTCATCCATGCTGTGAATCATAGCCTCGAGCCCATCCAGAAAGAAAGACACCCCGCACCTACGTACTCCTGACGCTGGAGGACTTTGGCCATAGCGGAAGGTAAAGCCCTTTCTCGAAGATGAAGGGGCCTTGTCTTGTCTTGATGTGCTGAAAAGGCGCATCGTGGTCAGACTAGTTATATCTATGTTCCATGCATGAGGTCTGATTGCAGTGATTCCAGTCATACACATTACGAGGATCTGTTCGTTTGACCTCAGTCGTTGATTGTTTGCCGTGGCTATATGACTGAAATTGTCCTCGCCGTTCTCGATGGAAACAGTGGGTAGACTATGGGACAGCTTTTTCATCACGGCAAGCCTCCCTAGCGCTGCTGGAGGTATCTGCTCGTAACGAGATCCATTCGTGCTCAACTCGGCCTCTGAACAGACTGTAGCTGTACCAGAGAGACACTGCTGACAATTTTGGCATATGCTGATGTATCAATCGTGCCATGAGCTTAGCTTCACTAAGCTGATGGTCAGATAGAGCATAGATTAAGGAGGGCAGGTGCGTACCTTTCACTTTCGGGATCCTGAGGTTTCTTTACGGTAACTTTGAATTCCTGAAGCCTTGGGAACAGGACGCCGTCGTCCTGAGCAAGCGCATGCAGGTCAACCCCATCGCTCCATCCGTATAGATGAATTGTGATCTTGATTAAGCGACGACTTGTCCGTCCAAGAGCGACAAGCGCTGGCTCCCGGCAATATCTGAATCCGTCCAGTTGGATGACTTTCAGCCGAGGGAATGCTGAGAAAAAAGCCACCTCCTGTTCATTCGTCTCCCAAGTGAGTATGTCGTCCGGGGCCGAGATGCATAGTTCTTCTAAGTTCTGAAGCTGTCGTAATATGATGATATCTAGAGTATCCCAGACCTCCACACTGAGGATCTTGAGGTGTTCAAATCGGGTGATCAAAGCATAGGCTGGGGCATCACCTCCTACGCAGATATCGAGATCCAGAAGTCTAGCCGGAGCAGGAAATTGGATGTCATTATAGCCGTTCAACGACCTCGAGTGGGAAGAAGAGTCAGATAGTTCTTCAAGCAGACGCTGAGCAGTCGCGGCGGTAAGCCAGAAATCGGGTAGAAACAAAACTTTGAGATGTTGCTGGGTATATATTAAATGTCGGATAAGGTCGAAACTGGTGCGATGGTCGCACCTTTGGCCTGTCCCTCCGCTCAATTGAATGGTTTCCAATTTTGGAAAGGCTTTGAAGAGCGCGATGAGGTCTTCATCCGAATAGCTGTACTTTACCAAACCGAGACTCAAAGACCGGAGACTATGGCACCGTTTCGTGACAAAGTTGACAAGGGCGCGAAGATCATCCGTATCACATGATGAATCAGTCCGATACGAAAAGCCAGTCAAGTCTTCATGCACAAATGTCTCGATAACCTTCCAGTTGTGGCAGCCACTTATTTCCAGGAATGATAGGTTTGGGAATCGCAATTCAGCTATTGATTCCAGTTTCCGGGTAAGAAAGCAGTCGGGATATTCGTTGGTCAGTGTGAGTTTATGTATCTTGTCCGCGTAGAATTGACGCCGGGTGGGCTCGATTGAGCTTGAGGAGAAGGCTGGCCCAGGAGTTTCTCGCCACAATAAATTTATGAATACTCGTGCCCATAGTCTACTTACAAGACTCGCGCTGATAAGCGATTCGTAATCATTCGCGAGATACTCAGCAATTTCCTGAACCAGTTCTACGGGAAGGCTAAAAGAACACATGATGGTACTGAACGCCAGAGTCTGGCTCGATGAGTGTGCTGCACTTTGGGCCGCAGCGAACGTCAATACGAGTGACACGCAGTACGTAAGTTGGCCGCAAGACAGTAGAGCTTGCTGTGGCCGTCTCTCAAAGATATGACGAGCAAAACATGCGCGAAAGCTTCTCCGAAGCAGCGAGGGGCGTCCCATGATCGAAGACGCTTAGTCATCGTCGCTTCCTGCTCCCACGACAATGTCCGACTTCAACCCGACGGACAGTAGAGAATATATGAACTAAATGAGGTCTCATACTGTGCATCTGCTTATCCCTCCATTTGGCGCTCTCATACTAGTGTTGTCCCCACCGTCCAACTTCCATTGCGTTTGACAAAGCCGCTTCTTCGACGTCTCACTCTATTAGCAGATGTGCCTCGACCTGTCGCCGTCCTGCTTATAGTCAAGCACCGACAGTCCTCGGCAAGTTTTCAGGTGGCGTCGCTTCCGTTCATGTTTTGTGCAGGATGCTCGCACAGCTTGTGCAATGACTCGGAAGATTAGTCGACAGCTCCTAGATCAGTTGGAGGTTGAGTGTGATGTTGAAGTTCCCGGCATTGCGTGACGAGTTATTTGGACGAATCGATATTGCCCAACTGACTGCTCGGGATCGTCCAGTCAAACAGCATACTCGTAAAGGCAAGGCAGTCCTGTAACAACACAGCATGTTTGATGAGTTCGGCGTTCACTCGGAAACACACCTTGGGGATTGCCGCCACCTCTATCATCAGTCCTCCGATAGCCAATCTCTAAGCTCAACTGTCGCGCTCAAGCATCTCCTTCCAACCCACTACAGCGGTCGCATCACACCACTCACCATTCCCATCGCCTGACCATGTCGGACCGCCACGTAAACCGTCTGTCGGCCTCCGGATTCCATTCCACCTCCGCGCTCCGCTCAGGGCTAACATTAACGACAACGGCTCAAGATATTCTGAGTCCGGCTCTTGCCCCGTCCGAACGGTGGACCGGACCCGTTACGAGGCCTGGCCGGTAGAGATGCCATGTGGCCATGTGCCGCGTGTCTCTCCACCCCTATTCTTGGTGGACGGGTGAGACACTGTATGCCATTCACGGCGCATCCGATGTTTGCCATATACTTATCGTGCGAGTGGCAACAGGATGAAGCGGAATTGAGGTGATCGCAGTAGTAGCAGTAAGGTGTAAATGTAATGTTGCCATTAATTACAGTGTACTAAAGTAGTATGTACTTGTCAATCCCATCCTAAAAACCCAGCCCCTCGTTCCCTCTGCGTGAACAACGTGAACATCATCAAGAGCGATCCAAATTAGTGAATCACGACCGCAACGTGGTCGTCCATATACTGGCTGATATCGCCCAGGAAGCAAGCAGCCACGATGGAGACAGCGCCGAATGCGATGGACACATAGTAGACGTACTTGTATCCCTCGGCGTACGCAGCCTGGCCTGCGGCAACGATCATGTTGTACGCGGTCACATTCCCGTCGATGCCTGGAAGGTACAAGATGTCTTGAATCAACGAGGCGCCTGTGAGGGTGATGGCTTCGACAATAGTGTTGAAGTTGGTAATGTGCAGCTCGGCGACGAGCACGGTTCCGACCTTGGTCTTGAGAATGGGCACGAACTTGGAGATGAAGACGTTGTAGTAAATGCAGTAGCCGACAGAGCCACCGAGCACACGAATAGCAAGCGTCAGGGCTGTGACGGTTGCGATGAGGTCGTCCGGAACGATGATGGTGGAGATGATCGAGGCGGGAACAACGATACCACCAATACCAAGACCAGCAAGGATCAAGATACCCCAGAGCTGGCCGAGGTTATCAGTGCGAGCAATGGAAAGGGCACCGCAGCCGGCTGTCATGAGGATTGAGGAGATAATCATAAGCAATCGGATCTTGCCCTTAAGGAAGGTGAGAAGCAGCAGGTTAACGAAGGCACCAGTGAGGATAGCGAAGCCGACCTGAGACTTGGTTAGTAGGAATTTCATAATAAACCAGATGACGAAAAACTTACGGGAAGACCACGGATACCAACACCGACCGGGTCGTGGCCGTAGACGTTGAATGCCTGGGTAGGCCAGAACATGAGAATGGAGAAGAAGTTCGCCCCGGAGATGAAAGTGATGACCAGAGTCAAACCGAGAACGCGAGAGTTCTGGCGCAGGCGGTGAGGGTACATGGGGTTCTTCGCGAACCTTTGCCAGACAAAGAAAGCGACGAGCATGATGCCACCAAGAATGAGTGGAGCCAAAACGTGGGGGGAGGACCAGGCGTACTGGTACCCTCCCCACTGCATGCCAGCCATGAACAAGACGAAGCCAGCGATGGACAAGAACCCACCGAGGAAATCAATCGATTTGATGATTTCGCGGTTAGTCATGCCCTGGCTGTTGGGTCTGGGAGGAGGGAAGTAGAAGATGGCGGTAAGAGCGACACCGATGAAAGCCCAGATACCACAGATAAGACCGACGAAACGCCAGCTCGTGTGAGCAGCGATGAGCTGACCATAGAGAACCGAGGGGCAGAAGGGCGTGATGGTGAAGATCAGGATGGCCACGTACTTTCCACGCTTCGCGGTAGGGGCCATCTCGGAGACAGCAGCGAGCGCAGTCAGTTCGTTGATTCCAGCACCTGCACCAGCGATAGTCATGCCGCCAATGAAAGTGTTCATCTCATGCGCGGTAGATGCGACGATCATGCCGATTATGATCAGAACACCACCGATGAGGGCCACATGTCGACGACCCAGAATATCTGAAAGCGAGCCCACAAAGGGGCAGACACCGGCCAATGCGAGCAAATTACCCAAAACGAACCAAATCCAGCGATCAGCGCCTCCAATGTCGCCGTAGATGATAGGAGGGATACCACCAAACAGGTAGACGGGGATTTGGGAAGCAGTCCAGAGGAATGCCATGGCAACGAAGCTCATGAACCGCTTGAAGCTCATGGGAGGCTCATGGTCGTGGTCCTCACCATCGCCGTACGTGCGAAGGCCACCCTTCTCATAGTAGTTGGTGTGGCCAGGAACACGTTCGTTGGTGTGAATCTGTTCGACGTGGGTGGCGGTGGCCTTTTCCGCAACGGAAGCATCCGAATCGGAAGACCGATGGGTATGAGGGGTCTGTTCCATAGTGGAAGGAAAAGCAAGGAGGCAACTGAAGGATGGAGAACAGAACAATTGCGATCAACTGCTGGGGAGGGATGGCGGTTTATATGAGCCGGTGCATAGCTACTATACGGGCAACGACTCCGAACGCCGGCAGATGCAATCGAAAATTGGCCGCGTTTCCACCTACCTTGTTGGTCTCATGCAGATGGTTCAGAATGAACTATGAACGGCGCTTGCCACCCGATCACGTCCCATCTCAGATCCCGTCCCCGCGGGGTTGGACGAGCACCTTGGGGAAAACCAGGGAGGTTAAGGTTGAGTGGGGCTGCGCTTGTCCTCTGGGTCGACGGTCGCGTGGGAGGAATCTAGGGGTGGCGCTAACGAAGAGCCAGAAACCGTTTCTGCCGCGCCGTCCAAATACCTGCCAAAGTGCCTCGGCAGCTGGTGCCCAGGAGAGCTGCACATTGTTCAATTTTTTGTGTCTCGGGTCAATTGAGTGCCATGTGGCGTATTAACGCATTTTCTCCGGTCGTACAGGCGTTCGGATGGTGTCGGAAGCGGGTTGTATATCATGCCTATGGGAGCAAGGGTATGCGGCGGGTCATTAGGGCGGAGACATGTCGCGTAGGCCTCCTGGGGTAGTAGGGCACGGCCTCTGGGGAAGTTGGCGATCAGAGTTTGTCGGAAGATGGGGTCGTGTCGTCCCCAGAGGTTTGCTCAAGGCCCAGGCTTTTCAGACGCGGGCAGTGCCTGTCGAGCCGAGCTCGAGCGGTCGGACAACCGCGAGGCGACCAGCGACATGAGGAGCCCCCCCGGGCCCAGGTGTTTGTCGATCCAATTATTGCCATACCACAACCCCTTTAAGACGTATTCACCCTAGCCAGGCCGCGATTGGCGCTATTCCCGCCAAGTATTAGAGACATGCACACTCGGTTTGAAGCCGCCTCCAACTATCTGCACCTGCGGGTCAGACAGGTCCGCGCAATGGATGGCGGGTAGCCGGCAACGTGAAAGGCGGTCAATAATATTGTGTGGTTGGGCGTCGAGTCATAGCTCGCTGCAAGAGAAGGACGACCGGCGAGGCCGTTGGAGATGCACGCGGCGCACCGTTTGCGGTTTGCCGGTCTCCGCATGCTAACCAGGATTAGAGATAAAGTGGCCTTTCTCTGGACGATCAGGATCGCCGCTGTCTCCTTTCAGGCCCTACGCCAGAAAAGTATCGGCATTCCAAAGAGCGGAATGTCACAACCATCTTCTCCGTCGAGGAGTTGCACCCGAGGTGTATTCACTTTGAGATCCGCAATCGGGGCCAGAGTGGACACGAAGACACCACGTGGGACAGTCAGGGAGAGACAACGGAAAGTCTCACCTGTTCGTATTGCCCGTCGTCCGTTTGAGTTCGTTTCTTGGCTATTCGTGGCAGGTGGAGTGATTAGTGATAGTCTCCCCAGTTTGGCGAAGAGATTGGCCCATCATCACAGGGTGCAGGACCAGTCCAGGGTAATTAGCGTCTCAAATCCACAGCATGCATCGCTTAACAAGCTGCAGCGAAGATACAGCATTGGCCACTGGATGTCCAGAGATAATGCAAGTGGATGATGCACAATCCCACGACGGCCAGCAACCGGAGGCACGTGCGATCCTCGAATTTGCCAGGAACTCTTGCATTGTGGCTTTTACCCTCGCTGCTGCCACCAACCAGATTTTGACCCCGAGATCGGCCATCCTTATCTGTCGTCCACTGTAAATATAGCTGGAGCACCTGCTTATTGCATGTACATAACCTCGGGCATGACTTTGTTGATTACTGGCGGAGGTGATGGCTTCCCACCGTGGCATGGTGCGAATCTGCAGAGTATCTCGCAACCTTGTAACCTCGCA
The DNA here is from genome assembly GCA_010093895.1 of Myriangium duriaei CBS 260.36. NCBI lineage: Eukaryota > Fungi > Ascomycota > Dothideomycetes > Myriangiales > Myriangiaceae > Myriangium > Myriangium duriaei. Next base: position 861,293 of record ML996091.1, read on the forward strand.
TGTGATCGACTCGAGATTCCGCGATTACAGCCTCAAGCGCATACGCGGACAAAATGAAATTGAGATATCCATTGGTGGCGTGGACGAGGCGGAAGGTATGATTGCGCAAGTGAAGTCGAATACTTACAGCAGGTGAGGTTCGATATTCCCAAATAGGTAGGCACGCTTGACCACACCATCTCTTCCTTTACAATCCCGCCTCAAGTAATCAATCCCAAACACCTTTTCGAAGTTACCGTCCATTGGGTGCACATCCCTACCTGGTTTCCGCGAGAGTTTCCTTATTGATATTGCGCCATGGAGTTCCACAGTATCAAGATCAGGATCGGGAACCGGAGTTCAGCCAATTCTTTTGCCACACTACCTGTTTCGAGCATCAACGACACGCATGCCTTCGAGCAGCTTGTGGTCGACAGCATCAAGTCGAACGCCGAGGATCCACTAGTCATGTGGGCTTGCGCCGCTCTCCTCTTTGACATGTGATGCTGACGACTCAAGTACTGCCAACGGATACGAGCCTTACCTAGAAGACATTTTTGCAGCATGCATCACCTTTCATTCGTCATCACCTGCTGTGACAAATCGAGAAGTTCAGTTCGCCGATAGCGTCCAGCTTCCCCAGAGCGCCGACCGCAGAGCGGCACAGGTGCCATGGACCTTCATTGTCGATCAGATGAACCTGCCCGAGGTATGGCACTGGAGCTTTGGTCGCCGGAAACCGAGAGAAGAACATGTGAGCAGCAGTGAGAAGCCCCTACTCACTGTATGGGATCGGAGAGACTAAAGCTATCGTAGTCGAGAACTATCGCTTTCGCGTGGGAGCTTGGGTTTGCGACCAGGGTGCCTATCGTCTTGACGCTCGGGTGCCTGTCGTAATCCTGTTCACTCGATCAGACCACATCTCAGAGGATGTCGTCACCAACCTCATCTTCCCACACATATTCCAAGCCGCCCAGCTGTACGATGATATAGCTGCTGATGATGCCGTCTGCTGGGTTTTCTACGAGCTATACAACCTCCTGACTGACTGGCAAAACATCATTGGAGAAGTCGGGCGCAAATTGAACCAGGCCGTATACACTTCTACCACCTTCATTTGAGCGTTATCTGACAATAACGGTAGGAAATAGACAGCCAGGTCAGAGTGCTGCCCGTCAAGGTCCGCACAAAGAGACTACACAAGGAGGTTGACCGCATATACGAGCTCCATGACTACCTGCGCTTTCATTCGCGATGTTTCAAGAAGCTCGCCAGGTTCGAAACAACCGAAGCCACAAAGAGCAAGCACGGAGACACTATCTGGGAGGTCATAGACGACTGCCTGGAAGACCTTGAGCAGTATAAGAACTATCTTGACTCTATGAAAGAGCGCTTCAACAACCTCGTCGAGCTGGAGTTCAATATTGAAAATGCTACACAATGTGCGCAGTCCATATACATGAGATGGAATTCCATCCACTGACTAACATGCAGCGTCTGATGCCCGCTTCCTCTCAATCCTAGGAGCACTGTTCTTGCCCGTGTCATTTGTAGCGGTCAGTCCGATCCGTTGCCACCCACATTCCACCTCGTTAATTCAAAGCAGGGCATATTCGGCATAACTAGCGTCACATGGAAAGCCATCTACTACCTTTACGTTGCTCTTCCTCTGTTCCTCGTAAGCGTAGTAGCCTGCTTCACCCTCCCAGCCATGATAGCATCATACGAAACCAAGCACCACCCAACTCAACTCAAGCGCATCAACCTCCGCAAGCAAGACTTTACCATGCTCGGCAACGAAGCCCCCGAAGGCTCCTCCATAAGGAGCCCAGACTCCTCCTCCTCGACGAACTCAGTAGTCTCCCCCTCTGACCACCACGACCGGACTCAGAAAACTCCCGTCATTCATCGCCAGCACTCCTCGTCCCCGCCGCCCAGCGCAAAAACATCCACGTTCTATAGGATCCAGCGCAGCCCGGGCGTGGTAGGCACCCGGCGGAAGCAGCATCTGCACGATGACGAGGCGCGGCGGGACCGCATGCAATTCCGCGACTTTCAGCGGGAGGTGGAGCGTTCTGATGGACGGGAAGGTACGACGCGGCCTCGGCATGACGGAAGGTCGGTTTCTAGGGGCAGAGAGAGCGTGGAGAAGGCGCATACGGATGGGTGCGTGGAGTACCGCCAGATGAGGACGCGGAGTGTGGATGTGGAGCGGATGGGAAGTCGGGGGCGAAGGTCGTCTGGGCAGGAGAAGAGGCGCCACCACTGATTGTTCAATTGAGGACTTTGTTTTACTGCCGGCGTTAGGGATGATGGTGTTGTAGTCGTATCGATACCCATGGTTTGCTTGCTAACTGCACAAAACCTGAGCAATGCAGAATAGACACGGACAATAAGAATTGGCATTTTTCTTATGAACAAAAAGATTCCACATAAGCTGTGTGCAACATATACCGACCCCCATCTAGATGTGTTTTTCTGTATAGCCTCCACCTCACCTCTTCTCGTCATTTCACACACATACTTAGAGGATCTTCTTCGTGGCGTACAGATCAACGTACTGATCCACCTCCATGGCGAACAGCTTCTTCGGGTCGTTTCCAAGATCCACCAGCTCCTGCACACGTTGCTTGGGGAAGTGCGGCGTGATGTGGCGGAGGTACTTGGACATGATCTCCGGCTTAGCCTCCTCACGCCTCAACTTGTGGCCGAGCGGGGCCTCAACAACGACCTCCTCGAGGACAGTGCCGTCATCAAGAGTGACGGTCAGAGCGTTGGTGATGGTACGCTTGTCCGGGTTGTGGTAGTCGGCGGTGAACTGCTCATCCTCGACGCACTTGATGCGCTGGCGGAGCGACTCGACCAGCTCGGAGGTGGCGGCCTCCGAGCCGTCGACGTAGTCGCCGGCCTCGAGGCGGTCGAAGACGAACATGGTGCTGACCATGTACTGGACGCAGTGGTCGCGGTCGGCGAAGTTGTCCATGGGCTTGAATTGCTTGTCGATGATGCGGATGCAGGCTTCGTGGGTGCGGTTGACGACCTCCTTGATGTTCTTGGCGGACTTGCCGAGCTCGCGTATCTTGACGTTCAGGCGCTTGGCGGCTTCAATGGCGGTCTGGGAGTGGAACTCGGCTGTTATTATGTTAGTGCGTCGTATGTGGTGGTGGATTGCGAACAACGTACCAGGGTAAGAGACCTTGAAGAGCACATTCTCCATGACGTACTCGCCGTACGGGCGCTGGAACTCGAACTTCTTGCCCTTGAACAGGACATCGTAGAAACCCCAAGTAGGAGCGCTAAGGATGGTGGCCATTCCGCCCTCACCCTTGAGAACCTTCAAGCACAGGTTGACCGCCCTCTGGCAGGCGTCACCAGCAGCCCAAGACTTGCGGGACATGGTGTTGGGGCTGTGGCGGTAGGTACGAAGACTCTGGCCATCGACGAAAGCCTGGCTGATGGCGTCACGGGTCTGGGCCTCGGTCATGCCGAGCATCTTGCTGACGACGGCGGTGGAGGCGACCTTGACCAAGACGACGTGGTCGAGACCGACCTTGTTGAAGCTGTTCTCAAGAGCCATGCAGCCCTGAATTTCGTGGGCCTTGATCATGGCCTCGAGCACATCCTTGATGGTGAAGATCTTGCCATTGCCGATGTTTCCGCCAGCGCGATTGGTACGGCTGACCCAGTCGGCGACAGCGAGGATAGCGCCCAAGTTGTCACTGGGGTGACCCCACTCGGCGGCCAACCAGCAGTCGTTGAAGTCGAGCCATCGGATCATGGCACCGATGTTGAAGGCGCCATTGACCGGGTCGAGCTGGTACGGAGTACCAGGGACTTTGGTGCCATTGGGGACGGTGGTGCCCTCGACGACGGGGCCGAGCAGCTTGGTGCAGTGGGGGAATTCGAGGGCCTTGAGACCGCATCCCAGGGTGTCGAGGAGGATGAAGCGGGCGGTGTCGAGCTGCGAAGTTGTGTCAGCGCATGACTAGCTCTTGTTCCCTAGCTTTCGTGGACATACGGCCAGCTCAGACTTGACCTGGTAGTTGTGCACATAGCTGGCCATATCGTTGATCTCGCTATCGAACTCCTTGGCCGAGGCCGGAGACGCAACGGCGTCTGAGTTGAGTGCGGGAGACATGGAGAAAGACTTTGCCTGGGTGAGGGCGAAGGTGGTGCGGGCGAGCTGGGAGAGCTGGGGGCGGGCAGCGGAGGAGAGGGAGGCAGCGACACGGGCCGAGGCTCTAGCGTTCAAGGTCCTTTGAGCGGTCCTGCTGATGCTTCGGGCAGCAAGCGACATGTCGAGAGTGGAGAAGGAGACCCAATTGACACGAGTGACGGTCAATTGATTGAGGAGGTATGTTTATATGGAGATGGATTTTTTCTCAGTACCGAGGGGAAGATGGCAACCGCTGCAGTTGTTCGAGTGGTACCGGATCCCTCCCCCATGGCCCGATGCAAGCCGAGGCCTGAGCTGCCCGCCCTACGCCAAGCTCATCCCTCCAGCCGGATTTCAGCCGGAGAAGATCACGTGATTTTTGAAGCCCCCCATTTCAGAATCAGTCAGCCATCTCCCTATATTCAATCCTGGCATCTGCTCCTTCAGGCAATATCGGAGCTCCGACCAATGCCGAAGAGTCTCTGCCTCGGTGCGACGAACTGCATACCAGAAGCGACGGTATTTCAAATGTACAACCAAACAAACATGGCCCAAAGCGCCAGCTATTGGTCTACCGCGATGGCAATGCTTAAGCACAGTAGGTAAAGTTGTTGGTGCCGCTCTACCACCGGCCCTTCCTTGATTGAAAGCGAGCAAGCTGGTAAATCGTCCATTGTCGTCGCTTGTAGCTATGCCGGATACCTTCAATTCGTTGCATCAGACACAAGCTGTCTAGCATCCCTGCAATGCTCAAGACATGTAAATAATCAAGGCCGGGCAACCAAGTGCTGTAAGTCTAGAACAGTCTGTAATCTAGTCTGGGGCTTTTCTTTGTGGCGTTTATTCTCTTCAGTCTCCTACAAAGTTCTCGTTTTCAGTCGCTTAAATGGTAACGTCACAGGACGCCACAGCTTACTTCAGTGACGGTACCACGACACTGGTTGTCTCCGCTATCCTGATGGGCTTCGGTGTCATTTCCTACGCACTGTGATCTGTGGCAGTGAGCAAAACTAGTGGCAAATGGCGATGGAGTTCTATCAACATGTCCAACGCTATGATCTTCGCCGTGCCTGGTTTCGTGGCCTCTCAGCAGATGCTGCACTACGGCGGCGGCAGTATCACCATTCTCACGCTAGCTCGTTCAAAATCGCTATGCACTGGCTCACTCTGTACCTGATATTCAACAGCGCAGCGCTAGCTACCTCCAAGTTGAGAATTGTCGCTCTCCTGGCTTCGGTCCAAGGACTCGATGCGGAGCTCAAAATCCGGTTCCTGTGGAGTGTAGGCATACTCCAAGCCGTGATCTCACTGGTCTTCATGTTCATCACAATTTTCGAGTGTCATTCTGTACAACGACTCTGGGACTTTACCTCTCCCGGAACTTGCAATCTTTCACAGATGACCGTCAACTTCAGCGTGTTCCAAGCCTGTAAGTGATCAGCTCTTCCCATACATGCCGGCAGTCATATCGAAGCCCCGTCTGTGTAGCTGCCTCGGCCCTGACTGATTTCATTCTTGGACTTTGGCCAACAACAATGGTACCTCTTTGCGCATTCCCAGATCAGCCAAGATAGCTTCATGCGGATTAATGGGGATAGGCATCATTCCCGGCATCCTTAGCGTCTGCCGAGCCGTCGTCATTTACAGAGTCGTCCATGACCCAGATGCATCCTGTGAGTTCTAAGATCGTCAATCTGACTCTTCTGTCGTTCTTGATTGACTGGCTGCCACAGGCACATATACCAAGCTCACCCTCTGGTACTCGTGCGAGGTATGGCTGATTGTCATCCTCGCCACCATACCACTCTTGCGTCCATTAGTCAGACGCTTCTTTAAGGGGAAGGTGGCTGAGGGCGTGGAATATACAACACCTTACAGTATGGAGGATAGCTCCGCACAGCAGATTGAGAACAAGTACTTCAAGAGTGCCGACCCTGGTAACCTGGACGTGCATATATCAACGACAATGGTGTTCAAGGGAGTGAGTGGAGTTCCAAGTTACAGAGACTGTGTAAGCGGCATTAGACCGCGGTACTCTACAGTAATACCTTGTAATCGTGATGTGACATACATTCGTCAACGTTTTCCATCGTCATAGTGCAGATGTGGCAGAAAAGCTTTCCATAGTACGCACACCGAGGTGCTGCTTCGGTTCCCGAAGTCAATTGCTTGCCTGTTGGTGTTCAACCCAGCTGTGGACGCCTAAGGAGATAGCCAGGTAAAGATACCCGACACAGTGCTTCGGATTCGTCTCCTGAACTTGCTTGGCGAGCCAGATGTCTTGCAGAATAAGTTCGGCAGAACTTTTCCTGCCTTATCACCACATCAAACACGAGAAAACTGGACATCTGTTCGACAGACGAGTAGCGATGTCTTCGACCCTCGCGTACCAAGGACGAGCTTTTCAAGCCGTCATGGAAAAAGCGACATGACTTGCGTTTCTATGATCCTGCCTGCCAGCTTCTGTCACGAAAATGCAAGCAAGGTTCAGTATACGCACAAAAAGCAACAAGAATCCAACTCATTCGCGTCAACCAATACTCGCTGAACAGCAGCACATAACCCACAAATTCAACCTCGCGATGCGTCGCCTAAAAGCCACGCGCCTTGCACCATATGATACATATATCGTACACCTCCACCACCTACTCAGTCATCCCTGCTTTCTCCATCTGTCCCTTCCTCCCCTCTCTGCCACCCCTACCTCTTCCTCTACCACGTCCTCTTCCCCTCCCACCACCTCCACCCCGTCTGTTGAGCGAAAACTCAATCCTCTTCAACGGCTTCTCAACCCACTCCACGCCCTCCAGCCCCAGCTCCCTCCTCTTATCCACCCCCAGCCTCCACCCCTGGAACACGCCCATGAGTTCCTCCCCTTGCTCCCCCAACCCCTTCAGCTCCGGCACCCAGCTCTTGACATACTCTCCCTTAGAATCATAATCCAACGCCTGCTTGACAGGATTGAAAACCCTCTGCTCGCCCCTAGGGTCGTTCCCCACGCCCGCAACATACTGCCAATTTCCCCAATTCGAACTAACATCATAGTCCGCGAGACAACACTCATACCACTCCGCTCCAATCCTCCAATCGATCCCCAAATGCTTCGCCAAAAACGACGCGACGTTCTGTCTCGCACGATTACTCGTGTACCCCGTGAGGAACAGTTCTCTCTGGGACGAATCAATGAGCCCCGTCCCCGTCGTGCCGTTCAAAAACCTCTGTACGACATGCGCCACGTCCTCTCCTCCCTTCCCCTTGCCCTTGGAGGATTGGTCGAGGTACTTCCACTCCCCCTCGGCGCGCCTAAATCCTCTTACGTCGAACAAGCGGGGTCCAAACTTCCTCGTGCACAGGCGCATGTAGTCGCGCCACAGCAGCTCGAACCTGACGGCCGCGGTGCCTTTGTTCTCGCCTTTGCCGTAGCCGTGCGTGCCCTTGCCGACAGGGGAGGAACCGTCTTCGAACGCGAGGAGCGCGGCGTGGATCTGGCGGGCTGAGATGCAGCCTAGAGCCAGCCAGGCGGAGAGCTTGGTCGAGTAGTCGGTGCCCAGGAGGCCGTTGCGCGTGTCCTTGTAGTTGGTCATGGCGCCGGAGGTCAGGAGGTGCTTGACGCGGGCGTGGGCTTCTTTGGAACCGCCGAGGAAGGGCGCGGCGGAGGAGGGGTGGTCTGCTGGCCAGGTTGGAGGGTTGGAAAGTTGCATATTTTCGCCGAGGGGGCGGTGGAGGGCGGAGATGATGTCCTCGAGGGTCGAGGGAATGGAGAAGGGGTCGGGTTGAGGGGGAATGTAGGAGGGTAGAGGCGGGAGGGACTCTGGAGCTGGGAGTGCGCGGCGAGGCGCGTCGCGGAGTGGTTCGACGGTCTTGCGGTATGTGGTGAAGACGTCAGAGAGCTCGTTGATGTCCTTGAAGGGTAGGTCACGACTGAGGACGCGTTAGACGAGGTGTGGAGGGACAAGGGGTAGGAGCAACGCGACTCACTCGTCGACGAAGTACTTTTCGTCTGTCCACAGCTTGAAGTCGCTTTGAAATTGACCACAAAGATGTTTGACGTCCCTCTCTTCGCGTTTCTCTTCTACTCCTTCCTCAGCAGTCATCCAGACAGCTGCGGTCTCGATCTTGTCCTTGGCCTCGGCGAGCCCCTGCAGAAGGGAATGGACGGCATCTTTGACAGTACCGACTCGGATGACAAGCCCACTTTGAGCTTTCTCGAGGTCTGATTTGAAATCCCAGACACTCTCAGCCACGAACTTGGAGCGGTGGGTGCCGCATCGCCAGAACCCCCCAATCTGGCTCCGGGCTTGTGGATAAGGGGAGCGCTTGTCCGGGGACATAGCGAAGCCAGAGACCTCGATTTGGTTGGCCGGGAAGATGTAGACCGGCAGTAAATGGGTGAAGGGCCGTTGAGATTGCTGGGCTAGTTTGGAGACCTCATGCAAGACTGGATTGTCTGCCAGTCGGAGGTCTCTACGCAGGACATAGACGAGCACACGTTCTTTGGCGGACATGGTTACGGCAGTCCAGCGTAGTTTCTCTGCAAAAGGCAATCGTCGAGCAGGAATATGGCCGATGGTATGGTCGTGGCAGATTGTTTGTTGTACAGGTGGTAGGAAATTTTTGCAAGTTCACAATGAGGCATGGATGTTGAAGCTGAAGGGTCTCGCGCGGTATAGCAGAGATAGGAGAAGTGAAACAGGTGCAACTCTCGGATTTCTACGGGGAGGGAAGGGGATTTCTCTCTGTGAAGCAAGCGAAGATGTCATGTCTTACCTCTGGAAATGATGAGCTGGCAAGGATTGATCCCGCACGGCGAGTTGCCAGGAGCGCTGACGCTCGGGACAGGAGGCACGGATAGAGCGTCGTCTGAAAATGATGCGCTCAGCTACACTAAAGATGACACTTTGAGCTGGCTAAAGTGGAGACCAGGGTTCACAAGGGTCGATCCCACTCGTTTTCGGATGGACTGGCCGGCGGTGAGGATATTCAGAGGCTTGTGAGAATCACGGCCAGGCAAATAACAGTGCGGGAAGAGGTCGGGATTCCACGGCGCTGGTAGATTGGGCAGCGCCAAAGTCAGCGCACGATGTCATCCCTGGCTCTATTTTGTACCGAGACGCAGGGCAGATGAGCAGATCAACCGTCCCAGGTGCTCTCCAGGACGAAACTTTAGTGGTGGCTACGGGACAATGCTAGCATTGTTGGGTGCGTGTCAGGCAGATTCGGCAAGAGCAGCCGCAGTTTAGCGAGGATGGTGGTGCATCTGCTCGGTATAGTGCGAGCACAACAGTCCCTTGGCCGTTGGTCGTCGGCCGTAGAAGCTGAAGAGGGGTCGGAGCTGTGGAGCATGGATGCACCAAAGGACAAGGCCCCACCAGGTTTTTGCGAGCTAGTTGTAAGTAGGCGGAGAAGGGAGCGGGTCCGTGTCGAGTCCTGGGAGGGTTTCGAGATCTGATAACAACTGCAAAATCGACGGTATGTTGTCGAGAACCTGACGATCATCTCAGCCGGACCGAGCATGGAGATCGGAGACAGGGAAAAGTAGGCCCAGCCGCGGACGACGAAGTTATATTAACCGCCATGCATTTTCTTTTTCGGCGCCCGGAAAGATTGCATGCGTGTCCATCAACATCCAAGAGATGCAGTGAAGCCACCGTCAACGGGGATGTTCTTCATAGCGAAAGATTTCGCTTACACTTACTCCACAGCGCATAGTCAATCGCGAGATTCGTCGTGGCTGGCTGAAGATGAGGAGACAGGCGGTGTCATGACGTCGGCCGCCTGATTTCGGAGAGACCCCGAGCGTCTGATCGACAGTGAGCACAAATTCCATGGTGTGCCCGGCCGACGACGACGTGACGACCAGGCCTGCTTGGACGCCGTGATCTTCGGTGCTCCATTACGGGCCAGACAAAAGGTGACGTCTGCTCAACTGTGCCGCCGCATCCATGAGCGCGCTGCTCGTCACTCGTTTGGACACGACTCCACGAGCGCCTTTCGTGTGTCGGACACCAAAGAGGGGTTCAGGACCCTGACGCAATGGGATTATTTTTTTTACACGGCATTAATTGCGACCCTGCAGCCGGTGCGGCGCCTAAATACAGGGAATAGAGGGGTCTTCTTTCGCTTTCGGTGGGTCTTGCCGCCGCCACCTCTCTCAACCACGCTATCTCGCTCAGGTACTTGCTGCAGGGTTCAGCTATTTTCTAGAACACCCGCCGAATCACACGATCGGTCGATTCATATTTAGTTTGACCCCCTAACCACAAAACGGCCAATAAGCTGGATTGCATTTCTGTCGTTATAGGTCGTAGCCGCTGTGAGCTATAGTCATAGCTAAAGCTATCTGTGGCAACCTAAAATATGCCGAATTCGCCGCGACTCCCAAAATAATTGCTCGATGTTCCTGGATGAATCAATTCGCTGCCAATGATGCAAGCAGTGCATCAAAATCAGCCTCCAATCCGCTATGCTATCTCTCTCTGTAGTCGCCCAAGTTTCGTAAATTCGTGACTCGATTCGTTCGCCAGTCAGGGCTTGTGTTCGTGCGGCCCGCGTCATTGGGAATCGTGGCGAAGGGAGTTCTCTATAGTTTTGACTGCGATATTCAATGCTTCTCCAAAGCCATCCGCTGTATTGTCATCCACGCTCCTGCGATCATTGAGAAGTGACCTTTAGCTGATCTCGGCCGACTAGGCACCCAACCCGCACTCATGGGCCTTCAACCCTAAGCCCCTGTTGCATTTGTCAGATGTGTTACGGATGTTGAGATTAATTTGACACGCTTACGAGAATGACGGCGATGGTCACGCTTGCGGGACTCGTCTGAACCGTGTGAATCAGATCCGCGATCATCACGCCTGCGCTCGCGTCCGCGGTAGTCTGGGGTGGCCTCCCGTGCCGGACGACCTCCATCGTATCCAGCAGGATCGTAGGTGCGGCTTGTACGGCGACTCGAATTGGGACCTGGCTGGCCTTGCTCAGAGTAAATGTGTGCGTAGGGAACGTAGCCTCGAGCTGCGGGGCCGGACCCGCGTCGATAGTCTTGGTATCCACCTGCAACAGTCGGGCTGTAATTTTCCGGGTAGCCATTGTGAGGCGCTACACCGCCGGGGGGACCAACCTGCAATTTCAGTCAGCTATCAAGGTCGCAATCTCATGCATTTTATTGCATACTGGTGGGTAGGCGTGCTGATAGCCTGCTGAGTGAGGCGATTGGAGTGGATGAGGTGATCCAGAGTGCCGGCGTGGATCGTAAGCTGGATCAAACACCTGGCTGTGGCGAGGTCGCGCATATTCACCATTCGCTGAACCATTCTGGCCACGCAGGCTGTCGTCATGACGCCTCGAATAATCTCTGTCACGTCTGCGGCGGTCGCGCTCATCGTCGTAGTCGTCATCGGAGCCGTAGTCGTCTTGAGATCGGCGGCGGCCGTGGCGGCGTTCGTGTCGGCTGCGATACTGTTCGTCGTCGGAACGGTCGCGATCGTCGACGGATGAGCGGCGTCGTCGTCCTCCTCCGTCTTTCTTAGATCGCTTCTTCTTCTGTTCTCTGACCTCTTCGGATTGATAGTAGGGAATCTTTTCGAACCATTTGTCGGGAATTTTATCTACGCCGAAGAGAATACTCCAGCAGAGTGCCCTTAGCCCTGTCGTGTTCACAGGCATTGTGATGTGAATCAAGAGAAGTGAGAGGTGAAGGTGAAAGGAAGGGATCTAAGCATGGTGCGGTGGAGGATGGTGATGAAACAGGTGTTTGTGCAGGTGATGGTGAATCGGGAAAGTGGGATTGTGAGGTAAGGTGTATGCAGGCGGTGGTCCGGCCGGCGTTGGGCCGACCAGACCGCTCCCGACGGCAAGATGAAGCATTTCTTATAGACTCACGCCAGGGCAATGACCTCGAATGTCGCTCCCGTCAACCAGGGTATGTTAGATCCTGCCTTCGTCGCCGCAGCAGCCGCACGAGCAGAACGGCCCATGGCTGAAATCAATTGCGAAGTGGCAATGATCGCGAGCGAATGTCGAGAAACAATAGTGGCTGCGAAATGCAGCACAGAAATTGTTGTTGTCTGGAGCGCATGCGCTCACTTGCGTGCTAGGTGTTTCATGCCCTTTCACATGGCACGAGCCTCAATTGATCTTCTCACACAGCTTCATCTCACCAACGGGAGCGGGGTAGAGTCGCAGCAAGGGACAACGGCAGGTACACGAGTGTAGGAATATTGATCGACGTACCCTTTCAACGCAAGACCCGCCATCTTAGAATGCCGCTATCTTCCAGATCCCGATGCGTAGTGTCACGGAAGGTTGCGGAGGACCGACCCTTGGTCAACAATCCGTGTTGGTTTGCTGCGATACTTTGGGCAGGGGTGATGTTCAGACTTCGACAGAACAGTGGATCTTAGGTACGGCCGTGTGTCGACTGCTTACGCTTCTAAGCAATTTGTTGTTCACGGGTATTTGCCCCGCCACCCAGGCGATGATTTTGATGGCCGAACCGGCAACTCGATTCACCGGAAAGAGTCGAAGGCGACACGGCGGGAACTGAAAGATCGAGGATGCACGATGAGATGGTAAAGCAGGGAGCGGACACAGCATATGTTTCCGGCGGTGGGAATCGCGGCCTTATGGTTCTGGAGTCCGAAGCGTGGCAAGCATGTCGTGAGCACAGAAAACGCAGAACATCCGACCATGACGTCGTTCCCGTCGCCGACGTGGCTGCTCTCCCCGCCATTTCTTACCGCCGTTCGGCACCTTTCAGCCTGGACCCTGCGTCCTGCACCACTAAATCCTTCACCGCTGCCCTCTGTTTGGACCATCTCACATAAACTGGGGAGAATAAGGGAACGCACTTCGTCATTATCAGGCTTCCTTGAGCACGTGAATGTATTACAACCAACCCAGGTCCGGTGTTCCGGACGCCGACGCCCAACATTGCCATCACCTCGTCATCTCATCGACCAGAGAGCTAACCTTGCACCTTGATTGGCAGCGCTTTGTAAGCCACCTCCTTCTTCCAATGAGCGCCCTCAACCTGGGCTTTCGCGGCACTGTACATATAATCTCTCCCCTTGATCGCCCAGATCATGATCCCAGGTACCTTCATGCCGTTGAATGCTCCTATAGCCCTTGATTGCCCAATAGTCACGCCTTGGCTCTCCGAGGTATTGGCCTTGAACGTTCGGTCGGAACTGGTCGGCTTGGTGCCTGCTGCACTCAGAATATCGGTTTTGAGGTTGGTGGCCAAAACGGGGACAGCCTCAAATAGCTCCATCATGCCGCCTCTGCTATGAGCACCGACGTCTCCGACAGCGTAGACCCGAGGGCCCGCAACGTCCACACGGAGGGTGTTGCTGTTATTGTTAACCTGCTCTCTGTCATTAAGCCACTCTCTCGGCAAGAACTCCGTGCTTGGCTTCGTTCCGATGGCGTTAATGTAGACGTCGGTTTCGATTGATTTGCCTGTACTAAGATTGACCTTTGTTTTCCCAGAAGGCAATTGCTCGGTTCCAGTGATCTTGGTGTTGCAAGTAGTTTCAACACCCATCTCACGCAGCATATCCTCAGCGCGCTTTGCTATGGCGGGACGAAGGATGGGCAGAAGTTTGTCAGCACCGGTGAAGAGCTGTACCTGAACATTGCGTCGGGGCTTAGAAAACCAGCCTGGCTTGCCATTGAAGTGCTCAGCGATCTCTCCTGCCGCCTCTACGCCAGCAGGGCCACCGCCACCGACGACGACTGACTTTGCCTTTGCGAGCTTCTGTCTTATCTCAACCAGCGCTGTGCGCGTCTGCTGGCCGTCGTCGCCCTGAAACGACAGGACAGGATCCTGTGACCTTGCTCCAGTTGCTATGATCAAGGCATGGAACGGTATGACTTGTTTCTCGCCGCTGTTAAGCTGTACGGCAACAGACCGGTTGCTCGGGTCAACACTGTTAGCCTTGCCGTGCACGAACACGAAGTTCTTGTCGCCATATTGCTTGAAGCCTCCGGCTATATCGAAGAAGGTTTTAGATTCGGGCAGCAAATCAGTCGATACCAAGGACCTTGGCGCCGAGATGTTATGATAGAAGTCTTTTGACGGGTTGACCAGCAGGACCTTGTATCTGTTGCCAGGAAGCGTTGGTAGCACGAATTTCAGAAGATAGTGAGCAGTATTGACTCCGGCGTAATTGCCCCCGAGGATGACAATATTTGTATCGGCCATTGTGATACAAAAGTGGCACAAGCAGAAAAAAACTTGAAGCGAAGAAAGGGGTTTCAAAAAGAAGCGCGAAAATGCAGGCTTGCGACTGTTTGGGGTATAGTAGTATGTATGGATTGGTTGTCGGAGTGAGGGGCCGGTGTGTACGAGACATGCTCCATCTCTAAAGGTCACCGGCTGAATTAAATATGTGTACTCTTTACCTTTTGATTTCCAATCTGGCGCATCAATTCCGCACAGATGACCATGCAAGAGACTATATTGTTCATGGATTGTTAATTGATGTTTGACGCAAGGAGATTATTTAGAGGGTTAAGGATTGTTTGCCCGGTTCGGGATCAGGGCTCAGAGCGGACGGCCTAAACTCAAGCCGCGGAGCCGCATCTTTGCCAGTCGCTACGTAGGGTTCAACAAGGTTGCCCGTCGGATCATAGTGCCGATTGGCCGCTTTGTTTGGCGGTCGGAGATCCGCGGCGAATGGCGGATGGCGGATGGCGGATGGCCACCAAAACACTCGTTATTCGACACTGGTCAACGATGTATTTGTATATCTAGTCGCTACGCCTGTTCGATCGAAACGCCGCTCGCGGGAGTGCAATGGTCGAGCCAACACGAGGAGCTGACGACCTCTTCGTGTAGGGATGACTGGTGGCTGTCCTACTTGGACTCAGGAAACAATCCGAGCCCCTTGTCTATTGACCGTGGTCCAGAACTGTGTTCAGGAGATAGCGTCTGCAGTACTTGAACATTGCATGCATTTTGATGTCATGCTGGTCCTCGGCTTCAAGTCGAATTGATCGGAGCCGCGAACTACCAGGGCCACACTGCTAATGTGGCTACATCAAGGCACTTCCCCCAGCAATAGTTGATTGGTAGAGGATTCTGGGCGCAAACCTGGCATTACTGGCGCTACGAAGATATGGCAGCGACAGTGGATACTGCGCAATGAATGATTTGCGTAGGACCAGGACCTTGGAAAAAGTCTCGTTGGGACAAGCTATTGATGCTCTGTGCGCGCGACATTGACTCGCTACACGAACCTGGTCGGAGGAAGGCTATTTGCGGTCTATCGAATGCATATGCACCCATGCGCTGGCTGCAGCCAACGCCTCACGTGGGAACCTGCAGCTTTGCCCACGCTTTCTTATCAAGAAGGCAAGCAACTACGTGTCGATGTCCAGTAAATATTGCTTCTGTGGGTCTCGACGTCTAGCATGCAATTCCTCGAGGCCCGCCAGCGCACTTGATGTTGTGTGACGCGATGCGTAAATTACGTGCACCAGGATCGATCTCAGTACAGAGCTCGGCATGATCCTCGTCGAAGATACAGTGGGGTCTCCACAAGCAAGAGTTCATGATTTAAGAGTCCTTCTTGAGACACCCACAGAGGTTTCTTTGCGCTTCCAGTGGTTTTGTGCCAACACCATGCTGTACCACCATGGGATGTACGCAGTCTCTTGTCAACCTTATTTTGTGCAGCGGAAGCTCAGGCCCCGGCTGGAACCTTCGTGGTGCAAAGGCTTGATCGGGCGCGACTATCAACTGATCCGCCTTCCGGCCAGGATAGCAAAGAACCCATCGATCTCTCGTCCCGTCCACTGCTGAAGGCAAGGCGCTAGCGCCTCCGAGGATGCCAAAAACGGTTCGGCGCCCCTGGACGACCCGGCCTTGCCCCTCTGTCGATGGCTGTCACTTTTCGATGGGCCCGACTTTCTTTTCGGCGGATTGCCTGTTATGCGCGTGTCCCGGATCTGCCTTTCGCTATAGTTCGCTTCGGCACTGCCACCAGCGATTACGGGCTGCACGTCGACACACTATCATGCATCTTACAGGATTCGTATCAGCGATCCTTCTTCTAGACGCCTGGCCAGCATTGTTTGCGGCCCCAACGTGCTTTAGCCGGGAATTGACCGTTTCCCAATTTGGCAGTAGTGACCAGGCGTCTCTGCATTTGTGCGCGCCCCCTCAGCTTGAGCTTCCACTCGTCTCTCAACACAGATTATTGTCATCTCCAACCTAGTCCATTTATCGCCAGCGTGATTCTAGGTTCACGTCGCTCGTACAAGCCAGCGAAGCGGACGTGCATATCGCGTGGTCGCCGTCAGAGGTAAGATTCTAAAAGGCACACTGCCTCCCCCTCTACCAATCTCTCTGATCCCATCCTCTGAATTCTGAACCTGGCTTCTCGTTGCATGCCCTTTTTGCGCGGCTGTTATCCATTATTGCGAGCTGCAGGCACTCGCACTCTGTCCTGTATTAACTGTAATAACTCGCTGAGCAAGACCTCTGTCTCTCAGATCCGCGCCTAGCCCATCTCGACATTAACCGTTCAACGGCTTGCCAAACGGCTGCAGGTCCGCCCCTGTCCGACCAAATCTCCTTTCAGACCGATCAAAACCATCCCCTCCGGACTTCTGCTCCTTCCATCCACCACCCAAACACCACCTCAGCCTACCGCCGCCATGCCTCGCTCGACAATAGCCTCTGTTTCGGGCTCCGTAATGGGCATGGGCAATGTCCCGAAACAGCGCTACTTCCATTCTCGCCGCGTTCATAAGGGAGAGGTCGAGAAACCATGGTTGGATCATACTGATCCCCGAGAGAAATGGGTCACGATCATCCCAATCCTGGGTATTCTTGCCGGTTGTGGTCTGACAGGTTTCCTCGTCTACGATGGTATCCACAGTGTGTCCAACTTTAACTACTGTCCGCTCTTGATGGAAGACTGGTCCAATGGTTTCAATACGGATATCTGGACAAAAGAGGTCGAGCTTGGTGGTTACGGGTACGTTGTGACATGAGAAGAACACCCTTGGGCTTGAGATTGACGAACTTCATACAGAAACGGCCAGTTTGAACAGACTACTGCCACGGACGAGAACGTCTTTGTCCAGGACGGTATGCTGTATATTAAACCTACTCTTCAGGACGCAACCTTCATCGAAGAGGACTCTACTATTAACCTTCTCGCCGACGGGACTTGCACGTCCCCACTGTGGCGCGATTGCGTCGCTTCCACCAACACCACCAACGGAACCATTGTCAACCCTGTCAGGTCAGGCCGCATCAACTCCAAGCTCGGAGCCAACATCAAGTATGGTCGGGTTGAAGTTGAAGCTAAATTGCCCACCGGTGATTGGATCTGGCCACAAATTTGGATGTTGTCCACCACGTCTAGTTATGGACCTTGGCCAAAGTCTGGCGAAATCGATATTGTCGAATCCCGCGGGAACAACTACACATATCCTCAGGGCGGTAACAACATTGTCTCTTCTACTTTGCACTGGGGACCCGACCCTTCGGCCGACGGCTGGTGGAGGAACAACGTCAAACGCCAGGCTCTGCACACCACCTACGGCAAAGGCTTCCATACTTTCGGTCTTGAATGGTCTTCCAAGTACATTTTCTCGTATATCGACACCCGTCTGCTCCAGGTCATGTACGTCACTTTCGACAAGCCATTCTGGGACAGAGGGAATTTCTCTCCTTCGACTAGCAACGGTACTGCCCTTCTGAACCCATGGACTGCAGGAACAAATGCCGCTCCGTTCGACCAGGATTTCTTCCTCATCCTCAGTGTAGCAGTCGGTGGTACGAACGGTTGGTTCGCGGATGGTTACAACGGAAAGCCTTGGGTCGACCTTGCTCCTAATGCTATGCAAGAATTTTATAATGCTCGTGACACATGGTACCCAACTTGGCAGCCCGATGGACAGATGATCGTCAAGTCGGTCAAGATGTGGCAACAACAAGGTTACAACGGCTGTTAAAGAAGTACCATTCGACTATACAATCGCATATTCTCTTAGGGCACGCATAGAACATCGTTGTCATGTATATGCTCGGCGTTTGAAGTGGCAGATTTGGGGGGCAAGCATTTGCACTGGGGCTTTTCCTATTTCATTTCTTATGTAGACGAAATCGATCTAAATTTGTGAACGGACTTACACATAATCTGTGCAGCTAAATGTGAAGCATCGGCGCCTGCCTGCACAACGATACGGCAACATCCGCGTAAGATCAGGAGCCGGATTAGACTCAGCCTTGGTTATCAGTCAATGTGTCAAACCGTTGACGCCAACGAGCACCATCTGCCCGGTTGCCATTAGCAGCAGAACCGGCGCCGACCTATCGAGGCCCGGCCCTGCGATGCGACAGCAGCATCTATCATGGCGGACATTAAAGTATTAGATCTCAGATTGTCGATCTCGGAGGGATTGTTGCTATGGGCAGTGGTATAGTATTTTCAGATTAACCTTTAAAGATCATCTGGATGACGCTATACTGTTAGATTCGGCTGATGGATCCGCGGCGAGCTGAGGTTAGGGGATGATTCATCTTTGATGCATATTGATCGAGGCAATCGAGTTTACTTTGAGCTCCAGAAATCGTATCAGTCTACTTTGAAGACCATTAAACCACAGCTACCATTTGTGCTGGGATTTGAGTGGCTGTCTCGGCATGTGGCCTGCAATTACAATATCCCATGAAATAAAGCGAGCAGCGTTCGCAACGGCTGCCGAGCGACACATGTCTCCGAACGTGGCCTTAACCGCTGCGCGGAGGGAAATGCGAGGCCAGAGCGCCGTCTGTCTGACTTGGCTACGACGCTTAGTCTTGGTATTGGCATATCTCATGCACTAAACGACGTGGTCTTGCGTGCGCAAATGCAACTGTTCCGGACGAACAGGGGACCGGATTGGCCTGGAAGACGCCTCCGCAATAAGGCCTAACATGGCCCCTCAGAGGATTGATGCGTATTTGGCATCTAGCTATCGTGCTCGCCAATGCTTGTAGCTTGCTCATGCCACGAATCGTGTCCTTTGCTGGTAGTGCGATGGTGAATGATAGTTGAGCTGCTCACAGATGGTATGGCGGATGACGGCGATGCCAAGCCCATCTCCGCCGCCGGGATTTTGCCGCATCTACCTCCGCCCACAACATCTGCACTACTCCTCCATCTATCTCTTCGCCACTTTTGCGCGGCACGATTATTTCCTGCATTTCCCTGCACGGATGTTCCGTGGACTATCACTATCCGACGGCTGTCTCGACCGCATAATGAAGAGTCTGGTCGTAGTCTATTTCCCAGGTCTCTGGCGAGAAAAACCGTTCGGTAGCAATAGCGTCTAATGTAAAACGGCTTCATCAGCTCACTAATGCGTCTGTTTTCGTCCATATCGGCGGGATTTGCACCTTACAAACCCCTCCATCGACAACGGTGCTGTCTAGCATCTGACACCCGTAGCATCCGCCAGCCACATTCGCCCTCCTCGCCGGCCTCCAACTCAGCGTATGGAGGTCTCGACCCACTTCTCAGCCCGGTCTAACGTCTCTCTGCAAACCATGTCGTTGATTTTCTACCTCCACGGGCCTTGGTCTCTCCGGTACCAGCGCCGTTGCAGTTGGCTTCGACAAATTCTTTTGCCCTTCTCACCAAGCAATGGAAACGGTTGTTGTGTCGCTGAGCGGTTGGTCCGTCCCATTGGCGTACCTGCATACGAGCCCATCTTGTATACCCCATGGCCCATGTTCTTTTCCTTCTTTTCCTTGTCTTTTGCCATCCGCCCTGCAGAGATCCTTGGTGCGGCTCAACTGGTGTTCTCACCTACAGTCTTTCTTTCATCACACCTTCAAAGCCCACCTTCCTTTGCTAACCCTCACTCCGCCTCACACCCAACAGGGTGATTAGGAATCGAGTGCTCGAATAGTCCGACCTGACCTTTCGGGTCCACATCAGCCATCATGGACGGTGTCAAAAGTTATTTCAAGAGTAGCCAGCCGGTGGAGCAGGAGCCGCCGGGGTCAAGCAGACGAATGTCTCAACGGATCAGCAAACGCATGTCCGTGTCGATGCGTCAATCAATGTTCAGTGTCCCATCTACTATCGACGAACAAGGCTCACCAGAATTCACAACATACGAGTCCTTTGGCGAGAAGCATGACGAACTACCCGAGATTGCTCGCAACCACCGCTTTTCAAAATTCTCCTTTCTCAGTAATGCCACGCAAGAATCATCACAAGAAGAAATTGAAGCAGCTAGACACAGCTTCCGCATGTCTATGACAGGCAACTTCCGAAGGACCAATGACTTCCGGAAAACCATGATGACCACCGGCACTGAAATGTCAGACATCATGGAAGGCGAGTCTCAAATCGACGCAGAGTCTATAATGGATGGCAGATCGATGATTGGTGACAGTCTAGCTGATCCAGATGAGAAGAGCGACGCCAACCTTCTCGAAGAATTGAAGCACGAAATCATGGTCAACTATCTCTTCCAGCAACAATGTGCGAGGCTTTGGATTGCGGATGGTACTGGTGAGGTCGAGGGTGTCATGCTGAGGAAGTCAAGAGGTAATTATCTTGCCTGTCCTCCTGCTCTAGCCGACTCAGTCTTTGCCGATTCCTGCGTGGAACTCAATGTTCAGGTACGTTACAATCATCCAGATCAGCCGAAGCATGACTGACCGCGTGAAGTGTGCCATGACAGTCAATTCCCGTGTCATCAAGACCTTCTTGGCTTGGTCTCCAGATGCTGTCGATGTTCCCCTCACCAACGGTCTGCGTGTTCAAGTCTTGCCATCGATCGATGACCTGCCCATGGCTAAAAAGCATCAATTTGCTGCATTCATCGCCGAAGAAGCATTGCTCGTAGTTTGGGATGACGACGTTCACAACCTTATCAAGCGCGCCAAGTTCATCGAGGATGAATTGATGGAGCTGGTCTGGTCTTCTGGTGATGACGAGGAGGCAGCAGAGGAAGAACCCGCAAAGAAGGGACCTGGTGTTGTCGAAGTCAAGTACGATCCAGTCACTGGCGACGAGCTTCCCGAGGAACGTCCCACCAATCTCCAGGCCGCCTTCCACGTTTCCTTGACCATGGTTATGATCATGGCTCTTCTTGGATCTGGGTTCCGGCAACTGGCTATCGAAATCGCCATCGATTTCACTTACGTCCGTCTGTTGTTCATCCTTATGGCTCCCATGCAGATTTTCTTCACACTCTTCTTCGCTCAGATTATCGTCGGTAACAGTGCTCAAATCATTGGTCCCATCAAGCAGGTCACAGGCAACTCAAAGTTCTACTCGGCTCTCCTGCCTCGTCGTCTCATCGGGCGGGAGCTTCCTCACGTCACAATCCAGTGTCCCGTGTACAAGGAGGGTCTCGACAGCGTTATTGCCCCAACGGTCAAATCTCTGAAGGCCGCTATCTCGACTTACGAACTTCAAGGAGGCTCGGCAAACATGTTTTTCAACGACGATGGTATGCAGATCATCGACGAAGACGAACGTAATGCTCGCATCGACTTCTACACGGATCACAACATCGGTTGGACCGCCAGGCCTAAGCACGGCGAAGACGGTTTCGTTCGTGCTGGAAAGTTCAAGAAGGCATCCAACATGAACTTTGGTATGGGCTTGTCCATCTCTGTTGAAGAGAAACTTCAGGCTATCGAACGTCATGCAACCTGGGACCAGAACGACGAAGCTGACGCTTACGGAAGATGCCTTCAGGAGGTGCTCGACGAGAATGGTCGTGCATGGGCTGATGGTAACATTCGTATTGGTGACTACATCATCATCATCGACTCTGATACTCGTGTGCCCGAAGATTGTCTGCTTGATGCTGTTTCTGAGATGGAACACTCCCCGGAAGTCGGTATCATGCAGTTCTCGTCCGGTGTCATGCAGGTCGTCTGGACTTACTTCGAAAACGGTATCACTTTCTTCACCAACCTCATTTACTCGGCTATTCGGTACACTGTCGCTTCCGGCGATATCGCTCCGTTCGTCGGCCACAACGCTATTATCCGTTGGAAGGCTTTGCAACAGGTCTCTTTCATCGATGTTGATGGAATCGAGAAGTTCTGGTCCGAGACTCACGTGTCTGAAGATTTCGAAGTTGCTCTGCGTCTCCAGATCGAAGGCTATATCATCCGCATGGCTGCCTGGGCTGGAGACGGTTTCAAGGAAGGTGTGTCCCTTACGTGCTACGATGAGTTGGCTCGTTGGGAAAAGTATGCCTACGGCTGTAACGAGCTGCTCTTCAACCCCATCTTCAAGTGGCCAACCCACGGTATCTTCACCCCCTTGTTCTTGGAGTTCATCTTCTCGCCTATCCGTATCACCTCGAAGATTACCAACTGCGCTTACATTGGTACTTACTACGGTATCGGAGCTGCCTGGATCATGACGACCGCCAACTACTTCGCTACTGGTTGGTACAACGGTTATCTGGACAAGTACTACTTGGATTCGTGGTCCGTTTGGTTCGCCCTCATGATTGTCTTCGTCGGTCTCGGTAACTGTTCCCTGGCTGTCATGCGTTATCGTCTCGGTGAGAAGAGTCTTGCCGAGGCCGGATGGGAGAACGTCAAGTGGATTCCTATGTTCATTGTCTTCTTGGGTGGTCTGTCAATCCACGTATCCCGCGCCTTGACCGGTCACATGTTTGGCTACAATATGAGTTGGGGTTCGACGAACAAGGAGGCCGGTTTCTCGAACATCTTCACTGGTAAGTTCTTTCCAATCTATCACGACCGAGACAAACAAACTGACTCTTGACCAGAATTGCCCTACATTTGGCAACACTTCAAGTTCACCCTTCTCTGGAGTCTTTTCATGATCTCGTTGATGGTGGTGTTGGGTACGGCCAGCTTCATCCCTTACTCATTCCAGATCCACACTTTCTTGGCTTGGTGGCCCATGACCAACACATGGGTGTGCCACATTGCTATGCCTATTGCCTTGAACCCGGCTCTCATGACCTTCGCCTTCTAAACAAGAGAGGGCACAAGGTCTAATTCTTCCGAGGCCGCGGAGTCTTGGCGAATTTCATCTTTCTTACCATTCTTCTACTTTCATTGCGTCAGACTAAGACCTATACACTTGTACATATAGACTTGCATAGCTATAAGCATTTCTAGGGCGTGTAACACTAAAAATTTCATATACTCTTCATCATATATCTTGACCAGAATACAAATGTATCTGAGCTTACTAGATAATGTTGATGTGAATTGCATGGTAGGCCCGACATTTACCAAGTCGTGTCGTTTACAAGTCCGCAATACCTGATAACTTCCTGCCGGCGAATTGGCGAGGCCCTGTAATCGCCATCGGCATCGCCATCGGCCACCACAAGCGCAAGCTGCGCTAGCTCAAACCACTGTGCTGAACACTTCGACTCTGAAAGCTCCAACCTTTGTCAGTATGCATCGACAGCGGATTTGACAAATGTGGAATCTCTGTATACGGCGCAGTAACTTTCAAGAAATCTCGGTAGCGCAAAAGGAAATTTTGAGTTGCACATGCGTCTCTGAGAAATTACCTACCGATGAGCTTCGAGGACCAAGGAATGCAGATAGTGCGTCCGAGCGATCATGTTTGATAATTGTCTGTCGGCTTGCAGTGTGGAGAGGTCCGGTAGGCTCAGCAATACTATGGCCTACATAACATAGAGCACCTCTGAGGCTCGCCTCTTATGACAATTCTGTGAGCAGAAAATTGTAGGGAAAAATGACATCTACATCAAGCTCGGAATCACGCTGAAATGAAAAGTAGGTGGTCAAGAAACATTATGTTGTGGATGTTGACGAAGGCGAGCCACCAGAATCTGAGGCTCGCAGACTCTAGCTACACCCAGACCTACCACTGATACCGCTGACCCAAGGGACAAAATCCGCCTTCACGATATTCCCTGACATGGCAGAGTGGTAGTAATGATCAGCTATCGCCCCTCGCGACGATAGGGTGGTGAGAGATTTTCAAACGGCGTCAAACAACTAGCAAGGACAGTGAGATCACCTTATATGCGGGGCTATACGATCACGATGAGGAGATAAGGTACCAGTCATGCTGACCATCGCCGTCCGTATCGATTCAAAAATGCAACATTGCATCAGACCAAGACATGACAAGCACCCTCAAGCGCAAAGGATAGTCTCGGCACGTCGATTAATTCCCGAAACGCAATGCTAGATGTGGCTCAAATCTTCGATCCGCCACATTCTAGCCACACCTCCCCCGCCTCACCACAAGCAAATGACGCCACGATCAGCCCGCGTGTGAGGCTGCCTGTGGCTTTCGGAGCGCTTAACCCGCGTCATCGCATCCTGATTTTCCGCGTCCCGGTTTTTCAAAACACGGATAGCGCACGCGCACAGAGCATGTTTATCTCTCTCTCTTAGGCCGCCCGGCGAGAAAAAACGGAATGTCAGTCTCACGTCACAGCCAGCCACGGGACTCGTGATCGCTAGGTGCTTTTTCCGATGCGCGCTGTATTCCCCCAGACATGGATTTGCTGTAGTGGCTCCAATCGCGAGGGCGCGTGCGCCATCCAAGGCCTCCGTATTGGTGCGATGGAGCTGAGCTGGTGCCACTGGTGCCACAAGTGCCACAGATCCGACGTCATCGCGTATGGTTCTCTGCATGCTTCATTTCCCAATCTGTGCGGAAAGCAGGTTTGCGGTCGCTGGTTTGGGTGACGGAGTGGCATGGAGGAGGGAGGGGGGGGAGGTTGCCGTGGCGGCAGTCTATGCGCGCACTTCACTTGAGTAGAGTAGTCACGCAGTACTTATTGCTCGCTCCTCCCCCTCGACTTCGATACGAACTCTTTTCCTACACATCACACCATCCAAACAAAACATCTCACCTGCGTTCAGCTTCGCCTGAGTCTACCGCTTTTATCACACTTATACCTGTTCATCGAACACTCACAACACCGTCACAATGGGTGCCGTTATCTCATGCGTATGTCTCTCTCGCTTTGAACGCCACAACAGCGACATGTATACTGACCGGCCACCAGATTGAGTCCGTCTTCAGGGCCATCGGCCAGTGCCTCATGGCCATTGTCAACGGCATTGCTGCCGTGCTGAAGGGTATGCTTCTACCACATCTCACTGATGATACATCGATCCAGTCACTGACCTCACCTCTCAGCCATCCTCAACGGTATCGTCGCAGTCTTCGATATCATCATCGGCTGCCTCACCTGCAACCGCTCAGGCGGGAGACGCCATAGAACAACAAGCAGAGTATAGCCGGCCCCTTCTTGACCCGCCCATCCACCAAGCGACAATGGACTCGATGACCAAGGACTGACGGACGGCATCGAGGCGATGGGGTAATTCGGGTGCGAGAAGGGGTAGTTCTGCATTTGGCGGATGCTAGACGGCGATTTCTGTTTTTTTTCCCCCTGCTTTTGCTGCAATACACCATGCGCATGCGTCGAGGGGTGTCGACGAGATGAGAAAGCACTACACCGCGCATTGAGATACCCTCTCTTGTTTTTCTTGTTACTTGAGCATACCAGATAGCGTTGACGATGAATATCATAATGATCACCATCACTTCCTGAGCTTCCCATGTGTTTGCCATAAGTCTATCGCTCTAGCTACAGGAGCTTCTCCCGCACGTTAAATATAGGCAAAAGCAGCACTGAACTGCCAAAGTCTCAACTTTGGTGGTGTTGGACAGTCTTGCTCGAGCATAACATACGGTCTTGTATGCCGAGTGGCATTCGATTTGTACATCGGGGTATCAAAAGCCATGCACGGGCTCCTCATAGCATTCCTCTCTCCGTGACCATAACATCTCGACCATCTCACCCCATCGCCTCCCTCCACTCCCCCCACCTCCTCTCCGCTTCCCCTATCAAGTCTCTCATCTCCTCCACCCCCACCACCGCACCCCCACTCTTCTCCACCCTCACCACCATCCCCCCATCGACAGTAACAGTAACACTCTCCCGACAAACCCCCTCCTCGAACCCATCCGGATCAGCCAATATCCACCCCTTCCCTTTCTCACCCCGAATCCGACTCCCGCTCTCAAACGCCGCAAAGCTCACCGCCATAGGCCGGCCCCTGATCTCCAACTTCCTCGCCTCCTCTGCTAACGGCGAGCACACCACGCGCTCGTAGTCCGCATCCCACCGCGCGGCTGGCAGGCGCGTGTCCGCTAGCGCCGCTACGACAGCCGCCCACGCCGCGTCGAACACTGCACCGTCGTGGCTGAGCAGAAGCCCATCGATGTACAGCGCCCAGTAGGCTTTTGTCTCTTGGACTGAGGGGTCGTCCTGGGAGGGGCCTGTGATGTGTAGGTCTGAGGGGGAGAGGAGG
The DNA here is from genome assembly GCA_010093895.1 of Myriangium duriaei CBS 260.36. NCBI lineage: Eukaryota > Fungi > Ascomycota > Dothideomycetes > Myriangiales > Myriangiaceae > Myriangium > Myriangium duriaei. Next base: position 887,755 of record ML996091.1, read on the forward strand.
TGCGTGGAGTGGAGGAGGGAGGAGAGGCGGTGCGTGAGGGATTGGGCGAGGGTTGAGGGTGGGTTGCCTGGGAGGTTGGAGGGGGAGGAGCCGGTGGAGAGCTCTAGGTTAGGGATGAGTAGGCCTAGGCGGGAGATCTCGTCGTCGGAGGTGGGGGAGGAGGACAGGGCGTGCCGTTGGTGAGGGATGTCTTGCGCGCGGAGGATTTCGGCGCGAATGCCGACTACGATTGAGGTAGCGCCTATACGGACGACGGCTGAGCCGTTGCTGTGCGAGAGGGAGCCGGTTTGGATGGTTGGTTTCCGGGTCTCGAGAGGGGCGCGGCCACTGGGGCGGGTGGAGGGGGTTTTTGAATCGGAGGGCTGGAGGTGGGCGAGGAGGTACGGGCCTGGAGTGAGTTTGGCGAATGTGGCGGGAGGAAACGATAAAGGCGAGAGTGTCGCCGGGGCTGTGGATGCCATTGTGAGTGCTGTGTGAGGGTGGGCTTGAAGGTATGAAGGACGATGGCATTGATTTTTTGATATGCGAACTCGCGTGTACTAGCCATGGAATAAAGCTTTGCGCGTAAAATTGCTCTCCGAAACCCGAAGCATTTTCTGACGTCACTCGTAGCACGACAGCAGCTGCTGATCTGCCCCGCCTTGAGCCCCTCGGCAAGGCGGCCGTATAATCAGTATCGACCTCACCCCATCCTCGAACTCATGTCAAAACGCTCCTCCACAGAAGAATACCTTCAGAAATACCGGGACCGCAAACCAGACTTCGTCAAGCTTTGGGATCAGCATCTAGAAGAGAACCCGCAGAATTGTAAACCTACCTTTACCACCAACATGCCTGTCCTACCACAAGAAGAGGAGACCCACGGAAGTACGTCAGCTTTGGTACGAGATCCAGAGGCGGCCACTAACTTAGGCTCTACAGACATTACCGACCAGGTCGCAAAGGGATCCGACGAGTCGACTGCATCGTCGCACCCAATCCATCAGGACAAGGCTACCGTGCAAGACCACCATGCCAACCCAGTATGTACATGCTCGGATCCGTGTATATCATCGAGTTGCACATCGGGATGACTAACAAACCGCACTAGGGTCCCGTCATCGCGGAGAACCTTGGAGAGCCGGCTTCAAAGGAAGAACTGAAGAAGAGGTCGGACGAGCTGAACAAGAAATAAGCTCTGGACAGAAACATTTCCGCCTCGAGCAGCTCGAGCATACCCTTCTTTGACACTCTGTTGCTCTGTCGAGGTCATTCTCTTCATTCTCATAGCATAGCACAATGAATACATACGCTACCTAGCAATTCTAGGGAGGGACTTCTTCTCCCTTCCAGTCCCAGCATTTCCCACGGTCGTCCACGCCTCTACTCCTGATCACCTCGAGCAGCTTATCTGTTGCAAACTCTGGGCTGAAGAGCTTTTCCTCCTTGACATTCCCCCAAAACTCCTTGCTAAGTCCCGTCTTGACTGTTCCAGGATGCAGGGCAATTGCCATGGCATTATCCCCTGCCGACGTGCGGAGATGGTTGTCGAATGTTTTCGTGATCTGGTTTACCGCCGCTTTAGATGCCCGGTAGCTGTACCATCCGCCGAGCTTGTTGTCACTGATGCTACCAACCCTTGCAGACATGGTGGCCCACACTGCCCGTGGTGGGAGACCCTCTGTCGAATCGACCTTGGTACCTTTACGTGGCAAGAAGGGACTGAAGTGCTTCAAAAGCAGGAGAGGACCGAGAGTGTTTGTCTGGAACGTGAGCAGTGCTTTGTCGTAGTCTATCTGTGTAGGCGACTTTTCGGGAAACAACAGTCCGGGCAACGCAAATGACAGATGCAAATAATGGTCCTTTTTCGAGAAGAGCTTAGAGCATTCCGCCGCGGCCTCCTCCACCGTGGACTCGTCTAGCAGAATGAGTATCGACCATCACATCTACTAGACAAGCATTTCCATACCGAGGACATCAGCTCGCAGTACATGCAGCCTCTCCTCCTCTACCCCATCAAGCCCACTCAAAATACTCTCCCTGGTCTGGTCCAGATCCTCCCGGGCAGTCGCCACCACCGGCACGGACTTTGTCTCCGCCAGCAGCCGCCTCGCAACCTGCAGCCCAATGCCTCGGCTCGCAGGCGTAACAAGACACCATGGCTTCATGACTCAGCTCGAAATTATCTGACAAGGGTAGGAGACACGACTGCTGACAAGGCAAATGATCACAATATTTACGAAACGGACAGCCTGCAGGGGTTGATACGGTGGTGAGGCATTTGCGGTGCATCGATGACGATCACTATGAAAATCCGGGGAAGGCAGTGGATGACGTCTGCTGGTGGTGGTGGAGGAGGAGGAAGAGGAGGACGTGGCGCGGAGACAACATCGAGGTGTGTCTTGTGAGAAGGGCCGTGCTTTCGGAGTCGGGGGGGGCGGGTAGAGAACAATCTCAGCATTTGCGAGTAGCGGAATGAGGAATGGACTATCCCTGTAGGCTTGAGCTCCCAGGGGAAATTACTGCTTGATTGAGTAATGCTGATGGAAAGCGCCAGGGACGAAACGCAATGTTTGGGCGGTAAGGCTGGGAGTGGAAAAGCAAGGCATCGCGCAGCTAGTCTCTCTCTCTCTGCAAGTCGGCCACGCATTTTGCTTTGTTGCTGGAGTTTTCGCCGGGAGACAGCGATCACACCATCTTTTGCCGCGGTGGGGAAAGCACTCACTTGAATTGAGACAATGGATTGGAATTCAAAGAAAGTTCTGAGCTGACAGAAGTATCGTTTGGGATGCATAAATGGTACGACTATCTAAGCCAATCGAGAGTTCATCGATGGCTGTCCGGAGTTGCATCCGCGGATAACTCAAATGCTTCAGATGCTGATGCTTCCATGCTATCGCAAGGGCCCAGAGGTCAAATGCATTTTGTATTCGTACCTCTCTCCAAGATTTGCATTCGCCTTCCGATTGGCCCAGGTAACAACAAAGGAAAAAGTAAATATGATGGTTCCACCTCGCCTGCAGACCTTTCTACAGACGAAATCGTGCCCAGGGTATTCCAATCTTTTTGTTGATGCAGCAAATTTCCCTAAACACCCTAGTTCATGAGGTCTGTCCCGTTATCGTAGCCCGTCCCGTGTTTCGTTATGCAGGTGTAAATCATTTTTTGGTGTCAAGAGGTATAGCCGCTCCATGGATTTTTGTTGGTGATGGTAGTGTATGAGTGAGGTGAGGTAAAGGAAGAACGCCGGTGAGGTGGGTGATGCAATTGAGCCAATGAAAACTTTTAGTTGCGCGCTGTGAGTGGGGAATATCAATCGTCATGCTTTAGTCGTATTCGTGAAGATCCGCTACCGTCAGGGTGATGGACTGAGGGTAGGGTAGAGTCGTGAGAAGAAGAGTCCGCCAATCCTGTCTAGTGGCCTCGTGGGGAGGCCCGCTCGGCAGGCCATGGGGCATGTTTGCCTGGAAGTGACTTCCTCCTCTGCTCTCTTGTCCTGTCAAAGGCATTGAAGTAGCTCAAGAGCTCTTTGGCAGCCTCTTCTGATACGACTTCGGTCGAGGGTGTCGACACCAAAGAGGATCGTGATGAGGAGGGAGAGAGCACACGGGTGGGAGAGGAGTGTGCTGAGCGGCTCATGGGTGGCCTTTCGTGGTGGAGAGGGTGTGCCGCGGTAGCAGCTCCAGAATACAGATTGGTGAGGCTGAGGGACTTGGTAGGTGGTGGAGGATAGCGTGATGGTGGCTGGTTGAAGGCAGGTGCGAAGAGAAGAGTATAGAAGGCATTGGGATTGCTCTGATGTGTTGGTGAGCTCGGAGTGGAACCCGATCTCTCGAGGTCAGACAGACGGCATGCTTCGGAGCAGTAGAAGCCGTCGACAGCGGACTTGTCACATCCAAGGCAGAAGTCTGGGAAGCAATCCATTGTGGTGGTGGTGATGATGAGGTTGATTGAGGAACTGGAAGGAGTGTTCGAGTGAGAGTGGTGTGGATTTATAAGTTGTTGCTGCCTCGTCGTAGTAGGCAACAATCAAGCAAGAGTCATCGATGGGCATACAGTCCGCGGAATGGCGTGCTAATTTGAGTTGGGTGGAGGAGTATTTAGAGAATGGCAAGCCAGAAGAAGGGTTGGAGGCGGCGGAGCTGTCCGATGAAGTTTGGTACGTATGGTGCAATATGGTACAAAGAGAATGGACAAGATGAGGAGCGAGGCCCAGAGGTATATATGAAGCGGCCGGGAAATGGTATCAGACGAGTGGAGCAACGTCAGGCTCAAGCGAGGCTTGGGAGCGAAAAGGCTCGGGAGGGTGACTACTGCAGCTGGGCTTCAGGTACCTGAGATGGACGAAGCCACTGGAGCTAGGATCGCCGCGTGGTGTGCATTGGACGAAGCAGGAGGACTGCAGAGTTTTCGCTCATCGGAGCATCAGTCGAGATGGTCCGTGGATAACAGTGTCACAGCACAACACAAAGGGTACAACGCAAGTGACCGGTACAAGAATACGCAGAGCATTGCGGCGGACTAGGGCCAGCCGTGCAGCGCTACCTGGAATGGGGCGATGGCGAGTCCCGTGGCAGTGGCAGTGGCCAGTGGCTTACAGGACGGGTTGCAGGCGTGGGGGTCACCGGTGCGGGATGGCGCGGTGGTTGGATGTTTGTGGATGCCGGAGGTTGGCGCATCGATTGGCGAGAGAGCGAGGTGGGATGGCGTGCCCAGTGAGCCAGGCGTCAAAGGACGGCGCCAAAGGGTGTGAGGAGGTCGAGAGGGCGTGAGGGGTTCAACCACGATTCGGGCCTAGCGGGCATTCGGGGTGGGCCCAGCGTGAGGTGTGGCAGCAATGTGATTGCCTGGCAATCTGCACCTGTCCGTGGACCGATAGTGGAGACGATCCGAGGCGTGCTCGAGTTTCATCAGCCTCCACGGGCTCAGGCGCAAGCTTAGCTGCGAGAGAGCTGCCCCTTTGGCTTTTCCTGACGACAGCGATGCCGCCCCGCCTGGAAATCTGGGTGGTCCGTGTAAGGCAGTGAACTGCGTCGAGTCCATCGGGTGGCCTCTGCGCTGCAGCAGTGCCTGGGTGAACTGAACGGCACGAACGGCAAAGAACGATCGAGGGCGCCAAACCTGAGCTTCCTCTCCCTCCGCAGTGCAGGCAGCAGCTGCACGCCTTGTGCTCTTCGCACGGCCAGGCTGTCCGCAAAGTCTCTTTTCTGTTTGTTGCATAATTTCCCTCACCAGCCGCCGATAACGTCAATCCACTTGGTACTTACGTGTACCCTCGAAAGCCATGGAAGCGATGGTGCGGGATTGGTGATCTCCACAGAATCATGCCACAATTCGATGGGAGGGAGTCATGCGCACGCGTGTCTCGGGCTGATTGGCCTTTCGGGTACTCCCTCCGCAAGCCCTCCTACCCTTGTCCGCAATACGTACGCCGTAGTGGAGACGGGCTGGGGATTCCTGATTTTGGGGCCGGGCACAGGGCTGCCATGCTGCGAGGACAGCAGTCCATCGACCGTTGGAGGCCCATGTGGAGCCTGGAGCGACAGCAAATGCTGATGTGAGGAGAAATAATAGCCCAAACGGCGCAGCAGAGATGAGCATGGATTATTGCCAGTGCTCCCCACCCGGACGGAGGCTGGCGGAAAATCCTGGTGAGCAGCACTGATCTACTCGCTACAGAGTCGTTGCAATGCGCTGCGATGCTGAGAGCTGGGCTCTGGCACCACTCATCGCCCGTCACTTTTACGGCAACGGCATTCTCCTACGGCTTCTTCCTGCCAATGGACATGTTTCGGCCGAGCACACAGCGGGATGTCTGCACTGCGCATTGTCTCCACCAGATCCCGCCAAGAGAGAGATTTTTTTCCGCCGCTGAATCCCGGGATACGCCCGTGTGCGGCCGGAAGCAGGCCACTGCCAGGGGCGCAACACCCGCCACCGTCCGCAAAGGAGACAGAATCTCCGAGATGGTGATGATGATGCGTGCGTCGGACCCGGTAGGCCAATGCCTCTGTTTGTGCCAGCTCCTGGATAAGGAGAAGGCCGCTCGAGAACCTGCTACACCTCGCCTGCCCAGCTCGGAGAAAAATTTTGTCTCCGTCTCCGTCCTCCCGTGTCAAGTACCTCGATACAACTCGTACGACGGAAGAACCTGCTGCTATCCTTGTACAACCCGGGGTGGGGAAACTGGAGTCGCCCGCCCGGCTGGCCTTTCCTTGTTCCGCCGAGTCTCGAGCAGAATCGATTGCTATGTTTCTATTCTATGTTGCATGGCGCCGCATGAAACTGCATTTCCCCAATCCACGATCGGCGCTGTGAGTGATGGTCGCACGGGGGCGATTTGGTCTTTCAGTAAATTGCAGCCAACTCGTACTGGTACTGTCCGGGTCCGACCTTCTCACGGGCCTGAACCTCGCTTGATAGCAGCGCTATTGAAATGATGTTGGCTGTCACCATCTCATGCAAATCTTGGATCAGAGCGGCTCGGGCCCAACCATTTGCCTGAGGCGTCCATAAGGTCATCGGTGGCGCGAAAATCTTGAATTAGACCGTCGATTTTACCCCTCCAGCTCAGGTGATCACGAAGTGCAGAGTATCCTCGAAAACAGAGTTTGTTATCATACCATATCACAACTCTGCATCCTGTCTATCATTATACTGGGTGATCAGCCTGATCGGCAGATGTGGGTTTGCATGCTTGCCTGCAGTGTCTGTAGTATGCCATCACAGGACTGTCAGGATTGATTGGATTGACTTTAGCGGGCTGGAGCGACGATCTTGGTGCGCTCTACAAACTCGACGCCGGCTATGTCAATCCAAGCCATCACAGCGTGTCCCCAGCCTCATGCATCACTGTGCACAATCATGCATACGCTGGTGCGACGGCCAGAGAATAGCCCGAAGGAGTTGGAGGATGCTCGACACAGTCACGCCATACGAATAGTGTATTTCCAGAGATGCCACGGTGCCACCGCCGTCTCCGTGGATAAATGCGCGGCTGATCAAATCCTCTGAATCCTTCGCAAAGGTTCCATTGCTGCTGGGTAGGCCGTTGAGATCTGGGGTGACGATCAGGTTGTCCCAGCCAGAGATTCAACCTCACCTCTTTCAGACCAAGCAGGGTCTTTACTGCTCAAAACCAGCCATCCACCGTGCTCGTACCAGACATTGAGAAGCCCACCGTGAAACACCCTGGTAACTCATGCCTCTCCCACAGACTACGGTAGGCACGGGATCCATATCTTCGACACTTATGCGCGCCCTTGTGCGCCATTCTTCCCCGCAACATGAAAGATAAGACACTAGTCAGGCTACCACCCGACCATGTGGCGTGCTCAAGACCAAATACACCAAGGATGGTACTTGAGTACGCCCTAGTCATCTCCACACCTCCGCACCATTTCTCCCCACACCCTCTTGTCAACAGGACACCAGCTTCTAGCCTCCTTGCGTTGTTTCCTGAACTTCAGCCACTCAGCGATTACTGTACCCGGCCAGGGTGATCGGCATGGTCGCCCGGGTCTTGCGTGTACGCCATCCATACCGGAAAAGTCGATGTACGGCAGCAAATGATCGCGCCATCTTTGATTGCGTGCAGAATGCGCCAGAGATAATCATTCCAGCAAATGAGAAGTCTAGAAAAACGTCCTCCAATCAGGGCGCCACACCGAGGCTGCAGTCTGGCATCATTTTATGGTCACTTGAACAATCTCATCGACCTTACCAGCACTGCGTCCGAGAACTTCTTGTACGAACAGATGCGGCGCGAAATTGCCATGTCAATTGATTCCTGATCGACTCCACCGTCCATGCCCTGTGTCCAGAGTCTGATGCAGCCGAGCTTTGCATGGGCTATGCGAGCAAAGTGCACTGACTCCTTCAGTTCGCTATACAGTAATGGATTCGTTGAGGAATTTTAGCGCATCAATAAACATAATCAAGCACTACAATTTCAGTTTTGCTTTTGCCGTTTTCTAGCGCCCTCGTGACTCTGGTCTCTCTTCTTCGATTTGGTCAGGCCACCTGAGTAACCGTTATCAAGATTTTGCCACTCTTCGGCCACCACCTCCGCTTTTTCCCTATCCCACCTGATGCGCAATTCGGTCCTTTGTTCATCCCTGCTATTCACCCACGCCGCGGCGATCTGCCCTGTATTTCTACGGACTATCCCCACGCTCTCCTTGTCACTTAGACTCATGCCATGATCCGCGCCCTCGACCACTAGTAACCAGCTTTTGGCTTTCATCTGCCGTCTGACCCGGCCGAGGTGCTCTAAATCGCACATCGAGTCGCGTTCGCCACTGATGAAGAGGACGTCGGTATCCTGGTCGATATCCAACAATATGTCTTCTCGACTCTCCTCCGCCTTTGCGCTCATCAGAGGGAAGCTCACTAGAACAAGAGCGCTGATCTTTTCTCGGTGACTCTTCGCTGTCAAGACCGCAGCCCGTGCACCCATGGAGCGCCCGCCTAAGGCTCTGACAGTGGTGGAATGTTCCAAGACGGTTTCGAAGCAAGCCGTCCTGTGACCTAGATTTCCCATTGCTTGAAACAGTACAACTGAGGAAATGCTAGCATAACCATGCGCAAACTCTGTAGTCGCCGGGTTCGTCATGCCGCCCCCTGCACCATGAGTGAAGATGAGAGATGGATGACTGCTGTCCTGGCCATTGTATGTCCGACACGAGATCGTCTTATCCTTTTTGAAAGGCACAGTGAATGCATCTGTCTCTGCTTGAGCTTCATTCATCTTGACGCTTTCATGACCATCTACATTTTCCGGTTTGTCTGATGTAGGACTAACAGTATGAGGCGCAATGTTCTTTTGGTCACCAATGCGGGTGCTGCGTCTTGGTGCCATCGCATTGGAAGAGGTGTGATCTTCAAATAGCACTTCCCTTATATGTGGTCTGATTCCGTCGCGCCTGGAGAAAACTGGTTGGAGGGTATCAAGCGCTCTAAAAGTCAGGCGAAGGTCAAAGTTGCATTTATTTCCACGGTATCTCCAGCGTGCATCCTGCGAGACTGTTTGGGTTTGCTGTGATCCGACGTAATCAATGGCCAAGAATACGTGTCATATAGACACCTACCTTTGTACCGTCATATTAGAAATTGTCCCCCACGTTGTCACGAGTATGAAGCATCAGGAGTATCTGCGGGGGTCGACTTGGAGCGCGGTCGACACGTCACGTGAATACGCGTCACCCCAGATTTTGCAGCTGAATGGCGAAGCGTCATTCCAGGCAGTCATCGCGTTCAGGTTTGGCGCGTCTCCCAAGCTGCCTACATCCTCAGTGCTCAAACATTCCACATTACTTCTCTGCTCTCCGTTCAAGCAGGGATGCAGCCATGCCATTGTGAGTTGCTACATGGTGCCTTCAGACTTATTTGTTCTGACATTATTGTTAGACCAACTGACCTGAACCGGCCGAACCGAGCCACGACGAACCCATTCGAGGAAGCGCCACCACGGCTCTCAGAATATACCGCCACACAAATTGCCACTCTTCAGTCACGCTTGGATAAGCAGCTTGGACCTGAATACATCTCAACCCGACCTGGTGCAGGAGGTGGAAAGGTACACTATCTTGCTGCAGAGAAGGTCATCAACCTTGCGAACGAAGTCTTTGGATTCAATGGCTGGTGTAGCGCAATTAGAGAAGTTCAGGTCGATTTTGTATGATGGCTTGCTTCCTTCCTCTAGCACTCCTGCTGACACCGAGCAGGTAGATGAAAGTAGCTCCCAGAAAATCACACTCGGCTTGTCTATCATTGTTCGTGTCACACTGAAGGATGGCACATACCACGAAGTATGCACATTTGAACCAGAGCCCAGTTGGCGAAGAGGTCTGACATTTCCGCGTAGGACATTGGCTACGGCCACATAGAAAACTGCAGAGGCAAGGCCGCTGCTTTTGAGAAGGCAAAGAAGGAGGCTGCAACAGATGCACTGAAGCGCGCGCTTCGGAATTTTGGCAATGTGCTGGGAAATTGCTTGTACGACAAAGATTATTTGGCAAAGGTCACGAAACTCAAAATTGCGCCTTCGAGATGGGACGCGGACAATCTTCACAGGCATCCAGACTACGCGCCAATCAAGAAAGAGTCGATCGACGATACGGTCATGTCAGAAGCACCCCGGCCAGCAAGGATGCGGAGCGATCGTTCAGCAGTGTCAAATGCGACGAACGGAACGACAGAGTATGGGGAGGATGAATTTGGAGGAAATCTATTCGACGAGGTAGACTTCAGCCACCCAGATGAAGTCCGACTGGATGAGACGACCGTGGATGGCGATGGCGTGCCCGATAAATTATCCGCTAGCACCCATCAGACGCCTAGAAAGCCCATGGAAAGAGTTCAATCGCTCCCAGACCTGCAACGTAGGGGACCAGGCGGGCCAGCATCGGGACCGCCCGGTCGAGTACAACCTCCTCAACAGATGCAGCGGGCCGCGGAGCAACAGCGCCAACAGCCAAATGGCTACGTGAACAACATGCAACGACCTGCAATTCCCGCTGGCAAGCCACCTGGTCAAGCTGGTCCTCCAGGTCATGTAAACACAAATGGCCAAATGCAACGCCAGCCGACACCGCCAGTCTCGAACAATGTGCCGCAACTCCCGCCTGGAGAAGCGCTTCCTGGCTTCGTGACTGGGCGATCCGCAGACAAGCCGGCTGCTCAGCCTTTTAACCCTCACGCAGAGTCACCCTCGATCCGACGTACAGCCGGCGTCAATACTGGCAAATCTGAACCAGTACTGAGGACATCTTTAAATGGGCCGGCATCAAACAACTCCGGACCTGATGCTTCGGTGCCACGACCAGGACCAGGGCCAGTAAGGCCAAACTTTGTTAATCCTAGCGCTGATGCCCATCGGAGAGTTGGTATGCCTGTAGCACCACCGAGTCCCATGGGTAATCGAGGAGCGTACAAACCTCCAACTGCGATCAAAAGGCCAGCTCCGCCGGAGTCTGGCAACAGAACTCCTTTGGCCGATACCACAAATGTTGCCCAGGCTGAGCAGGGTCCGGATGCGAAGAAGCCGAAGACGGAGCCTGGTGTGGTCGCGCAAGCAGAGAACATTGCAAAGACATAATAATGATCCCAGCAACTCTCTTGCAAAGCGAGTTGCATTGTTTGGCGTTAAGGAGGGTTGCTAAATTGGACCCCAGGTGCATTGATCCGACCCCATGTGCGGCCGGCTTGACGACAACATCATGATACTCTATAGAGAGTTTTTTTTAATGCCAGCGCGGCTGAGACGTCATCTATGACAATAGGAGACTCATCTTCCACGATTCGGAAGACCGAAATCTTCCATGTTCGAGTTCTGTGCGTTTTGTCTGATCCGTGATGGCTGTGAAGCCTGGATTTGAGATTGGTTCCCTGTCTGATTTTGTTCGCCCAGAATGCTAGATATGACCTTTGCTTTGCTTTCGCCACGCTTCAAACGGTCGTCAAACTCAATGACGGCTTCCTCGGAATTGTTGGTGTCTATGGAGTCGTACTCCGTAAGGTCCAGCAGGGTGGCAATGTGCTTTCGAAGCCGCTCATTTTGCGGGATGGCAGGAATGGAGTCGTTTTGAGGAGAGATTGTGCGTGGCACGTCTACACTCGAAGAGTTCATGCGTGCGTCCCAAACAGCGCCCTGCGCAGCGAGTGATCCCATGGCAGCGAATTTCTCAAATCCCTTTTGCATCCCGAACAAACGGCCTTCTACCCTGCCAGCTTTGGAACCATCCTTGACTCCAAGCGCATGCCCCTCAGCATAGTACTGATCCTCAAGACTGAGGATGGTATCAAAAGGGTCAGCATCCTCATGGGTTGCCATTTTTTTTTTCGAGTTTCGGCCAATATGGTAGGCGGTGAAAAACGACAGCAGGTGAAGTGGTCGAGGCAGGTCTGAGTCATGCATGTGGTGATGTGCCCCACCACTGCCAAAGGGGCCGATGCGTCACAAGCTCTTCAGGGCACAATCTTTATACCCTGAACGACACCGCCCTGCAGATCTGACAGAGTTCAATTGTGGATCACCTACGCAAGCACAGCGCCTGGGATTGCTCACTGTGAACCCACCTCACGCGACCATGGACGGCCAGAAGAAAGAGATTCTACCTGAGCCGGGGAAGCGCAACATCCTAATCACTTCGGCACTGCCGTATGTGAATAATGTTCCGCATTTGGGCAACATCATTGGTAGCGTGCTCTCGGCCGATGTCTTCTCACGGTAAGCAAGCGCCATGGTTGAAGATTGCGCATTCAGACTAAGTAACGACATCAGGTATTGCAAAGCGAGAAAGTACAACACGCTTTACGTATGTGGGACAGACGAGTATGGCACAGCAACCGAAACAAAAGCTATAGAGGAGAAGGTCACGCCACAGGAGCTTTGTGACAAGTACTTCAAGATCCATTCCGATGTGTACAAGTGGTTTGAGATTGGCTTCGACATCTTTGGCCGCACCCCCACACAGCAACAGACGGACATCGCGCAAGACATCTTCCTCAAGCTTCACAAGAATGGCTACCTTGAAGAGAGAACGACGGTGCAGCCATATTGCGAAGAGCACAAGGCCTTCCTCGCGGATCGCTTTGTTGAGGGAGAATGCCCGCTGTGTGGATACCTTGACGCAAGAGGAGATCAATGCGACAAATGTGGACATCTATTAGACCCTTTGGATCTCAAAAACCCTCGCTGCAAATTGGATGGCGCATCACCGGTCGCCAGAGAGACGAAGCATGTATTCCTGCTGTTGGACAAGCTTGAGCAGAATGTCAAGGATTGGTCGAGTGAAAGCAGCAAGAAGGGGGCGTGGTCTGCGAACGGAATCGGTATCACTGAGTCGTGGCTCAACGAGGGGCTGAAGCCTCGAGGTATCACACGAGATCTCAAATGGGGCACGGAAGTGCCGCTGCCAGGTTACGAGGACAAGGTGCTGTACGTCTGGTTTGATGCTTGCATTGGCTATGTCTCCATCACAGCCAATTACACTAAGCAGTGGGAGAAGTGGTGGCGCGATCCGGAAAACGTCAGCCTCTACCAGTTCATGGGCAAGGACAATGTGCCTTTCCACACCGTGGTTTTCCCCAGCTCACAACTCGGCACCGGGGACAAATGGACTCAACTTCACCACCTTTCAACGACGGAATATCTGAACTACGAGAAGGGAAAGTTCTCCAAGTCACGAGGCATCGGCGTCTTCGGAACTGCAGCAAAAGACACGGGTATCCCAGCAGATGTATGGCGGTACTACCTACTATCGCATCGACCAGAGACTGGCGACACGGAGTTCGAGTGGGATGGGTTCATCGCGGCGAACAACAACGAACTGTTGAAGAACTTTGGTAACTTCGTGAACCGTGTTATTAAGTTCGTCAATAGCGCCAACTACGACAGTGTTGTTCCGGACTACACGAAATACGCAGACGAAGACGGTCACTTGGCGGAACACAAGCGTGAGGTCAATGAAACACTGCAGAAGTACGAACAGGAGATGGAGGCTGTGAAGCTGCGTGCTGGCCTTCAGACTGCGCTTCATCTCAGTTATCTCGGCAACAGGCTGCTACAGCACAACAAACTTGACAACGCACTCGCTAAGGAGCAACCAGAGCGTTGCGCAGCAGTCGTCGGTCTGGCGCTTAACCACGTCCACTTGCTGGCCAGTGTCTGGGCACCATACATGCCCGCAACCTCGCGGAATATTCTATCACAACTCGCCATCGAGGAACTGTACATTCCGGACAGCTGGTCGGCAGACTCCATCCGTCCTGGACATCGCATTGGCAAGGCGGCCTACCTCTTTAGCCAGATCAAGCCGGAGAAGGAGAAGGAATGGCGTGAGATGTTCGGCGGTGAGGAGGCACGCAAGGCCAAAGCAGAGAAGGAGGCCAAGAGTGCTGCGCGAAGGGCAGAGAAGCTCGCTAAGAAAGCTAAGAAGGCGGCTGGAGGTGGAGCTGACGATACCATGAAGGGTGAGAAGGGTCAAGGCGTTGAGTCGGCGGAGAAGGGAGGCGTTGAGAGCGATCCCAAAGCTGGGACTGCTGTAGAAGAGGTTCAGGAGGGCGTTAAGCAAGTCACCTTGCAGACATCATAGAGGTTGGACGGAGTATCAGTAGATAGGGATATGTCATGCCATGTAACGATGGGTAGAGGATTTGAGAGAGAGACCAAGACGAGGCTTGATTCATAGAGCCGATGGCCATATTCAAGCAATGTTCTTTCGTCATTCCAGATGTTCGTAGCTTGTGTTGCCCTCTTGGTCGCCGATGGGAAATGGTGCTGGACTTCGGACCTTCATGATTATGTGAGCCTTTGGATTTTTATTTCTGTCAATCTGAAAATCATTTTGTATTCTTACCGACGCAGGGAGCCTGACTTGAGGACCCGGACTATCGTCACACCACTGGATACGCCATGTCAGAACCGCGGGCAGGCTGTCTTTCTCGTGGACGGCCTCATATGTTGCCCACTCCCACGCAACCGAGATTGGCGAGGGAATAAAGAAGGTTGACGTCTCCGGGTCCCACCAATCCACAATGTGCACGGTCGGTCCAGAGCAATATGCGGTCTGCAAGGATGAATCGACGTGACTGGCGAACCAGATGTCAATTTATGCAAGCCGCTGGAGGCCTTGCATGATGGCGCTTCCTCGGGTGGCGTGGACGCCCATCTCCTGCTTTTTTGATCCTATCACAGACCTCCAAATTGTCTCCCAAAACACAAGACCGGTTTTAAGCATTTTGAGGACTTCAAGTATAAATCATGACAGCGGTACCTTGTCCAGTTTTGGGCTCATTCCCCAATGGCTCTTCATGTGAGGGAGGCGACACCCTCTCGTATCGCATACACATACGATGCTTATGCGCGTTGGTATGGGCTTGAAGATGCCATCAAAGACGCCTCGGGCAATAGCACGAACGGAGCTGGCTTTGTCACACTGTGGGATAGTGGCTGTCGTGTAGATGGTGGCTGGAACTGCACTGTGGCCTGTCTGGATCCCGTAGTCGGGCCTCAACTGACATGGAATTCCGACAATGCATCTTACACTCTGCAGAATTGCATGGTCCTGCCTCTCCTCGCCCGAGCCGCAGCGACCAAGACTCTTGTAGAGGATACAGCAGGCCTACTGGAGAAATATCAAATCCCGGTTAGCAGCTCACTTGGGGCATCCACTGATGGCTGGCCGGTTATCAACCAGTGCACTGTGGCATTCTGCAATCAGACTGGAGGGTCAAATTGCGCTATCAATGCTACTGTCCCGACCAAATGGACTGTCGCGGGAGAGAAGACACCGATTCTGGTACGCCACATTCATGTGCTTCGACGCTCAGATGCTGATGTCTCGCAGAATATTGACAAAACCATATGCGACAATGCACCTAAACAACCATCTGCCGACATTGCTGGTATCGGAGTATGAGCATAGACCTGTACAGTCTGTAGCATTGCCCGCTAACATCATCAGATCATGCTTGCGTATCTACTACAATACCTCATTGCAATTTTCGGGTTTGCCTACACAACCATTGTTCAATTCGTCAATCACCGTAGAAAGAAGGCCTGGGAGACGTCAAGACTGTCCAGCGCCGTGGAACACCTGCTCGCTGAATTCCAAGAGACCCAGATCTTTTTTATCATCACGATCCAGGTTGCTGCATTGATTGCCCTCTTCGGGATGAACAGAAACTTCATGGAAGCGTCTTCATGGCAACAAATGTGGAACACCCTGGGACTTTTCTACCTGATTGCTTGCGCTGGCGTTCACCCGATCATCTTCAATTATTTCTCCTTGCGGAAGATCAAACCTTTGAAACGGGTTCGCGGTCTACTGTTAGGGACCATCTTCTGTGTCGCCGTCTCGACGTTTACTTATATCAAGATCATCACGACCAAACCTCGTCCGGATCAGGCAAAGTCAGAGCAACCTGGCCCTCGCGAATGTGGATCAGTCGCACCGACACTGTACTGCATGGGCGGAGCACTCGCGAAAGAGGATGACATCGATTTAGATGCGACGCATTTGGTTCATTTAATGATAACCCTGCCGGCGATAATGCTGTTCCTTCTGTCGCTCGAGCACGTTTTCACGTTTGTCGACCGCAACAAACTGTTCGGAACTCGGGCTATAGCAGCTACTCGGAAGGCCGTGGCCAAATGGCCAGCCTGGCTGCCCAAATGGATCGGAATATTGCTAGTGGTGATTGGCCAGTGGTATATGGGCTTTCTCATGTTTCTAGACTTCATTGCCTTCGCGGTCTTTTGGGTCGATATGCCTGACCAAAAATGGTCGTTGGGCCAGGTTATCGCTGTGGCTGTTTGGATCCCAGTCTTGGTCAAATTCTTCCATGATCTCATGCGTAAGTAGCTAGTTTTCCAGACACATTCTTTGTAGACTAAAGACGCACAGGAGGATTCGACAAGGCCTTGCTACACTTGTTGCCCAAGGGCTTCGAGATCAGAAGACTAGAGGCTGCTAAAGTCCGCAGGAAATCTACGGACGACGACAAGGAGGGCAGCAGCCAGCATGATGACGAACAACATGACGGTGAGGAGGGGGACGACGAAACCGATGTCTCCGCCAATGTCTCTAACCATCTTCTCCCCATGCACAGTTCGAAGACCGCTGAGAAAGAGGACGCCTCAGTCTATTTCTCGCCTCTTCAAAGTCCAATCCCTGATGGCAAACCCGATGGCCTGAGCCATGTATTGTCAGCTCAAAGCACGAAGTTAGACGAGAAAAGAGTCAGCAGTCAGGAGGATGGCGAAGCCAAGGACGTTAAAGAGGATGCTCTCGCTCACGGCCCGCCGCCTCAAGCTTCGGAGACTGACGACAGGACTGATGCCTTGAGTCAGCTCTTGCCCCGTCAGAGTCCAAAGCCTGATGGTCAGGGCTAATGGACCGTTTCGACCTCTGCTTCCAAGGCTAGAGGTCGAACTTGCATTTAGGCCTCTGGAGGCTGCTTGACTTCTAGTGGTGAACCAGCATAGGAGCGGAGCGGTGAGCATAGCAAGGAGGTATCCGGCATTTGCACATACATGTACAAAGACACTTACAGCGTAGATCACTGCAGTTTCTTCAATACAGCAGTGATGATATAAAACAGTGGAGAACCTTGTTGAATTTCAGTGCTTATATGCTGGTCGTGGTGTAAAACACCAGCAATATTCGACTACAGTCATTTGATGTTAATGATGAGAAACATCGAATGCGCCGGATTGATTGCCTTCTACGGCTTTTAGTCTTCTGCAAAGTTCGAGTAAGTAAGGCAATTGAGGCACATAGCACATCGTCACCGTGCTGGCCTGGGCAACCGTAGGGAGGAGTTTTTTGTGCAAAGCACGGCATGCGGGCACCAAAATTGGTGACAAGGACTCATAGGAGACCAGTAAGGATTAATCTGCAATGTCGAGAAGTAGTTCAGACAGACGAGCATGAAATAGGTACGGCATCTGGGATATTTGTCTTCTATATTCAAGGAAAGTCCAGGGTCACATTATAGACATGACCAAGGAAGGTAGCATAGAAACTGAGGGTTAGATTGTGCTGAAACGCAGATACTAGTCCCTTGTGTACAAAGAGCCTACGGCATATCGTCGATGTGCTTGAGATGGATCTCTTTACGACCGTTCAACTTCCTCCTCAATTCGCTGCTGCGGGGGTATACTGGGGAGATTGGTCAGAAGCGTGACGGTGAGCGTTGTAACGAGACACTCACAAACTCTCCTCAGACGGTTCACGGAGCCCAGTGGCTGGAAGCTCTTCAAGCCATGCCAAGGGTCAATCCGCATATGGTCCTCCCAGAAGGCCTTGCGATCGTACGAGAAGCTATCTTGCTTAGGGATCTTGAGCGTGGCGACCGTCTGCCAAGGGTACTTCTCGGGATCCCAGGGAGTACCGGCATATTCAGTTGGCTGCTCCTCAAGATTTTCGAGGAGCTGGACTTGGAACTGGTATTCGGCATCATGAGTGTTGTGGAACTCTTGCAGCCAGCGGTGGAGAATGTCGTTGCCGTGTTCTGGGCGGACGGTTTCCTCGTACAGCTTCCGCTGCGTCTCTGAGGAAGGCACGAGACAGTATTTGACTACGTAGTCTCCGAAGCGGTATGGGGTCTGCGAGTATTGGCGCATAGACTCAAGATGGGTGTTTCGGACCTGGTCGCGGGCCTTTTGCAAGTCGGTGTCTTTGCGCTGCTCCAATTGTCTGTAAAGCTCCTCTTTGTCGTGCCCGTATTTGACTCTCAGACCGAGGATTTCCTTTGTGGTTTTGGCATCTGCTAGCTCGATGGCCGGGGTGTTGTTGAACTCAATATCCTGGGTGGGCCAACCTGCACCCGCATCATACATTTCGCCTTGGACGTCAAATAGTTTTATGGCAAACCCCCTAGGTTGAGGAATTCGATCCTATAAGCGCAGATTAGACAGCAAATTGGGCAACGTGTTCAGAGTCTTTCAACGTACATCTATACCAGGGTCACCCACTTCGGTACTGTACCGGCATGCCGCTGGGAATGATCCACCTTTGGAGAAAAGCTCGGTCTGCTTGAGGTGCTTCGGAAGGTCATCAGGCACAACTAGCGTGCCCTTGATGAGACCCTGAGTCCGTGCATGAGTGCCACCGAAGGCATGGCGATGCTGATTGAATTGTATTCTCTGCATTTGATTGATCAAGTCGCACACCTCGTTGATATCGGCTTCTTCTCCCTCAGGAGGGTTCTCCACTCCTTTGGCATCCCACCTGATGTAGTTACGTTTGGCAAGGTCATCGATCGACAGCTTCTTGATGCGTTCGTCGGTTGTCGACTCCGGAAAAGTGGAGAAGGAGGCAGATGTATCTACTGCAGCGGTGGCCATTTTGACAATGTGTTGGATGTTGCAATCAATGTACGCATGGACTGGCGACAGAGATGGTTATAACATTAAGGGAGCGGGGCTTGACTTTACGAACATGCGGGGAGTGTAATATTGACCTACTGTGGCTGCAAGGTACGGATGTACTCATCATGGCGTGTAGGTTCGAGTGATGTCGAAATTATTTGATATCAAGTTTGAAACAAGCAAGTGTGGACAGAGATCCATGAGTCTGGACTGGCAATCGCCGGCTGCCCCACCATCGAGACCGCGGGCTGAATGTGCAGATTGCGCCATGGTCCCGGGCACTAGCTAGGACTGGGGGAAGAAGGAAAGTTAACCGATCGATTGCAGTCGGATGGGCGGAAGTTTGTCGTTTGTCGGAGGAGATGATGCGGTGATGCGGTGACGTGCCGCCGGAGAGTGGCAGCCGGCTAAAAACTCCCTGATCGTGTAGGACTGCACTTTCGGAAGTATTTCGCGAGCGACAAACACCTCACCCGTCGAGCTTGCCATTCCATGTGAACACTTCCACTGGCCTGAATACAATAATATCAACATGTACGACGAGGTGCGTACTGCTCCCAAAGGCGCGATATTCCATGCCAGGAGTCCCAGGAACATGACTTGCATATGGCTGGTCTGTTGGGTGTTTGTACTTTGCAGTGATGAGCTGTTCTGTGCCACGGACGCCATCCCTCTTCACGCTCGATGTGGGAAGCACGCTGCACGTGTCCAACGCACTTTGAAATCACATGTCGTGCCTGGGTGAAGGTATACGCTCCTTCCCGCACGTGATCGAGCAACAGTGCGCCGCTGTTTGCTTCACTTCGCAGTCTTCCCTTTCACCCGTCACAAGCCCCCATGCCTTCTTAGAAACTCTGTATTGCACCTCAGTCTTTATGACCTCTTACCACCTTCACATTTCCGCGTTCTCAACGTGACATTGTTCTGCAGAAAGGCGAGCACATCGTCTGCCAGGCGACAAGATGCTCACCCCTATCCTGGTTGGTTCGGATTCTCGTGCGCCTGGCATTCCTTCCACACCAGCGAAGGACCTCTTGCGCGATAGTCCCCCAGTCGATCGCGATGCCAGCAAGTTCTTGCTTCTCGATTGCAGGGACACGAGAGACATCTTATACACCATTTCCAATCTGTCAGCAAACACCATCTACGACGATCATCATTATGCCTTCACCATCTGTCATCATGAGCCAGGTTTCCTGGGTAAGTGATCATACGCCACGTACACACTGACATGTGCTGACATTTCCCAGCTCGTAACGTGCTCTTGCTAACATTGATCGCCGATCATGTCGGCGAAACCAACTCTGTCCTACCCATTGAGACAATTTCCATGCTCTGGGATATACAACATCACTTGTTTCTGGACTCTTCTGCTTTGGCAGTCGTTCGAGACCACGCCACCAGTCTTTCCAGGAGTGCTGTGACACTCTCAACATGGGCAAAGTCAAAGTACTCCAAGATCTTCAATGTATCCAACCAGAACACCCTGGATGCCCTCAGGTCCATCTGGAACAGCCACAAGGACAAAAGGGGCCACATGGTTGTCAAGGCAAACTTCATCACCATGGTAGAAAGTACATTTACCGCCCGCAACACGACCACTCCGCCATTCGCTGGATCGCGAGGTGCTGGTTTGTTTGCTTATATGGCTGAAGCTGCCTATGCCCAATGTGGTCTTCATTACTGGAAGTGTGGTGTAGCATTTGGAGAACAGGATTTTGAGGATACTCAGCGTCTTGAAATCATCAATCCTACACTGCTGCACTCATCAGCAACGAAAACCAACAAAGAACAATTTCTGGTAACGCCGAACAACAACTACCTGTCTGCTTATCATCTTGCTGGAGCAGTGGATGATACCATGAATACTTTCGGTATCATGCAAGCTCTCACAGCATGCTCCAAGAAAGAATTCGCTACATGGTGTCAGGCAGTTGCTAACGTGATAGTGAAGGGCACTATGTCGGTCCTTGCACACGTGGGAGAACCTCTTTCCTTTGCACACGAGATTCAGAAATTGAACAAGCCCAGGCGCGGCTTTGGGAAAGCTCTCTACGCATTCGGTTGTCCATCACCGTCACCACAACCCGTGATCATTGAAGCCTTCAACCACCAATCACTGAAATTCGGTTTCGATGTGGTTGACGCTTCATTCTTGATGGACAGAATTGGCATTTTGGCAATTCTCCCAGCCATGGTGCCTTTGTTGCGACTAACCGCGCTGTCAATCCTCTATACCGAATCCAATCTCATGGACAGCACAAACTTCTGCGAATTTCTTGAGGTCATACTCAGAATTGATCCTACCGTTGCAATGCTCCTGACTGGTGTTTGTCCCGCTACACACCTGTCAGGGACAACCAGCGAATGCCATCTCTGGGAGCTCACAGTTCGCGACAAGTCGCAGGCTCGGTCGAGGATTCAGCTCGCATGGAGGCTACTGCATGATTACATGGCATCCGAGTCAACTTTGATCACGCGCAAATTCACCTTCGATCCCAACGCTCTGGCAAGGTTATTCGCACGCTGGTATCATTCTATCTTCTTCTGTGACGACGACGAAATATTTCTGGCTCGGAAGCAGTACACCAAACCCCACAGCAAGGGTCATTTGTACTCCAAACGCACTGCCCATAGCAGAGTGCAATACTGTGGCTCTGTTTTGGTCGGACTTGTCAACTTGGCCTTCTCTACGGTAACCACAGACGAGCCCGTGTGCGTTCGCAAGCTGGTACACTACCTACAGAACGATGTTACTTTCAAACATCTGAGGCCATACATGGAAGAGCTCAAGATTTTGCTCTGCGGAACATCGGTCTACTGCTTGCCGCCCCCACGCCCAAAAGACCTGTGTTATCTGGCCTTGGTCTTTCCTCCAACGCTCCTGGAGCAAGTGTCTGAAGCGTCATCTCAGAATGGGCTTGCCTCATTATGTGTCACTGCAGTCTTGGGCAATGACGTCGAACATCACTTCTCGGTATTGCATGCGGTCCACGGCAAGCTCCAGAATTTCGATCCGGAGGACGAGGAACCAGCATTCATTGACATCAACACCCCAGACAAAGATCTCATCGTCATATGCCCGATGCACAGTGACTTATTGCAGTCGGCAAACCTAAGATTCGTAGTCTCCACGCAAGGCCGTACTTTCAAAATCCTAGCGGAGCCGAGCGAAAGACATCCAGTACTCGCAAAAAGGGTACTGTCCGATGGCCGAACATTCCACTTGTATAACTTCCCCTTTCCACATCGTCACTTCAAGGACGATAAATCAGACTTGTGCATGGACCTGGAGATCTCCGACCCGGACGATCTTTCTGGCGAGGTCGCAGTAGCAGCCAAAGTCAAGTTGAGCGACGCTAACAGAGTCGACTCGATGGAGTTCACATATGCCTTGACATTGGACGCTATTACGGAACCTAGATTCAAATTCACACGCCTCTCTCCCTTCCTGCTGGAAATACGCTGTCGCCGATGGCGACAGATCATACATTTCCCTTATCCTTTGGGTAAGATACAATGCTTATCCTCGACAGATGGCGGTCTCACCACGATTCGGGTCATTGGCAGCCCCGTCTTGGTTTATGACTCTGCCAGTTGGCTTCGAAATCCCTTTCCAGTTGTCCGTCGAGGAGATCAGGTCGTGGGACTATCGATGGGATATCTCCCAGCGCATTCGCAGCCTGCTATGTTTGCAAGATCTTCCCGCGCTACGGCACTTTCGTTCCTCATCAGCATGTGCTCAATCATAGGGAGTGCGGTCGGGGAATCGCCAGTGCCGATGCCTGACGCGATCACGCAAGGGAGTCACTTCATCGAGAAGCTGATCTGTCGGCTCCTGTTTCATGATTTCCGATCGCGGTCGACCAACTGGACTTGCTTTCGTCTACTTCATGCGGATCCGAACGACCCAAACTGCATTACAAGTGGCAAATTGCGAGATGGGCGCGAGTTCGTGAGGGGCCGTATCGACAGTCTACTCATTGTTCATGCTGTAAAGCATGATTTGCATGGGGGTGCAATTTTCGTTGAGGGCTATTTGGTCACTGCATCGCCCACTGAGGCTGCATACAAGAAACTCATGGCTCTTATGGACGAGTGCAAGATGGAAGAAATTTATCTCGACGAGATGGATATGAGATTTGTCAAGAACCTGATGCCGGCCGCAGCGGAAAGATGTCGCAACGGATACCGACATGACCAGGCATGTGCCTACCAGAAGAACGGGGCAACCATCCCGCTGGGCATTGAAATCAACATGTCGCCCGTCTGTTCTTGCGGCATGGGCAAAGATATCGGCGATCTCCCGCCTATAATTGCCGCGCCATTTGGTGCTCTGGCGACCAAGGTGGCCATTCCGCTACTGTTCCAACCCCCTTACAACAGCGGTCAGGCTTACGGAGTCATGCACACGGGCATGACCGACCATGGAGACAAATGCCACCGGGATTTTGTGAATCCTATCTCCCCCCTCGCGCCCAAATGCGGGCGTTGCCAAAAGGCAGCGTATCGAGTGCACCGTTGTCGGAATTGCAGGCAGGTTTGCTATTGCAGCGCCGAATGTCGAGATACCGATCAGACTTTCCATCAGAACCACTGTGACAAGTTCAAGGGTCCCACTGCAGATGCGGTGGTGCGTGGACGCATCGATGTTGGTGCTCTCGAGCGCATTCCTGCTACCCGCCGGTACGGGTGGATTTGAGATCGTGGCTGACGTTGTTTCTGTCCGAACATTACGGCCAGCGAGCATGAGCTGAGCATGAAGGGAAAGAGAAATGAGGCTTTGACTTAGTCTCGCACTGTCGCTACCGAATTGCTTTTCACTATACAAGTATGACCTAAGTAGATAGAGATAGACGTGTATTCAATTGAAGGAACATTTTCAATGACCTTGTTTCGTGGTTCGTGTGGGGGTTTGGCCCATGCGTGCGGCTCTGTTTCCGCCACGCAGCCCGTGGGCAACCGTCAGCTCCTCCAAGCCGACCCCCTTGTGCCCTGCCAAACCCAATCCATGGGGCGACGTATGCTATTTTCGGGTTAGCCTGGTCACGAACGACCGACAAGGTGAACTACACCCATATCTTTTTTGCCCGCCCTCCGGCCGTCCATGTCGTGATGGCCCCTAACGCCGACACAGAGGCATCTGCAAAGTCCGGTATGTCTACCTGTCCCATTGGATTGCTGCGCGCCGTCAAATAGCGACCCTTTGGCTGACGCGCGTTTCGCTCCGCAGCGTCGAAGAAGAAGCGCAAGAGCAAGAAGAAAACCGCGGACAAGAACGCTTCTGTAGAAGAGTCTGGCAAGACGTCCGAAGCTCAGAATGGCGCCGCTATCGATGTAGATGAAGAGGATGACGGAGAAGAGGATCAAGTGGAAGCTTCTAGAGTACCGTTGTCTAAGGATCAACTACACACACATGTGCTGACCTCTAGAAAGAGCGCATCCGTAGCAGAGCCTGTCCCGGAGGAGGAAGCAGCCGTGAAAGACCTAGCCGAAGGACTTCCCATTCGCAATGGTACAGCAAACGAGCAACCTCCGCCGGAAACTTCTTCTACAGAAGACTCAAATAGTAGCGACATCACCGTACGGTTAGAGGCAGCCGAGAAGGAGCGCGAAAGCCTGCGAGCAGAAGTTGCTGAGTTGCGCAAATCACTCGAGCAAGTGCAAGGAAAGCACGAAGAGGAGCTATCGTCGGCCAAAGAAGAGCGGGATGAGGCACAAGCCGCGAAAGAGAAGGCAGACTCGCAATATCAGACTCTATTAGGTAGGGTCAACACAATCAGATCTCAGCTTGGCGAGAGATTGAAAGCTGATGCTGTACGCCTTGTCCATGCTTGCTGCGTCTTCTGCATCCAATGCTAATTATTTGAACAGGAAGAGCTTGCCCAAGCTCGATCGCAAATTGAGCAATTGGAGGAAAAGAATGCCGATCTCAAGAAAGCGCGGGACGAGAAAGAACAGTCTGTCTCGCAGCTCAAGAGCCAACTGGACTCCCTGAAGGACGAAACGAGCACTCTCCGTAGCAGATCCACCCTCTCCACTACAAATTGGTCCAAGGAACGAGACGACCTAAATTCGCAACTCGCTTTCGCCCGTGAGGAGTTTGAGAACGCGAAGCAGGCCATGCAAGACTGGGAGGTGTTGGCTATGGAAGAGCGTTCGCTACGGGAGTCTCTTGGTGAGAAGGTTAGCGAATTAGAGGAACAGACCATGTCGTCCAGGGAAGGATACGAAAGGATCTTGAACGAGCGGGACGTCCTCAACTCGACAGTCGATGGGCTTCAGAGGGCTCTCCAAGAGATACAAGAAGGTAATCATCAGCGTACACTCATATTCTCGCACCCATGGCTGACCTTATGATAGCTCGGAAGAAGGAGCTCCGCGAGAGTGTCGAGAGCTCACAAACACAACTCGATGCATTACGCAAGCAGGCAGATGAAGCGGCGAAGAAAGCCTCCGAAGCTGCAGCTCAATTAGAGACGACACAAAAAGAACTGGAGCGAGCACTTCCTTTCGAAAAGGAGGTCAAGGAGAAGAACCTATTGATCGGCAAGCTTCGACATGAGGCTGTCATTCTGAACGACCATCTCACCAAGGCCCTACGTTTTCTCAAGCGTGGCAAGCCTGAGGACAACGTCGACCGTCAGATCGTGACGAATCACTTTTTGCATTTCCTGGCCCTGGACAGAAGCGATCCCAAGAAGTTTCAGATCCTCCAGCTCATAGCCGCGTTACTGGGCTGGTCAGATGGTGAGTATTGGGTATATGGATTCATTGGATAGCTTTTCTAATGTATCTTCAGAACAACGGGAACAAGCAGGACTTGCACGGCCCGGCGCATCAAACGCCACACTGAGAGCCCCTCTATCGCCATTCCGTCGCACGCCTAGCACGCCGTCGCTATCAACGGACTTTGCCGGTAGTGGTACTCTGGGAGGCGCAAGCCGCGAGTCGTTAGCGGAGTTGTGGTCAGATTTCTTAGAACGAGAAGCCGAGACTGGCGGTGGACCAGGTGCAGGTAGCCAAACGACCAGCCGGAGAGGAAGTACGGCGCAGAGCCAGCGAAGCATTAGCCTTATGAGCCCGCCGCCAAAAGGCGAGGCGCAAGGATTGGGCGTAAGAGGACCAGCATCGGGGGTAAATAACCACCCACCTGTGCCGGAAGAGTCGTAGCATGAGCGAACCCAGCATGGACATTTTTACTGCCTCTTCTTCCCCCGTGCCTCCAAGCTTTCTACTTCTGCTCAGGCACACAAAACTTCTCAAATTCCGCCCATGCCTTCTCTAAATCATCATTGACAATAACCTGATCATGCACGCCCCCCGTCTTCGCAAACTCCAACTCCTTCTCCGCCTGCTGCAGCCTCTGCTTCACCGCATCCTCCGAATCCGTCCCCCTGCCCCTCAACCTCTTCTCCAACACCTCCAGACTCGGCGGCTGCAGAAACAAAAACCTCGCATCAAGGTGGGACTTCTTGACCTGCTTGACGCCCTCCATCTCAATGTCCAATATACACGTCTTCCCTCCTTCCTTGGCTACATCTTCGACCGCGCCAAAACTCGTCCCGTAGAGATTGGAGCCGAATTGCGCGTGCTCGATGAAGAACCCGCCTTGGGCGATTTTGGCCTCGAAGTCGGACCGCGGGACGAAGTGGTACTCGACACCGTTCTGCTCGGAGCCGCGGGGGGCGCGCGTCGTGTGCGAGATCGAGAAGCCGAAGCGGTCGGGGTATTTGTCGAGGAGGCGCTTGAGTAGGGTGGATTTGCCTGAGCCGGAGGGGCCGGAGACGACGATTGGTTGGGTTGCTGGGAGGGGGGTTAGTGGGGTGCCAGATACTCAGACAGGGGTTTGGGGGGGGCAGAGACGGACGGATGGGGGCCATTGTTGCTAGATATCGGGGGAGGGACAGGAAGGGTGTGATGAATTGGATCTTGGAACGGAGGAAGAGAGGTGGTTTGAGCATATAGAGAGAGTAATGCGGTGCTGTGCTCCGGAGAGCTGGTTGCTGGGTAGGGCCACGGTATGGGGCTGCGGGCGAACTTCGGGCTGCTTGGCGGTGGGGCAGTCAGGGGTAATTGGGGGAACAGGGCTTTCATCCTTTACCATCTCACTGCTTACAGCCTCTACCACCTGACGTATCAAAGCCCATCGTTCACTGACTGGAAACTCGGGAGCCAAGTCCATTCATATGGCAAGGTAACTATAGTCCATGGCTCATCCGTTGAAACATGTTGACTCCGATCATCCTTACAGACTGTCATATTTGGTAGCAGTTTTGGGTTTGTCTCTCTTCCTTTTGTCCTCCTGTTCCTCTTGTCTCGATTCATTCAGATAGCAAAGTCGTCCTGATGATGGTTGTATCATTCCGTGAGTTGTCAATTGCTCGCCGATCACGGCTGGACAAAGAGCGAGACGTCCAACATTGACGACAACCGAAACAAATTGCTACAATTTCCTGCTACATCACATGTTCTTGGTGAAATTCGAATACTTGATGCCTTGAAATCAAGCAAAGTGAAACGGAACATCAATCCAAATTGTTAATGTGAAGATCCAACTGAACTCAGCACTCTTGAGCACACCAAATATAGACACCACAAGCCAAAATGGCAAGCCTTTGCCACTCCTTTCACTGGTATGTCTGTTTGGACTATATAGTCGCCTGCATTAGCATACTGTGTATACTCTTCAGCGACAACACCTGTTCCCGAATCTTTGCTGTTCTTCGAAAGAATTCTACTGCAAGATGGTCAAGAACTTTACCGCTTCTGCAGCATCGACAATCGACTGCTTCCATCAGGCTTCCGCGCTCATTCGACCCAAACTCCAAACGCTCGTGGATGACATCAAGCTCGTGTGTCTTGAGTCTTGCCGGCTGGAAGCTTTTTACGACGAGATTTCACCAAGTCAATACCGCCGAGGCCAATGGCTGCCTACAATGTATTAGCCACGGCTCAATACCACGCCACCGAATACGTCGGCAAAAGAATGCTCGAAGACTACGAAAAGCTTGCTCGAAGAACTCCACCGACGATTGACGACGATTTCTTCCTCGCAATCTACCTGTTGGAAACATTACACAAATTAGTCAAGTACGATATCCCATCGTTTAGTTTTGCAAGCCGCTAACTTTGCCTTTCAAATCCGCTCGACAGCGGGCAGCATTCATGCAACGTTACCGGTATTCATACTCTTACAATCACATATCTGGACACCTTCAAGCCATCATGACGTCCATCAAAGACGTGAAGAAGCACTTCGGGTTAGTCCAGGGCTACTACGAAAGCCAATACTCCCATCGGTCGATCATACCACGAAAACTGACTCGGTCAGGAGCTCGATCGTTGGCTGAGGTGCCAGGCGACATCGCTCTTGGCTCTGGCACTTTGTTTGATAGTGTAAACCGCTGTTTCGACAGGCTCGACACCTGGGAGACGAGACGAAGCGCTCGCGCCGTGCCAAAAACACATGGCGGGTGATGCCAGGGGTGCAATGGATGACGCAGTTGCACTGCTCAAGCGGCCGTCGTAAGTATGTGGATTGAATACATGGAGGACAAGAAACACCGGTGTTGTTCGAAGGGGGGAGGAGTGATGAAGGTGGAGCGATCTGTAAGGTCCAAACAGAAATCGTAAGGCAGCCTACTGGCGTTCCTATCAAATAGAGGGCATGTTTTCAAAGCACTCTGCCCCAGCACTAAAGCTGTCGACGTCTCTCGAGTTCCAATTTCTCTTCACTAGATCGGTTCCGCCTTCCCGACTAATTCGCCGAGCATCCCACATAACATATCCCCAAACTCGAAGACTATTGGGAATGTATCGGCCAATCGAACTCGCGGCGCACTCCTGCGGCGTTCGTCGATTTGGAAGGTCAGGGACGTTGAACCTGAGTAGCCCGCAGCAAGCGGAATGGCAATCGACTGTTCTGTTCACTGTTCAAAGACAAACGTACATAATCATCGAGTTCGTTGAACGGCACGGGACGAAGCAGAGTGATTTATTCCAAGCGGAAGCACGTGATTTGCGGTTCATGTCGCCCGCCGGTTTGCGACAGACAGAACAGTGACACAAACACATGCAAGACACCTGTCAAAAGTCGCACCACAATGTTATTTCTCATGTCGGACTCTCGCAATGATCATTGCTCACTCGGATTGGCGAACCAATGTCCGCCACGCACGCACGCACCACTCGCCATCTGGATTTGCCATTTCGCCATCCGTCAATCTCCCGCTTCTTTTTCTGGCGTGACATGTGAAAGCCGCTGCCTATCAAGGGTCTCCCGCCTAAAAGATTCACACGCGGCGGAAATTCACATGGCCCACGGGCATGACAGTTCAACGGTTTTTCCCTGGCTTATCGTCACCCATCGCCCCGCCGACAAATGCCAGCGGTAGCCGACCAACTGACGCCTCCAACACATGCACATGCTCGCTTTTTGTGCACGTCGATCATGCGCACTTAACTCGTAAGGCCCCCCGGTGGTTCGGCCCTCAACATGTTCGCCTCCTCCTCGGTTTGCTGGCCGAAAGCGACCTTTTCTTATCTCTTTAGTGCCTCATTTCATTGTTCCCTTTCCTTTCCTTCTCCTTGATAACTACCTCTGTCCTCTCGATATTCTCTCTTATCATCGGTGCTAGCAATTGCTCACGGAAGCGGCAGGCCGCATTCCTCGCCCATAACTGTAACATTGGCACTCATACAACAGCATTTATAAATTCATCAATCCCATCAGAACACCGAAAAACACCTACCATGATAGAAATCGAACCCATACCTCAGATGGCCACCATTGAACGCCAATCGTTCGCCCGCGCCAGCATTTCCTTCGTTGTCCCTCGGCTACCATCTATAGTCCGTCGAGCAGGTTCCGCTATCACACCTTTCCAAAAGTCAGAAAAAGCCGTTCTGCAAGCACGACCTCAGCTTCCTTCACGCACGTCTTCTCCCGACTCTCGCCCTCCATCACCACCTCCTTCCTACAGCGAGACAGTCACCGCACTCTTGACCCCTAAATTTGCTCGTCGCTTTCCTGGCCTCTCTGCAGAAGCTTCTGCGGTTGAAGTGGATGTTGCCACGAACTCGGAGTGTCAGGATCCGGACTCGATACATTGGAAGTATGCCAATCAAGGTATCTCCCTCCTGACGCTTTCAGCGTCTGAGTCAACGCCAGCCGGCTCGTCTAGTCCATTCGCTAGGCAACTCTACGTCCACGCCCTGACATACCTCCTCCGCGCATTGCCCTCTTCGCTCACCGACGAGGAACAAAGCTCCCTTGCCGCCGCCCTCCCGGCTAGCCTCGCTTCCACCACCTCCGGCTACGGCTCGCAATGCGACTCGATCGACGAGTTCCCTGAGTATGCCGAGGACGGATACACACCACCACCCCAGCGCACCCTCCTCTACCGCATAGCAGCACAAGTTACAGTGCAAGCCTTCGTTCTTCTCTCCGTTCTCATCCCCTGGATTCAATACCTCCTCTCCCACGCCTTCCGCATCAACAAGCAACACCACCTGACAGAGCGCTTCTTCGCCACTTCCCTGAACACAGCCACCCTGGTCTCCGGTACCCTCACTTCGCTCTTCACGACAATCTGGGCCTTACAAGATGGCCGACTAGCCCGCCTACTCGAATCGCTCGCCTCATGGCTCATTACCTCCCTCTCAGCGGGCGTCTATGATGGAGTAGGTGAGGGCATGGCCGTCATTGGTTTGCGACAGGCGGACGAGCGTGCCCCGCCCCAGCACCAATCCTATGTCTCTGCTGGTCCGCCGCCAGCGTCGCCGCGTGCGTCGTCTCGTGCTAGAGCGGGCAGTCTGCGCGTGCCTCCCCCGGCCACGGGGTTGAGGCGCGAGCTAAGGAAGGCCCGCTCGCACGATGCGATGCGTCCTGCGTGTGCTGGGCCGGCATCTGGGGTGCAATACGGATCTAGCCCTGCAAAGGGTAGGGGAGTGAGGAGGAGCGGTGGACCTGTTGCAAGGTGCCAGGGGTGGTAAGGAAGAGCATGACGACTTTCAATTTTCGGACATTTGGTTGAGCATGGCGTTATTCGGGCATGGGCTGGGGTCACGACGAGATCTCGATTTGATGACTTAGGCATAAAATCTTAGAGGTACATGGATAGACTGGACTGGGTCTCCGGTCAGTCATGAATTGAGTTGCCAAATTAATGGCATTGACATTGCCTCTTCTGTCAGTTGTCGTAATACTTTGACGGTGAACGGCCATACACTTCTCAGCCGTGCTATATTCAATACATATCGTACAGCCTATCGTCGAGGCTCAGCTATGTCGCTCGGCGTCGTCCCTTTCCACTATCTTCCCACCTCCTCGACAACCTTCTCCCTCCTCCCCTCCCCTACGACCCAATACGCAACCTCTCCCCGAACACCCTCCTTCCCCTTCCCCTTCGTCACCTCCCTCAACTTCGCCTCTTTCTCCTTACTCCCCATCTTCAACCCCGCAACAAACTCCCTATAACACTTCTCCATCTCCCTCTCCCCCCACCTCTGCCCCGCCTTCAACGCTGCCTCCTTCTTAAACTTCCTCTTGAATTCCGGCCAGTACAGCTTCGTGCTCGCCGCAGTTGCCAGGAAAGCCAAGAACCTCTCCCTCGGATCAACCTCCCTCTCCGCCGCCGGAGCAGCCTTCTTCTTCGCAATCGCGGCTTTGCACCATGCGGCATGCGCGTCCTTGCGCGCCCGAGACGACGTGATGATAGTGAAGCGCTCGTCGTCCAGAAGCGGGCCCTCTAGAAGCGACTCCCACGGGGTGAACGGCGAAATGCCGTGGTCCGTCAACATCTCTTCGAAGATCTGCTGGCGTTCGGTATCGGTCAACTCAGCCTCGGCGGCAGACGAGGTGGGGGACTCGGGCTGGCTGCCGTATTCTTCCTCGTCCAAGCCGTAGGACTCGCCCATGGCAGCGAGCTGGTAGGCGATGTCGTCTTCGTTGAACTCGAGGGGGCCCGGGGGTTGGTCGTCGTCGGAGGGAGGGGCGTCGGCGTTGGAGTCCAGGTCCGAGTCGTCGGTCACTTCGATCTCTTCGTATTCGGAGGAGTCGTAGCCTTTGTCTGCGGTGGTTTGGGCGGGGGGCACCCAGATGCGCTCTTCCTCGTCGCCTTCGAGGAGCAGAGCGTCTTCTGCTTGTTCGCGTTTGAAACTTTTGTCCATGTCTGCCTGGTGACGAGTAATGGCTTCCTCGTCGATGCCAATGTCCTCCGGTCGAGTGGGTGGCCTGGACTCGCCAGTCTCCTGCTTGTCCTGACTCGCTCCGTTCTGCAGCTTGCCATGTTTCTCCTCCAGGTGCATCTGGTCCAGTGCTATTACGGCCTTCATTACGTCGGCGGGAAACTTCCAGAAACTTTCACAGGTTTCAGTGTTGTGCACGAAACGCCGACCCAAGCGTGTATAGACGAGGATCCAGGCTCCGCAGTTGGGAATGTCTTCCTTCCGCTTTGGGCGATCCTCGGGCTGGCGACGGGGTCGGTGCGACCCATGCTGGGGTTGTCGATTTGCGTCATGCATCTGATGAACTGGCTGAGGTTGTGTGTTGCCATTGTAGAACGGTTGTTGAGAGTACTGGGATCCATTGGGCTGACTATTCCAGGCATTTGAGGACGTTGAATATTGTGCATTAGCCTGGAAAGGGGGCGTATGATAGGACCCTGTATAGCTCTGGGTGAAAGATTGAGCGGGAGGCTGTGTAATTTGCGCCGAAGGTACTGCTGATTCTTCTGAAGGGCGTGTATATGTAGACTTCTTAGTGCTTTTGTTATAGTAGTATTTGTGGCCAGTCGGAGCGGTATGCTCTGTCCATCCTGGTGGGAGAGGGGCAAGCTCGGCAGCGGCGCCACTGTCGGACTTGAGTCGTTTCTGCGGCGGTTCCTCCATAGCGCCTGCGAACCTGTGTAGGGCAGGGTTGTATATATCTGCTTGAGATGAATCGCGAATGATATAGGATTTTCGGGTATCTCGCCCACCGTACGCAGCTCCAGCAAGTTCTGGGCCACCGCAGTGGACGCGACAAGCTTGAATGCCTGGAGCTCCGGCGAACGTCGTCACACCAAACCATCTACCTTCACCTCAATTCATCGGCCCTTTCACGTTTCCAGCGCCATTCGCTTATCTTTCGCCTTCTTTCTCCCTCACTCTTTCCGTCATATCACAACAGCCTTTCAATCATGTCGCGGCGCTACGATTCAAGGGTAAGTAACCTCGTCACTTGCGACACAAGCCGTAGCTGATCATCTCTTCCACGCAGACTACGATCTTCTCCCCAGAAGGGCGCCTCTATCAGGTCGAATACGCTTTGGAAGCCATTTCACATGCAGGCACAGCATTAGGCATCCTAGCCCAAGATGGCATCGTGCTCGCTGCAGAGAGGAAGGTGACGAGCAAGTTGCTGGAGCAGGATACGTCAGCGGAGAAGCTCTACGTGCTGAACGAGTAAGCGCACATAGACTCTTTGATCACTTGGGGCCAAAACTAACAAAACTACTACAGCAACATGATCACAGCCGTCGCCGGCCTCACAGCTGATGCAAACATTCTGATCAACTACGCCCGCCAAGCCGCCCAACGCTACCTCCTCACATACAACACCGATATCCCATGCGAACAGCTCGTGCGCCGCCTCTGCGATCTGAAGCAGGGTTACACGCAGCACGGTGGTCTGCGGCCGTTCGGCGTTAGCTTCATATATGCCGGATGGGATCCCGAGCGGTCGTTCCAGCTGTACCAGAGCAACCCCTCCGGCAACTATGGCGGATGGAAGGCAACGAGCGTGGGTGCAAACAATGCCAGCGCACAAAGTCTGCTCAAGCAGGACTACAAGGAGGAGTGCAGTCTCAAGGAAGCGTGTGGGTTGGCGGTCAAGGTGTTGAGCAAGACGATGGATTCAACGAAGTTGAGTAGCGAGAAGAGTAAGCCCTTTTACCCAGACGTTCAAACCCTCAGAAGATGTGCTGACAGGCTTTTAGTTGAGTTTGCTACCGTCGGCAGGACAAAGCAAGGCAAGATCTACCATCACTTGTGGGGTGCAGAGGAGATTGATGCGCTGCTGAGGGAGCACGATCTGGCCAAGGTCGAAGATCCGGAGAAGGATGAGCAGTAGTACTGGCAGCGGAAATCAAGTGATTGGTGCTACCTCAATGCATCAACATAGACCAGGTTAGACCGCGCAACTGCTGAAGAGGCAGACAGATCCGACAAACACTTGTAAAAGATGCTAGGCGGAACCAGGAATAGCATTGGAGTGGGACAGTCCAAGGTGACATCAGCTCCAAAGCGGTTGTCCATCCTCTCTTAGCGAATGAAACAATGCTCTTCCCCTGCGTGGAGCTTCTCCGGTCCGGATTCAAACAAAAGACATCTGACTAGTCCCTTTTTCATGCATCGAAAACATGTCGAGCGAGACAACATAGGTTTGCAATGTTTTGTGTTTTTCTAATTCATGCGTTCTGGTTGCAGGCTGTTGCATCGCTCGGAATGTACTGCTATTAGGTATTATTGACTGTTTAAGAAACAGACTGCACTACTAACCGAGGACTTTCCTCACAATCAGCTCAGCAAAAGCGTCAAGGTTCTGTAGGAGATTGGTCAAGTACAGACAAGGCACGGCGACCTCGTCTTCACTGACCGCGAGCGTCCCATCGCCAAGCCGCAACATATCCACCCTGAAACAAGTCAATTTCGTACCAAATATAGCCCTACTCGCCTCATAGTCCTTCATTGCCACCTGCCCCGCCTCCCTCGTTCGAGCCGTCGCCCTCGCAAACCCCGCTGTACTCCTTATGGACCCGGTAGTCTATCGCTCCTGGCGCCTGCGACAACTGACCCGTGACTTTACCTTCGACGATGGAAAACGCTCGCCTCGTCTTCGGTACGAACAGACTCGAGGACCGTCAGCACAATCCACGGGCCGGTAGAAGACGGCGTCCACAGATCGTCAAGGTCGCAGTGGACGAGTTCGACCCCCAGCAGCCCACTGCCTCCGACGGCGGGCTTGACAACAGCCTGTGCGCGGCCTTTCAGCGCTTCTCGGAGTTGAGGGAGTGAGTCCGCACAGAAAGTCGGGACGAAAGGGACGCCCTTGGCTTGGAGCTCGAGGAGGTACTTTCTGTGCGTGAACCAGCGCAAGACAGGCTCGCCATGTAGGGTGGTCGGGGGGAAGGTGGATGCCTAGGCGAGGTCCCAGGTAGATCTGATCGCGATCAGGGATGCGAAGGACCAGTCGATTGTGGGATTATTCCAACTTGTGATCTTTGCGTGTATGCCGTTGGTTTGTAGCTTAGCTATGAGGTCGGAGCTGCTGTATTCTCCTGAGGGCCATTGTGGGCTGGTCACGAGGTAGGCCAGGGGAAATGTGGTTGTTGTCATAGATTGAGTTGAAATGTGTTGACTCATGCAGATAGCAGATTATTCTTCGCGCTTGTATTCATTGTGGCAACTTCATGTGCGAGGCAGAAATGCCTTAGCATCGTCGCTCTCGGGAGTGTGAGTCCGGCGATGCTAAGGATCCTTGGGGTTGATACAACTGAAATGCTCGGACTTAGGGATAGCACTCCGAGCCACTCACGACTTGTAGGAGCCATAACTATTGCACTTGTCCATAACAGAAGATACAGCTTCCGAATTTGGTCTGCTATAGCCTCATAGGTGAAATGACTGGATACTGAGTAAGCAAGAGGGGCCCAGATCCTGACGCCACAACGGAGTGTCGGAGCTTTAGTCGGGCGTCGGAACAAATCGTCAAATGTCTCCGTCCTTTCAATATCCTAGACAAGTCAGTAGTGCTGCTACATAATGCGCCTTCAGAGGATCTGTGTTTGTAATCTATGTTCTATGACGTTGATGCTCGATTATACAGTCGACATATATAGAGGATGTGAGCCGCCCTCGATTGTAAGTACCCGCCTCAAGATACTAGAGCACAGTCTCAATTTGAACGATATCCGCCGCGACGAAGCTTGCAGCGACTATGAGTAAACCAATCGCTTTCATCATTGGCGCAGGGAAGAACATTGGAGCAAGCACAGACCGGCTGTTGCGGTCAAAAGGCTACCGGGTGGCTCAAGCTGCCCGTTCTCTTGATGTCAACGATGCCTCTGAGGATTCGCTGCGCTTGAAGGTCGATCTCGCCTCTGCGGACAGCATCAAGCACGCTTTCGAAGAGATTCGAAGCAAATGGGGGGAGCCAAACGTAGTCATTTACAATGGTAACATCCCGCTTTCACACCAGCCTCACGGGAACCGCTGACAATCGATTAGGTGCAGCTTTGCACTTCGCTAAACCCGAAGTCTTCTCGGTATCTGTAGACGACTTTGTGAGTGATCTCACCGTCAATACTGTCAGCGTATATGCCGCGGCTGCAGAAGCCGTCAAGGGCTTTAAAAAGCTCCCGGACACTCTGCCCAAGGTCTTTACCGTCACTGGAAACATGCTGAACGAGGCACCTTTGGGCGATGGTAGCTTCGTCACGCTCGGTGCTGGTAAGAGTGCTACAGCCCATATACTGGCTACCGCCACCGTCGGCTACAAAAGCGCGGGCTATAGGTCTGATGACGCCTCACGGTACAGCCAGAAAGCATGCTGACTCTGGGACTAGGTTCTACTATGTTGATCAGCGCACGGTAGAAGGTGGTCCAGTCCTGAACGGTGTCGATGGTGAAGGACACGCCCAGATGTTCGAGTCTCTCATTGACGGCAAGGAAGACTTGCCGTGGCAGGTGACTTTTGTTTCGGGGACAGGATATAAGAAATTTCCGAGAAAGGAATGAGGCACCTTGTGTTACGCCAAGTAGGCAACTCGATATTTTGATGCCGTCTTAACAGCGACATGATCCAAGTTGCCGTAAGTTGCGCTTTGACTGTGCTGCGACTTATATAAGGTCTATGTTCCTCACGTGAAAAAGGAAAGCAAGACCTGAGGACAATTCCAGTCGGCTGAGTTGCCGCTTGATAACTGTTCGTTGAAAATGGATTAAGAAGCCCAATCTTTTGAACCATTCCTTCAACCAGATCCCATGATAGCTTGTTAAGCACTCGATGAGGCAGTCTTTGACTTCACCCAGCCGTTTGATGCATGAAATGCAACCTTAGAATGGGCGAGCAAATGTCACATGCTACGCCATCAGACGCCCTCGAGCTTAATATTCACAAGGGTATAGACCGCGGCAGGAATAGACGTTGAGACAAACGAGGTCACGATTCCACGGGTGTGAGGCAAAAAGCATACGCTAATGTTCGCTACTGAGACAGATAGATGGGTTACATAATGCCAGGCGCTCCTCCTAATGCGTCTCTGTGGTTGTCGTACTCCGGCGGTTTGATGGCCCACGAAAATGCCCGCCACGCTATGCTGCATGCGAAGAAGTAAAACAACTGTCGTCACCAAGCCACTCCTCCTCTCCGCCAAACGAGTGCTGACGGCCCTTGGCCGCCGATCAAATATAACGAGAAAGAAAATGGACCACCAAACCATAGAGCGCTAATTCGTTGTACCCTGGATGTATATCGAACATTCGGAGTGGGAACATGAGGCGACAGTGGTATTGGTGAATGAGGTGGCCTTCGTGGCCTTTTATGATGCTGACATTTCTTTTGCTGCATTTGGTTAATTACCGATTAACTATGTGGTCGATCATGATTGTGGATTGTTCATGCGTGTTTAAGTGGTCGGACTAGTTTCGCGAGCAGGTCGTCCAGCTGCGTCCAATTGTCCTGGGTAAGAGCGAACTTGCGGTGCTTTCGTGAGAGAATGTGCTAAGATATCGGTAAGCATTTACGTCATTATCAGGAGCAGTGGGTACTCACGTCGTCAAAGTCGTCAAATTTGTCCCGACAGTTTTCACAGTATCCTGGTTTGGGGTCTTTGGGTGGCAGCGCCTTTGCCTTGCGGGTCTGCTGGACCTTTTTCGGTTGCGCTTCATCCTCGTCGCCCGCCTCTTCTCTGATATTGCCGAGAGTGTCCTGAGCTTTGCGCTTTGAGACGCGTGTAGTATTGCCACCATCGCCGTTCAGAGCGGCGCGTACATCATTCATATATGACGAAGTCAGCGTCTGACCGGACGTGATAGTGGCTCCTCGTTCAAGCACCTTGCGCTTGAGGGCATGAAGTTCCTTGCTGGAGCCGGCACGAGCACCAGGGGCTGTTGAGGAGATCGCAGTGCTAGAAATAATCTGCGAACGAATGGCAGAGGTGATGTTGGAAGGCTGAACGCCAGAAGCAACCGGTTCACCGCCAATGTACCGAGGGTTGGCACGCATATTCGCTTGAGCACTACCGAAGAGCGACGGCATACCGTCAGCGGAGCCTTGTCGACTGAGGGGAAGCTTTGGAGGATCAAGAGGTTTGTGGTCCTGGGACTGCTTCCGCGGCGATCGTCTGAGATTGGCCTGACGTTCGGCCAGCACAGTGTTGGTTTCTGCGGCGGTACGGGTACGAGTCCGAGGGGCGTTAGCAGCTGCTTCAGCCTTCCTCTCTTCTTGTGCCAATTTGCGGGCATAGGCCGCATCTTCGACGAACGGACATCTGCCGACTGAGCTCAGGCGGAATTGAGGCCATTTGCCTTGTTCCTTGTTGGCGACTTTAGGATAGTCACGGACCATGACAGGACGAGTTCTCTCATCCATGTCATGTACGTAGATATAGAATCCGCGTAGCTGCACCATGTCTTGACTCGGCAGAGTCATGTCACGATCAGCAGGTCCGCTTACCTTCTCGTTGCGAAGAAGCCGTTGCAGGTCAGCCTGCTTATTGTGTTTTTGGCCAAGATTGGCGGTGGCATGGCTTCTAGTCAAGGGCTGAGACGGTTGCTCGCCAGTCTCAGTGTTGAACATGGTGGTCATCATTCGCTGAAGCTTTTCGAGAGCCCAGATCTTAATGTCGAGCTCTTTTGCCTTTGTGAGAATGTCGGTAGCCTGGTTGTTCATTCTCCTGTGGTCCATGGCTTGGGAACTGAAGAGATTGTCAGTCTGGAGCACTCATCTAACAACAACAGCTACTTACCCATATCCAGAATTGGTAGCTCTGGCCTGGAGTGTGGAGTCCAAAAGGTCGGTGGTTCGACGGATAGCGCCATTGAGGTGAGCATCGTGAGAACGATCAAGTAGAGCCGGATCAATGGTCCGCTGTTGGGGGTTATGCTTGCTGTGATCGTGGTAGTCTTGTCCAACACCAGGTTGAGACTTGGTTGAAGGAACGGTACGAGTGGTGACAACGTGAGTGACAGTCTTCGAGAAGAACTTCTCCTCTTTAGCTCCTAGACTCTGCACAAGACGAGACATCTTTTGCCTCGTTTCCTCTGGGACGCTCTCAAAGTAGAAGACATATGTCGGGAAAGCCTTTCGATAGTGTCGCTGCCACTGGCGTATAGTCTCAAGGCCATCACTGGTCTTTCGCGAGCCTTCTTCTGGCGACAAAGCGGCCTGAGGTTCCTGCGGCGGTGTAATCTTGACTTCCCGTAACTTCTTCTCGAAGGCCGTCATTGGCGGATTACCGGGCTTTTTCATAAATAGCCTACTCTCCGCATCTCTTGACGCCTGCGATTGTCGTGTGAGGGTACGTGGAGCGATGTTCTCGTCATTGTCGATGTCCAGGGCCAGCTTCTTAGCAGGGGGTTGGCTATGGGCAGTTTCCCTAGATGTCTCCACATTGGGTCTGGTCCGCTTCCCAGAAATGGGGGCCAGTCCGCGGAACGGCGAGTTTATGGCATTCTGATTGCTTGCCAAAGGGATTCTAGCACTGGCCATGGCTGAAAGGGAGCGGGGAGAGGGTTGGACGGAGGCTGCAGCCATGGGTATGAATAGCAAGTCGCGTGTGGAGCTCCGAGCGGGATGCGTGCTGCAGACCGGAGGGGCAACACGCGACCCAGGCACGCTTGAGTTCAGCGAGTGGAGTCCATGCGTTTTGCAGTCAATCGGAGCTGAAAAAGGACTGGGAGTGCAGCGCTGGGTAAGAGCAACACAGCCAAGTGGTGCTCGGGTGGGAAAAGGGCGTGATGTGGTGGGTGTGGACGTGGAGTTTGGCAGGTGCTGTGGTATGAGGAGCAGGCTTGGGAGGTGCAGGCAAGTGGCTAGAGGAACGAGTGCGCGCGGTGACGGTTGGCCTGTCTTGGCAAGGATTTGTTTGTATTGTATGCGCTCGACGATCGAATCCGCGCCGCCAATCCGCGCCCGCCAAAATTTACTAATAAAGCAAAAACGCCTGGCAACCAAAGCGCCGCAAAATTGTAAACTAACAGTGCATCTACAATAACACAGTTATCACCGTGGATCCACCTTTCCCGCTACTTCATTTTGTTCTCTCCCTGAATGATGAGTTAGTCTTTGTTTTCGATGTGGAGCTCCCGCCTTCAGGAGACCTCCTGACACGCGAGTCTGCAGTCAACTGTAGATCACCGAAACTGTCTTCTGCGCAGTGCACGGCCAGATCAGTGGAGATCAACTCAGATCAACTTCCAGATCAACTCTTGGGACTGTGCGGGCTGCAGCTCAGCCAATTGTTTCTGAACCTGTCGTGTCATGTGCATTTTATATTGCTATATATTATATTCATAAATAAATGCTATAATACTTGCAATTGACACAGGGCTACGCACCTCTACACATATCTGTTCCTCCGCACACCTGGTACATGATATGAGCGTTTCCTCTGCCGCCTTCATACATGTACTCGCTGCATGGCCGATATAACAGTCGCTGTTGATCATACACTCCCTCCGCCTCTCAGCGCCTCAATGTCGTCAACTTCCTTGACTGCCTCGGTTGTCAAAACCAG
This sequence comes from Myriangium duriaei CBS 260.36, assembly GCA_010093895.1. Lineage (NCBI taxonomy): Eukaryota > Fungi > Ascomycota > Dothideomycetes > Myriangiales > Myriangiaceae > Myriangium > Myriangium duriaei. Next base: position 928,393 of record ML996091.1, read on the forward strand.
TGGATTTTCTTTGGTGACACAGATGCTGTCTTCGATCCTGATTGCCATTCCGCGGAAATGTGAAGGCCACTTCTCATCGTCAGGGACATAGATACCGCTGTACATGTCAGTCGGTCGCACGGTCTTCGGCATGAGGAATATCTTACGGCTCCATAGTTATACACTGCCCTTCCTTCAACCATTCGCTCCGCGAGAATCCAGGTGCATCATGTACATCCAGCCCAATATGATGACCAACGTGATGAGGAAACAAAACATCCATAGCCTAGGAAGACTTTCGTCAGTGACAAAGAATGGGGAGGATTGGATATGCACCAACATTGCCAGAGATGTCAAATCCAAGCGATCTTAAACCATCCTGTAGACCATTGGTTGCTATCCGATGTAGTCCGTCCAAGGTCGTGCTTGCGTCTTCTCTGCACATGGATACACAACTCCGTTGCACGTTGAGCACCATATTATACAGGTCTTTCTGCGCCGAGCTGAACTTGCCATTCACTGGCCAGGTTCTCGTAATGTCTGTAATGTATCCGCCATACTCCCCACCAGCATCAACCAGGACAAGTTGGCCGTCACTACCACCATTATCAGGACGTTGCACTCGCTATGTTGGCGGACACTTACTGTAATGCGTCGTCATTTCGGACGTAGTGTATACTCAGACCGTTCTGCTTCCCATGAGTTTGAAGTAAGCTAGTGGATCATTTGTATCTTACTGTGCCTCCCGCGACGACCGGCACATAAGCCTCACCGTCTAAGCCTCTTGATCGAAATCCGTATCCCAGATCTGTCCAGAGATCCTTCTCGAGCTTGTAGGATTTCCTCATTGCATCTGTGAAAGACCGTCCGGACAATTTACCGGCTTTGCGCATGTTAGCAACCTCGGCTGCGCTTTTAGTGAGGCGGAGCTGATTCATGACCGGTTTCAGGGGCTTCACATTCCCTGCCTTAAGCAGCGATTGCAACGAACCGTCAGTGGGTGTGCTCCCATGGCCGAGCAATTTGCTCAGACTGGATTGAGACCGGTGCGGCTTCAGAACATCTGTGTACACAACTTCTGAACCTTGCAGGAGGTCGGGCAATATACTAGCCACCCGATTTATATCATGGCTCTGAGAACATGATTGGAACGTGACCAAGGCTTTAACATATAGTTGCTGCTTACCTCGTCGGCATTGAATACATCCTTCGCAGCGTCGATGCCGCTTCGAGCCCCGTCCCAAACTTCAGCGTGGTTGTCTTTGGGGCGGACGAAAAGGTGAAAAGAGTAGCCCAGCTCAGACTCTTCCCGTGCTATGCAAAGTCAATCCGTTGCATATGCCCGTTCTGCGTCGCGATTTATTACCTATCACCGCAAGTGCCTCTGGCTCAGTGAATCCTATATTGTCCCGGTCTTAGCGACGATGGCAGAAGATGTTTCGCACACACTCACCGGTCAAGTAAAAGAAGTCGGGCTGCTGATGGAATTCATAAAAGACTGCCCCAGATCTCGTCTTGATCTCCGATGACGGGAGTACGGCTATGCCGCCCCGTGGCAAAGACTTGGCTAGTCGCGCTCGTCGCTCATGGTATTCAACAGCCGTAATACCAGGCGAGACTGCGATGATCGTCAGTATGGGTAGTGTTCAAGATACAACTTTATTTTGCTCACGTTCGCCTGGCTTCAGTAGATGCGGGTGGGTTTCGTGGAGAGGTTGCCCAAATTTATGAGCCGCAATGTTGGCATACGTCCGGCGAGCAAGAAGCCTCTGACATGTTGCTCGAGAGGTTCGATTTGCGAATGGGCGCACAGCCAAGCGAGGCAGGGCCCGCATTGCCTTCAAAAGTTCGGTGGTGCAGATATGCAATATGAGCAAGGTCAAGGTCCAATGTGAATTCGTGCTCTTCTTGTCTCGGGAATGCTTCCCTGATTTGGCCCACTGAAGGGGCAAACCCCGAAGTCATGTGGGGAACCCTCGAGATGCAAGCGCCGCGCCGCCTCATCTTATCATGCTCGCTTGTGCTCTCTATCCTCAGTCTTCAGGCAGCACTTGTGCCCCCCTTGTACACCATGACAATAATCTGATGAATTTACGATTCCCGCGTCTCCTTTCCCGACCCTTGAATGCAACAACGCTCCCTCGAAAATTCAGTGTCAGCATGACAGGTCACACTACAAGTTCGATTCCGAAGGAGCAGCTTGACGACTTTGCTCGTCACCTCAAGTCCTCAACCCGCATACTCGCTCTTCTTGGTGCAGGACTCTCTGCATCCTCGGGACTTCCTACTTTTCGCGGCGCGGGCGGTCTTTGGCGGACGCACGAAGCTACAGACCTGGCCACGCCAGAGGCGTTTGCGGACGATCCTGGGCTGGTATGGCAATTTTACAGCTACAGAAGGCATATGGCCTTCAACGTCCAACCAAATCTAGCCCATCTTGCCCTCGCCGAGCTCGCACGTCGGAAACCAGAGTTCGTAACGTTAAGTCAAAATGTGGATGGTATGCGTGAATGCTCGTCCTGGGAAGAAGCAACCAGATTGAATGACAATCTCTAGGCCTCTCGCAGCGTGCCAAACACCCAGCGAATCAGCTGCATCTTCTCCATGGCAGCCTCGTTGATGTCCGCTGTACCAATTTCTACTGCAAGTACCATGCGCAGAATCTCGTTGATCCCATCGTCCCCGCTCTGGCAATACCCACTGATGGCTCTGATCCAACTTCGATACAAGCGCAACAGCAAAAGGCTCGAGAACTGGACATCTCGGACGCTGATGTTCCTCTGCCACAAATTCCAGTCGAGGATCTTCCTAGATGTCCCAAATGCAAAAGCCTTGTGCGACCCGGCGTTGTATGGTTTGGCGAGTACCTCCCCACAAAGGTCATCGAGGCTGCCGACAATTTCATCGATTCGCCGTCAGGCATCGACCTGATGCTCGTCATTGGGACCAGCGCCAAAGTCCATCCAGCAGCCGGATATATTGATCGTGCGAGGGGTATGGGGGCACGAGTGGCGGTCATTAATACCGAGCGAGGAGACGCTTTTGGCCTAAAGGATCAAGACTGGTTCTTCCACGGCGACGCCGCTGTGATAGTACCGGAAATTCTCAAAGGTGTCATTGGGGAGACTAAACCCTCGAATGAGAGATTATAGAGGCTGTGAGAAGCCGAGTCACGATCGGGAGATGAATTCACGATATGAATGGTGATTGACAGCTGCTCGAGCAGCGCCACAGTTCCGTCCGCATGCGTTGATACGGAGTTGGACATGAAGGCGAGCACATATATAAATTATTCTTGTATTGATACAACTCCTCAAACATGATGATGGAAATCTAACAACGACTCATGTCGCGTCCCAGGTGTTTCTGCTCATGCTGCGAATTTCCGCCGAACTGGGCCGAATCACCGCTGAGATGCAGGCTGATGATCGCGCACGACGTCACACCTGCTTCGGCCAGCAGCCTCACCACGGTCCTTCCACCACTTGACCACGCTCCATTCTTTGGGATTCCGACTCTGCAATTGACAGTTCCAGCTACAGCGAGTGTATCAAGAACAATCTCTTCGAATTGTTGTGATAGCTAAACTGCAACTGCACAACGCCTGCTAGAATGGCAGAAACTCATCACTTCGATGCATCTCGCATCTTCAACTTCAAAGAATATGTTGCAGTGGTGACTGGAGGCGGTAAGACACATGAAATTTTTGGCACGATGAATGTGTTAATGACACTATCTTCAGGTACAGGAATTGGTCTGATGATTTCGCAAGCTCTAGCGGCCAATGGCAAGTACACGAATTAATGGCCCGCACCACTTCAACTAACAATTGTTCAGGAGCCAAGGTCTATATCACTGGACGCCGTCAGTCTACATTCACATGATGTACATAGTGCGAGCCTAATCAGGAAGCAGGAGCGGAAGTGCTGGACAAAGCATCCAAGTCTCATGACCCCGACCATGGCGGCAAGATTATCCCGTTCGTCACCCTTGTTCAACCACGTTGAACACAGCTAACTCAATCTAGACTTACAACAACCGACGTGACAAGCAAGGACGATCTTGACAAACTTGTGAAGGAGGTCGAGAAGAACGAGAAATACATCAACCTTCTGGGTCAGCCTCCGCGAATACATCCTTGAGGATTAAGCTGACCCTCAGTAGTCTGCAACGCCGGTATCGCGAGCGCCAAAGCCCAGCCTGAGCACGAAGACGCCGACGAAATGAGGCGCCAGCTGTGGGACAACGAGTCCTTCGACGACTGGGGTAAGACGTACCAGACCGACGTCACCGCCGTCTACTTCACTGCTATCGCCTTCCTTCCCCTGCTCCAGGCAGGCATCAAGCCTACCGGACCGCTCAGCCGCTTCGGCCCCTCCATCATCGTCATCTCCAGCATGTCGGGCATCATGCGCCACGCTCAAGGCCACTTCGCCTACAATGCGGCGAAGGGCGGTACTGTCCAGCTGGCGAAGCTGATGAGCGCTGAGTTCCAGAAGCTCGGTGTTAGGGTCAACAGTATAGCCCCTGGCTACTTCCCTAGCGAGATGACGGCTAAGTCTAGTGATGAGCGCAACAAGAGTGACTTGCCCGCCGAGAAGGTTCAGGAGAAGGGCCACGTGCCGCTCGAGAGAGGCGGGTCTGAGATCGAGATGGGAATGACCGCGGTAAGTGTCTTTGACCGACAATGACGGCAAGCGTCTGACAACGATTAGCTGTTCCTCGCCAAGAACGAGTACGTCAATGGGCAGATTCTGGCTGTCGATGGTGGCGTGCTGAACGTTGTTGGTGGCTGAGATTTCAATTCTTTTGTGGAGCCAGGCCACAAAAGCAAACGTGATAACTACACGGATGTTACGAGTATGGCTTACGGAACGTCACGTTGATGAGCATAAAAGTCTAGACAAAGTATCTACCGCTGTAACATGGCATGGTTTGTCTCGCGTGTATCGTGGTCGTATGATGAATGAGACAGGGCTGGGCAAGGTCTGCCGTGATATTTGAAGTAATGGTCGTATATTATCTGCTCTTCATGCATAGTGGGTATCTAAACATCTCGTCTCCGAAAATTAGCGTGCGCTCCTGCTCCGGTGAAGTGACCTCAATACTGGTCGCCAAACAGTGGCTTGTTAATGTCCAATGACAGAAATCCATGGCCGATGCTGCTCGCCCGCGATCCCTCTCCTTGCTCGTGCTTGGTCTCCTCGTAGCTGTTCCGGGTCTTTGGAAACCTCGGAGAGCTGGCGGAGCGCTATGTTTGCAATGAGCGTCTGCTCGAGACATGGCGTCTCGAAGCATTGTCATTGTATGCTGAGGCGATTGCCTCTGTGGTTATGGGATAAGAATATCGTCGTTGAGTCAATCTCACTCAATCCATCTTCCAGTGGGTCGTCATGTCATCCTGATCCTTGCCAAGGTACAGCTCGACAGCGTACAGAGCCATGGTGCCAGCCAGATTAGCCCACCGCCAGACGTTGCTACCTGCATCACCACCTTGATTCGTCCACCATTCTCCGGGGTGATCGGTCGAATTTGACGCAAAGTGCTGCATCAACAGACTGGTGTAAACGGCGATGAGGATGCTGGGGCTGAAGTAGCTGAGAAGCCCGACGACCCGGCCAACACCATCGCTGTCGTCTAGCGATGGCTCTCTCGACAAGGCGCGGGCGCCGGATTCCCGTATTGCTGGGATGATCCGGGCTGCAGCGTACATGACGAATATCCGGTACGCGAGCGATATGATGACCGATGGTGTGATGGTCATGATTGCTGCCACTAAAAAGTTGAAGGCAGAATGGATGGTCGATGGAAGTGTCGAGAGAGCTTGCATGAGCGTTGAGTACGACGCCATGATGATCGGTGGGAGAGGTGGAAAGTTCGGCTCCGGGGCAGGGGCGGCAGCGCTGGAGCCTGCCGCAGGTTGGTAGTCGGTGAATATTTGGTATATGCAAAGAGTGGTGTAGGCGAACTATGAACTTGTCAGTCCAGCTTTAGGGAGTTTCTGATATTCTTGCAACCTACCAACAAGGAGCTTTCAACCGGATTGCCCCGACCGCTGATGATCCCCCATGCGCATAGAAAGAAGGCGCAGGTCAGGGCAACTCCGATTAATATAGCATCGACGTTGTCGATCTCCGGGAATTGCGTAATCCTCCAGAGGAAGTAGACGGAGCTGGAGATTATTGAAGCGGAAGTCAACATGAATCCAATCTGCAACATTATCAGTATTGAACAAATCCAAACTCGTGCTGAGTCTTACCATCCATGCATCACCTCCTTCATTGTTGACCAAGTATTTTGTGACCTGTCCTACAGCTTGTATCACGAGCAAGCTGCAGAAGCCCTCGCTCAGCTGAAAGACTGGAGTGGAGTACCTCAACAACGAATCCCATGCTCCGATCGTGGACGATTCTACCAGTCCTCCTTTTCCAAATATCCAATCTTGGACGGATGTGAACTGTGCTCGTTTTCCTCCAAATGTTCGCTCAACCCAACCACCGGAGCTCTCAGAGTCCACCGAAAACTTGTTGAGACTCCATATCATGAGAGTAGGTATAACAAGCCATTGTAAAGTGGTGATCAGGTGGGTAATGCCGCGCAAACTTGATCCTCGGGGAGTTGCGATTTTGAGCAAGGAGAAGAGGAAATAAAAGGTGCTTAGAGCCAGAGAAAAGGCCAAGCCACATGTGCGGCCTCCAACATCAAAGGCCAGAGGTATAGAGAATATGATGCTGAACAGGAATGCAACTGCACCGAGTGCTCGGAAGAAGAACCACATAGATGCTGATTCGTGAGGGCGGAGCCCTGGAAGCACTTGGGGTGCAAGGAGAAAAAGGCTAAACCCTCTGCGGCTGAAGTGTCCGGTATGTCAGATATGGCAGAGATCGCGGTGGAATTTCTATGGGCGCCTGAGATCTCGCATGGTGGGATTCTGAATCTTGAGTGAGCTGCGGTATGATCAGAGTGGGATCAACGCGTCGCGTGCAGCATGTGACAAAGGACAGGAGTCCAGACGAACAGTCGAGGCAAGTGGGGGTCTGAGTAAGAGGCTCTGCTTCTCCAGAAGGTAGTTTAAGAGCACTCTGAATAGGTGAGCCAGGGAAGTGCTCGTATATGTGGACTCGTGCTGCCGTCACATGCGCCCTGGAAGAGATAATGAAGCAGAGGGTAAAGTTATTGTCGAGCGACAGCCAGCCGGCTTTTTGGGTTTGGTCGAGATTGCCAGGTTTCCAGTCTACGCGAAAAAGTTGTGGAGGATGACCCCCGCCCACCAATCGCGTCTTGTCCCGTGCACAGGGTCAGACGTCAAGACGCCGCCCTCTTGGAAATTTGCCAGGATATCAACTCAACTGAACACAAGCACAATTTGACGCGGCACTGATCCGCTTTTAATATCGCGCCAGTCACCATACGCATTCCGTCATTCTGCAGCCACGATCCGACCGCAACTTTTCTCCCGGTCCCTGGCACGAGCTAGCTTGTACACGGCTCGCAGCTCCATGCAGACCGCCAAACGCATGAAGATGACCGGTCCTCTTATTGGCACCCACAATGGCCACTTCCATGCCGACGAGGCATTGGCGGTGTATCTGTTGAGACTGCTGCCTGAGTACCATGACAGCACTCTCCTGCGCTCACGTGACCCGGAGCAACTCAACACTTGCCACACTGTGGTCGATGTAGGCGGGGTGTATGACAATGGCCAGAAAAGATACGACCATCACCAGCGCGAGTTCAACACTGCTTTCCCCGCTCATGCCACTAAACTATCGTCGGCCGGTTTGGTGTACATGCACTATGGCAAAGACATTATTTCCTACTGCACAGGCCTGTCCAAGGATCATTCCGATGTGACCTTGCTTTACGAAAAACTCTACGATGACTTTGTGGAGGCTTTCGACGCTAATGACAATGGTATCTCGGTGTTCGACTCGGCCGACGTACGCAAGTCCGGCCTCGAGAGGAAGTTCCAAGACAAAGGCTTCAGCATCGCGAGTGTCGTCAACCGGTTCAATTACAGCCACCCAACTCCTGTGTCACTGGCCAAGGACAGTGTCTCTGCTGGTGGCCAGGCACCTGGCGAAGCGGCGAAGGCTGCACTAGAGGCGAGCAAGGCGGACAGGACACCCGAACAGAGACAGGCTGACGAGGATGAGAGATTTCTTAAGGCATCTCATTTTGTGGGCGAGCAGTTCCTGAGCGAGCTCATGGACAAGTTCCACTCCTGGCTTCCGGCAAGAGCCACCGTTCAAAAGGCCTTCCAGGAGCGCACGCAATACGATCAGAGCGGCAGGATCATGGTCGTGCCGCACAAACCAGAGGGTGTACCATGGTCAGATCATCTGTACGCTCTGGAGAAGGAGCATAATGTGGAAGGAAACGTGCTGTATGTTCTGTTTCCGGAAAATGGAGAACCAGACTCCAAATGGCGTATTAGGGCTGTCGGCGTCGAGGCTGGTGGTTTCGAGAATAGGAAGTCTCTCCCGGATGCTTGGAAGGGTGTGAGGGATGAGGAGTTGAGCAAGGTGTCAGGCATTCCTGGCTGCGTCTTTGTGCACGCCAGCGGATTCATCGGAGGCAACAAAACATTTGAGGGCGCCCTGGAGATGGCGAAAAAGGCCGTGACATTGTAAATTATATACGAATTAAAAAAAAAAAGGCTGATCGTTTGCCGCGAATGACAATGCGCACAAAAGTGCATATGTTTATACAGTCGCTAAAATTGTAGATCAGGCGTCCCGAGTGAATGTTGTTTCTGTGAAGTCATGTCTCAGCCCTTTGCGCAGGGGAAACGAGCCGCAACACGCGCAGCTGACAGATTCATTGGACCATACTCGGGGTAACCGCACGAGTTCACCTCGCTACACAAACAACTGCCCGGTGTTTGGCAATAATTCGCCAACTATTCTGGTGCGACTCGACTCTGCCAGGGCTGCTACTAATTATCCCATAATGCTATTCTGAACGGCACTGCTTCATACCACGGACAACCCACGAGCACGGCAGCGGACACCACGTGCGCTCTTTCGGTCCTTCGAAATCCCACGACCGCCCGAGCACGAGCTTCCACATACCCGGTCTCCGTCGAGAAGCAAGAGATGGGCGTAGTAGACTGTCGAGCGCTGAACCAGTCTTTGCCTCTTCGCCCTGCTCGCAACTTGGACCCCTCCTGACCCCTCCTAGCGATGCCCGCTTCCGCCGCAAAACCGCAACCAGTCAACGGGGACAGGAAAGCTGAGAATGTCAAGAGAAGCCATGGGACACCTGATATAAGCATCAACACCAAGATCGCTTCTAATAGCAAGGCTTTGAGGCATGATGTCAGGGATCAGTTGGAGAGGTCGGGGGACAGGGCAGATATTGCCGCGACCAGGGAGAAGCCACCTAGCAAGGATGGGGCTGCTCAGAAGGCTGCCGGTGAGGTCGCTGGGTTGAAAGATTATGTACGTCGTTGGTCCTATCCTCAAACGCCCTTGGAATTCCAACCTTGGTCATGGCAGTGTGGATGGCACGCGAGATCATCCGTCACATCATGCGCTTGATCAGTCGGCGCATGGCTTTGCCTGCTTGGAACATGGAGTCCCTTGGTCGCAACTTCAAAAACTATTGTGAGCTGACCACAAACTAGCAACTCGGAGACTGTCTAGGTAAGGGCGCATTTGGCAGCGTCTACCGAGCCTTGAATTGGGGTACGGGCGAGACGGTCGCTATCAAACAGATCAAACTCGCAGATCTCCCCAAGGGTACGTTGTTGCTCGTCCCTTAAATGAAGTAGGGGCTAACCTCTTGCAGGCGCCGATACTTCCTTGCAAATGGAGATTGATCTGCTCAAAAATCTGAATGTGGGTTGCTACGCTTCCAACCATGCTCTGCTGCTGATGTGACTACCAGCATTCCAATATCGTCAAGTACCATGGCTTTGTCAAGTCCTCCGAATCTCTCTATATTATTCTCGAGTGCGCACCCCCACAATACAAACCTTTCTACAATAAGGCATTGGATGAATACTGATTCATTCTAGGTACTGCGAGAACGGTTCTCTACATTCCATTTGCAAAAACTTTGGCAAGTTTCCGGAAAACTTGGTTGCTTTGTACATGTCACAGGTCCTTCATGGTCTCCTTTACCTTCACGAGCAAGGTGTCATACACCGCGACATCAAAGGGGCCAACATTCTGACCACTAAAGAAGGATTGGTCAAGTTGGCAGACTTTGGTGTCGCGGCCAAGAAGGATGGTCTTCATGAAAGTAGCGTAGTAGGCACTCCTTACTGGATGGCTCCGGAAGTCATCGAACTCGCTGGTGCGACGACTGCCTCCGATATCTGGAGTCTTGGATGTACGGTGATTGAACTGCTGGACGGGAAGCCACCCTATCACAAGCTCCAACCCATGCCCGCACTATTCAGAATCGTCAATGATGATCATCCCCCCCTTCCGGAAGGAGCGTCCCCAGTATGTAACCTCGACGAACAAGGCGATTTGACTTCTGACATGACCACAGGCTGTTCGCGATTTTCTCATGCAGTGTTTCCAGAAGGATCCTAATCTACGAGTTTCCGCTCGCAAGCTGCTCAGACACCCCTGGATTGTTAGTGCCAGACGGTCCGACCAGGTTGTCGCGAAGCCCACGAAGTACGATGAAGCCGTCAAAAGTGTGCAGGAATGGAATGAGGCTCTCAAGTCACCAAACAACAGTTTCCGACGGACGAATCGGCCAGTCTCAAATTCTCCAATACCTACGCGCAAAGAGCAAGTAGCCTCCGTTCAGACGCCAGTTGCGACCAAGGGACCCTTGGACATTAATAAGATCGGTCAGCGCACTAATACCAAGCTCTATCAATCACCAGAAGATCACAGTAATGATAATTGGGACGATGATTTTGCCACTCCGATCACTACAAGCGCTCTGAAATTGCCACACATGCGACCTCATGACAATTTTGCGGGAAAGCTATCATCAGAGCGGTTAAAAGCTTTCGCATCCACTCACGAGCTTGCCGAGGAAAGCGATAATTGGGATGAAAACTTCGAAGGGGATCTGACTGTAAAGAGTCCAATGGAGCTGGCGCATGGTGATACACTGCAAACAGTAAGACCGTTCTTCCCACGTTCAGCAAGGACTACAGAGATAAAAGAGGAGCTCACGGGAATACCACCACCACGAAAAACTTCAGGCCCAGAAAAGCGAAAAACCTCGAGAGATTCCCAACCCAAGACCCAGATCTTACGCCCAACACATAAAAAATCAATTTCTAAAGTAAAAGGTCCGCCAACGCCAGTCAGACAACCTGGTCTCTTCCGTGAAAGATCGGTTGAAGACTACTCAGATCTTATCGCAACCGATGATGCACTATTTCAAAGAAAGCTTGCAGCGCTTCAAGGTCAGAAAGAGGACTCGTTCTCACCAAGACTCTTTCACCCTTCAGATCTCCACTCATTGCCTCGCACGGCAACACGGCCGTCTGGAAGCATGCGCAAGTCATCCACAAAAAGCATCGAAACAGGCGGCATAAAACGCTCCGAATCACAGATTGAGATTCAGAAGTATGCCGAGAATGCAAGAGACGAGGACTTTTCCGACATCTTTGGCAAGGAAGATGGTAGTCCCAAGCCCCCATATTCGGACCATGACAGCTCGTCTGAAAGAGGCACGCTCATGATGCTCAATTCGAAGCTATCTACAAGTTCGTGGCTCGGCGATGAAGAGGATGACGACGATCCCTTTGCTCAGTTGGAGGAAAGATTTGACGAACTAGACCTGGAAAGCAATATCGCCCGAGATAAACATGCAAGATTATGCACGCTTGTCGAGGGCCTTGTCGGATCTCTGAAGGTCACGCAAGGAGAAGATGTTCTTGCTGACATTTCGGATCAGCTGATGCAAGTCCTCTACGAATCACCGGACGTCAAGTCTGTCATTATCTCCTCGCACGGTATGTTGCCTATTCTGGAAATTCTGGAGAGCTCGAAACGCCCAGATACAGTCTTGAGGCTCCTCAAGATTATCAACATGCTGCTTCTCGACAACGTTGAATTCCAAGAGAACTTGTGCTTCGTGGGCGGCATACCCATCATCACCCGCTTCGCACAGAAACGGTATAGTAGCGACATCCGCCTGGAAGCTGCCGCTTTTGTACGACAGATGTTCCAAACCAGTACATTGACACTACAAATGTTTGTCAGCTGCGGTGGTCTGAATGTCCTTGTTGATTTCCTAGAAGAAGATTATGAGGCCGAGCGCGATCTTGTCCTAATAGGTGTCAATGGTATATGGTCGGTGTTTGAGCTTCAAGGACCTACACCAAAGAACGACTTTTGCCGGATCTTCTCACGAAGCAATGTTTTATATCCGCTTTCACTAGTTTTAAACAGGGTCCTAGAAGAAGAGGGAGAATTAGCGGAGCTCGTCGAAGGTCGCATTGTCAACATCTTTCTTTTGTTCTCACAGGCTGAGAGCCATGTAAAAGAGACTATCGCGGATCGCATGGTCTTGAAACGGGTGCTCAAGGATCTTAGGAGGATGTCGCCTGTCCATCAAATCACAATGCTCAAGTTCGTCAAGAATCTGTCAATGCTGGCTTCAACACTGGAACCTCTTCAGAACTCGAATGCAATCGAGGTACTCACAGATCTCCTAAATGCGAGCATGAAGCTTCCCCATTTCAGGGAAATCTCGAATCAGGTATTGAACATCATGTACAACCTCTGCAGATTGAGTAAGGAGAGGCAAGAGGATGCCGCGCTCAATGGTGTTATTCCATTGTTGCAGCGTATCGTCAAGACTGATCGTCCACTCAAGGAGTTCGCACTTCCGATCCTTTGTGATATGGCTCACTCTGGCAAAGTTTGTCGCAAGATCCTGTGGCAGAACAAGGGTTTGCAATTCTACATATCACTCCTAGCGGATCAGTACTGGCAGGTCACGGCTCTTGATGCCATTTTCATCTGGTAAGTAATCTGAGAACATCCGGAAACAAGTCATACTAACAACTCCTAGGCTTCAAGAGGAGACCGCCCGAGTCGAAGAGCATCTTCTGTCCAGCGCTGGATTTGCCACAGCAATCGTAGAGTGCTTCATGCACAGCAAAGCAGACAGCTTCGAAAATCTGCTCGAACCACTACAGAAGCTGCTTCGACTATCACCACCAGTCGCATCTTGCCTAGCTCATCCAGACCTCTTTTCTCGAACAGTCCATAAGCTGGTGCAGTCTAAGAAAGCACTGGTCCGGTTGAACTTATTGCGTATCATCCGCTCAATCTGTGACGCCTCGGATGAGGATGGCAACCTCATTACTACATACGGTCTGTACGCCGCCATTTCCGATTTGGCCAAGCACGATAACGCCATTCTCGTTCGCGAAATGGCCGGCGACCTCATAAAATCCTCTGAACTGAACGCTCGTCGATCAATGGAAGGTGTACGTCGAACGCTAAGGCGTAGCAGCTCAAGCACAATGACGCCTATTCTCCCCTCCGCAGGTAGTCTCCCTCCTACACCATCGAGCGACCGAACAGGATCAGCCCGTATTGGAAGCTATTTTGATGGCTCAGATCTGTCACGACAAATGAGACCCGTAGTGATGCCACCTTCGTCGCCGTACCGGCCAATCAGTCGCGATGGCGGCAGTGGAGAGATGCTCAGTGGTGGGCTTAGCGGCACTCCCACAACACCACTCCATCTGCAGAGCTTCAGCAATGGGCTGGGCAATGGCAGCTCGAGTCTCTCCAATTTGGTCGGCCAAAAGTCTAGACTACCACGAACCAGACCATTTCAGCGCAATGATCGACTGAGCCTGGCGCCAGTCCGAGGCGGAGAGAATCTCAGCAGCATCGCGGATGTGTCACAGGCCAGCGAGGGGAGGGCGAGTCCTGTCATTCGGGAGCGCGAGGCGAGAGACAGCCCCCAGCCGAGAGAGGTGAGGGGTCAAGTAGGCCGCGACGGCAGACGACGCAGGATGACCAGCCAGGGGTAGGCTTCCAGGCTGTTGTCAGAGCGGCGTCTGGCGGCAAGGGCGGAGAGGGTCAGGTCTGGGCGTACGTGAGCCTCCTCATGCCGAGGAGCTGTTGACGGGGAAGAAAAAGCACTTGAATTCCTTCTGTGAAGACTATAGGATTGCGGGAGCTAGAGGAGTTTTGATAAAAGTCGAGGTCCGAAAAAGGACATGCATGGCACGGCTGCATAGCGTTTCATACTTATTGGTACCGAAAAAGAATATAATTTCTTCTGTGATGTATCAAGATTGAGCCCCAGTGATCCATGTGAAGCCGAGTAGAACGTGAGGAAGGGTAGTGGTCTCGCGATTGTGCAATATCAGAAAGCGACGTTAGTGGAAGTCCTAATAATCCCCAGTCTTCGTTAAAAGAAACGAGTTATTGGGTGGTGTTTGACACTTGTGGCCATCACTTATCAAAAGCTTACAGCCTCGCAGTTCTTCTTAATGCACAGATATACCCGTAACCACTAGATCTCAGGACAGTAAGAGAGGGAAGCACTTCCACCTCACAGGTATCTGCCACCAGGAACTCGTAAGGAAACATTCCTGTGATCATGATCGTCGTGCATTGCGGAATAACTGCTTTGGCATCACCACGAAGCTATGTTTGTATTGCAAGCCCCACAAACCCCAACGCCGACTTGCACTACCTGCCACCACTTTCTATAACGATATCTCGACAAATTCTGGTCTGATCAAGTCGATTCGTGTATGTAAATGCAGCGCTATTCGAGCCATTAAATGTCTCGAGGACCAATAACGAAAAAATATCAGTTGGGTAGTGTAAACCACCGTCAACAGCATTCGACCTTCATCACCCGCGACAATTTTGGAAAGTTTTGACGGTCGCAAGAGCCATTACCAGTCTTTCCGTGCGAATCAGCATATTTGAAAATGACTTTACTGTAGTTTGAAGCCGTTACTACCCTAATCGGAAATATTCGTGCTTGCTGTCGACCTTTTCGGACTTGGTTGTCCCTTCTTTGCTACCACGGCCGGCGCACGGGCGGTATGTGTGCCTCCCAGTATGATTTTTATGCATCTCGAATTTTCGTGTGTTGCACGACTGAGTGTTTTGTAGCGTTTGGCGGCGCTCGCAGTCTCGACCGAAGCAAGTAGACACGATTTGCAGAGGATGTGAGTGGACCGTGTCTGCTTTTTGCGGACCGGCAGTTGTTGGCATCTGGAGGGTTCGGCACGGTGAGGGAAGATAGGGAAGCGAAAAGGAAGGGACGGGAAACGGTAAAGGGAATGAATTCCTAGAGCTTCCCACGGGAAACGGGGAAGACCGATTGACTTACCGGTTTCCCACGGGTACCCTGCGGTATACAGGGAAGTCACAGCGCAACAAATTCCAGAGTGATTTTAGTGGCTGTTAGCAATATGTTGGTGGTAAGTCCTATCGAGAATTCACGAAGCTATATTATCTGGGTGAAGGTTTGTACTGTCTGGCTGGATGCGACGCATCTTCCGCGTTCTTGCGCGGTGTTATGGGTCAAGTGGGCCCTGTCAGTCCGCCAAGTTGCTTACTTCGGCCCAGCCATACAGCAGAAAACACTATAAGGTTGACGGAGAACGTGACGCTAGGGGCAACCTCGAGGTAAGACGACGACGAAGTGTCTTTAGGCCATCAAATCCATAGATTCAGAAGGTCAAATATACACCCAAGCATTCTAGCGAGGCGAGCATCATCCAAAGCTTTGTTCGAAAGCTTCGTTGGGACTTTGCCAAAATATCGTTGAAAAGCCGCCAATCTCCATCGCAGAAAGCCAGGTCGAAAGATTGGCGTACCCCCCTTTATTGCCGAAAAGTTAGGGAAACACTCGCTTCTGGCATCATGTGTTCGCAGACCAAATACTGCGCGTGCAGCTAGCTACACATACATCCTCGGTTATGATTGATTCGGATCTTCTGCGCTTTTGCATGGCATTCGCCAGTCCGACACCACAGCGCGATGGTCTCGTACGTTGTGAACATCTTCATGCCGTCTGAACAGCTACGCAAGAATGCCTTCTTTTTTTTTCGAGGCTTGAGCAGTGCGTAGTCGCTATTCAGCTGACTGCTGCCGCGGGGTGGCGTGCAAAAAGTGCTTCGTGCTTGAAATGGTGTCGCGGATCGTTGGACGGCCCTCGCAGTCGTTGAAAAGAGCCCAAGTAAAGTTCCCGGTTTCTTGAAACTCGGAGAGAAGTGCGTGTATCTGAGCACCTCTTCGATGACCGTGTTCGCAGGACTTACTTATACACGCCAAGACTCACTCGTTCTTTCTCTCCATGCAATTCGCCCAACAAGCTTTCACTGATCTGTATCGAGGTCCGCCCGCTCCCCTGCCTTCTCTCAAATGAAGTAAGGTAGTGCAGGTAGTCAGCCAATGCTCTAACAGGCAAAACTGGCTTCTGCCAGGCGTCGCAGCATGTTGTCAGAAGCGCAAAAAGCGTACACTGAAGACAAAACGGCAGGTAAATTCCTCAAAACTTTTGTCCATAGCTATGTGAAGCATTAGATCTCTGTCAACTTGATTCTAAACAAGATAGAGCAAGAAGAGAGCAAAAGAAATGGATACACCCGGAATTGAACCGGGAACCCCGCCCAAATTGCGTTCTGATGTGGACATCAGCTTGCTAAGGGCGAATCATAGCCATTAGACCATGTACCCTGAATCGAATGTTACTGATTACGTAATTCGATGCTGCATGAATTGTCAAGACTAATATATATAGCAATTTGAGATCAAGCCTCGACCACCACGCCTCTAAGGGTTCTTGAAGCACAACATGTGCGTAGAAGGAAGTATTGTCAAATCGTCGGAAGCCCAAGTCATCTGCCCTTTTCCGAAGTCTTGTTTCGTTCACAAGCCCCCGCAATGGATAATTTTGCGTGCACAACTTTTCCAAGACTATACCTGAGCTCCATTCAAGTATAGATTGAGCTAATAACATGCCATTAGCGGGATGAAAGCTGTAGCGAGAACGCAACGGATGATCCGACTCGTGCAATCTTAGCTCCTGAGCTGCACTTGAGCCCAAAGTCCCCCCTGATTCCAGATTCTCGTTAATTCAATGGTTGGGTGGCCCCAAATTCCTGAGCGAGGAGTCCCATAAGCCACCAAACTGTACGGCCATTCAATTCTCAGTCCGCTTTCCTACCACCACTATGACTCTCAGCTAATTTACACCGTCTGTCAAATGTCGCAGGAGGCGTCCTGAGACTTCATACACTCGTGGTGCGACTGGGCGTGATCTCGTGAGATATCTTAACAATTCAGCAGAAGATATCTCTGGTACTTCAGAATTTGCCTGCTTGAAAACAAGTACTGCCTGCAGTCGGGTGCTTCGGTGCCCAGCGGAAAAGACTTGGTACTTTGCAGATTCCATCTCAAAATACACACGCAGGCGTCTCATCCCTCATCCAACGAGCCGGGGACGCGACGAATTTTTCACGACTATCGTGACGGTAAATAGACTTTCAATTATGCTTGTGGAGTATGCTATTTGCAGAGGATAAGAATGAGAGGTTCATGGATGAACATGTCAAGTATCTCGTTAAAACTTCGACAAAGTTCTGGGGGTTTTCAACGAAGTTTCAAATAAAGATGCACAATGCAAGCCAATGTGTTCCGAAGTAAACCTCCAGCATCTTCGGATCGACCAGCATACAGTCGATTTTATGGAAGACGAAATCATCTCTCATTGTATCTCATGGTCCCAAGCCTCGCGTTCTTAATTTGTAGTGCGACACCAGCGCTGATTGAGATTAGGGAAGAGTTGCAAGGATGCAAAATCGTCGAAGCATCCCAGTGGAGTTGCTTGTCGCATGGTCGATTTGGAAGGTTCCCTACCACTTAGAGCCATAAATTTGACCTAAAATACCCGTAATTGCTCTAATTTAATCTTGCTTTACCCTTCTACCGTGCTCAACGGACATCATTTCTCAGTACCGCGTTATAACGGTCATCGCACGTGTATGCAAGTTGTATCCCGGCACCTCTCGGAGCACAAACACTATCAGGCTATTGTTTTTTGTACCATGCTCACCGTGCATCAATACTTTATACACATGTTGTTTGATCTATCCTCATGCTAACGTGCATGGACATTGCAAAAGTGGCTCGTCTTTCAACTGAGATGTGCTAGAACAGCTTCTCTTGACCTCACCAATCCTTCCCGCATTTACATGAACCTCCTGCGGGAAGTTCCCTTCCCGTTCCTTACCACACGGGGGTTGTCTTACCGCAGGGTACTTCCCTGCCCTTACCTACCGGCTCCTTTCCCACAATGGAGTCCCTTCATCGGTCCTCTATTGGCCAGTGTAGCCATAATTCGACTTTTTCACTAGCTCTTGATACAGAATGGACCACTACTTTTCGTGGTCTTGCACCGAGACCAGGATAACTTGAGAGCTCGAAGTGTTGATATATGGTCTCTCCAGTTCCTTCCAAGTGTCGTAACGCAGCAGACACCGCCTGTTAGTCCGACCTGTACATGTCATTGACATGATAGGATTGCAATCCTGCAAAGGCAATACTTCCAGAGACACCTTGTTACGCGCGTGCGAAGTCATTGTGCTCAAATCTAGCGTGGCTACACACTACTTTCTATAACGATATGATGGTCGTCTCCAGTAGCACCTTTGAGCAAACAATCGAAGGCACACGCGGTGTATCACTCTCCTGATGCGCACAACCATGATTTGCTTCATCGATGAGCGAAATTTCCTATAGCCGCACCATATGTCCGGGAGGGATTGAATTGTGTACACTGCAACGGAGGTACGGGCAAACTCCATCTAACTCCACGCTGGTCCCCGCATGTCACAAAGTTCATATAGCTTGACCTAGACGAGTGTTTACCGTCCACGATACCAACAGACCAGTGAATACGCAGTCGTTGCATAGCCATATTTGATCTTCGATATGACGAAAGCGAGTGAAGTCTGGCTCATCACAGGCGGCTCCAGTGGTCCGAATCCATGTCCAAACAACACATCCGACGTGATGTCCTGACCCACATCTCTTAGGAATTGGCCTAGCACTGGCGCTGAATTGCCTAGAAAGAGGCATCAAGGTCATTGCTACTGCTCGTAATGTCTCGAAAGCTACAATTGCAGCGCCAGAGCTCGAGAAACGAGGCGGCAAATGGCTTGAAGTAAGCGGGGATGAAGCCATGGAACAATGCTTGGTCGAGCACTCACACATCGTCAAAAATAGCTCGACGTTACTCAGCGCTCCACCCAGAAGATCGTCCGCGATGTTGTTGTGAAAGAGCAAGTCACATGTATCGTGAACTCCGCGTAAGCTGCAATATCACGAGAAATGCTGGCTAGCTCCGACTGATACGACTAAGGGGTACTTGCCTGCTTGGTGCAGTTGAAGACATAAGGTGGGCTTCAACGTTTCAATCAAGGTCAGACCAGCGCTGTGGCTGACATCTTGAAGTGACGAAGAGTGCCAATTACAGCTAGAGACGAACCTCTTTGGCGCTTTACGAGTCATCCGGGGCGCACTTCCACACTTCCGCGAGCGCAATTCTGGCATCATCATCAATATGTCGTCCGGTGCAGGAGTGATCGGCAGGCCTGGTATGGGACTGTACTCGGCATCAAAGTTCGCTCTTGAGGGTGTATCCGAGGCACTTTACTCGGAACTTGCCCCCTTCAACATCAAGACCCTGCTTGTCGTACTCGGTACCTTCAGGACGCCGTTCGCAAACAACGTAGTGTACCCGAAAGCTGCGGCAGAACACACAGGAGGAAATGGAGCTGTTTCCGCGCCTTATTTGCGAGGTGCGGTAAATGATACCATCGACCGTGTGCGGCCATTCTCGGAGACCGCACCAGGCGATCCGGCGAAGGCAGCGAAAATGATCGTGAATATGGCGTTTCAGGAGGGCGACGCAAAGGATGTGGGGAATCATCTACGATTGATTCTGGGTACAGACAGCATGAAAGTCTGTAGGATCAAAGAAGCTATGTTTCGGGAGAACCTCGACGCGCTGGAAGAGCTCGCCGGGCGTTCAGACTTCTGAGAGCCTCGGATGCCTCTTCGGTTGCCCTTCCTGCCTTGGACCCCTCCCTTAGCACCAAAAACGTTCGACCCTTGCATGGCCCCGTGTCAACGGTGCATAAAGTTCTGGTACACCATAGGCAGGGGACCGAATGACCATATTATTGAGTCCAAGACGTAGCGGTATGTCGAGCAGACCGACCGATGAAAACCACAACCACTACTCCTCGCTGTGGGCAAAAAAGAATGACTTTGAACGGGTCTTACCGCGACTCGAACGCGGGGCCTCTCGCAAGTTGTAACTCAGGGTATACCCTAAGCGAGAATCATACCACTAGACCATAAGACCTCACGTGACTTGCTGAGATGGTGTGTAGGCTAAATATATATCACAAACTTTTGGCGACTCGAAACCTTGCCTCATTCGGAACTTACGTAAATTACTAGGCCAAGAACGTAGACATCAGACCGACATCCAAATCAAATCCCACTATCAGTCTTACCAGCGTTGGCGAGATACAGATAGCAGGACGGATGATTCAACTGTCCATCAAGCCTAGAGCTCGGGCTCTCCGGAGTGGCTGTTGACCGAAGTCACTTGGCAGCTGGGATCGAGCGCTTGGCCATATACGGAAGTTGGAGCAGAGAAGAGGAACAGTTCAGAGTTGTTCAAGAGGTGTGGACATTGACCAGTCAATGGTTGATCGAACGGAGCTCAATGATGGCACAAGCCATTTCGCTTTCGCTCTTGTTCGTGTTGATCTTCACCAGCACTATCAATAAAGCTCATGGTGATAGAGGCATAACAACAGAGACTTGATTCGACCACGGCATCTTCTGTCAGAGCATGTGGAATCAGCTATCCTAGTCAGGCGACAACGGGCGTCTCAATATACTCGGTCAACAGCTGAAGCCATCTGGCACATGATTGAGCAAACCTCGCCACAGCCAAGAATTTGACGTTCTGTCGTATCGTTTGTTCCCTGCATTCCATTGGGCTGGCACTGTCGCTTGTCTCCTTTTTCTCAAATGGTATTTCTGTGTCTGAGAAAATTGTTCGTATTCCAACAATCTTCTCAAAGGTTCAATTGACCTGTTGAACGGATGAACCTGTTCTACAACTTTCGCCTACAAGTTCTCCAGACCGTTAACCACCCTTCCCATGGGCAACCGTAACGTTCAATCCACAACCCCTTCTCAGACCACCTACAACAATCTTCACCGGGCATCCAGAACAACGCGATCCAACGCATCTGATCAATCCAGGTATTTCAACAGTGGTGGCGTCGAGACTTTGAAGCCACACTCCGCACAACTGCATCAAAGTATTGAGCTGTTTGAGTGAAGACAGTATTTCTGGGCACCTTTGTCGACACAACGTCTGACCAAATCGAAAAGAAAATGCAATATCGTCCGTTGTACAGGAGCTTGGTGCTCATGTTTCGAATTGCACACTCAATTATGACATTTATATAAACCTTGGGTCGCCCATGCTATGTCCTATACTCGTAGGTCACTCTCATTACAAGCCAACATGAAGTCTGTTCTTTATTCTGGCGTCCTGTCGACGCTCGTATCCGGTGGTCTGTCTTGGGACCCCCTTCATCTTCTTAAGAGAGACGCTATCTCGTGCATCACATCGACCATCCACTGCGGTAAAACCTGCGGAAATGCTGGAGGACGTAGCACTGGTACCATCACTATTACCAATACGGTCTTCGTTCCTACGACCACCACTCCTGTCGTTTACTATACTCCCACCGTCACTGCTACCAAGTACTGGGATTTTGCAACACTCGTCTACGGGGCTGCACTGACCATGACTACTGGGACCGTCACCATTCCTGTCACTGTAACCACAAGTACATTGGTAATTTTTCATAATGTCTCATAGCTTACGAACAAGACTGACCAAGTGTTGCAGACAACCATAACCAGAACCAATGTTGTAGATGCGACCACAACCGCCACCGTCTATTCTCTCTCTACAATCCAACCATCAGCGACTGCGCAGCCCCAGTCGTCTGCTTCCATCCCAGTCCAGTCATCTACTACAGTTCCGTCCCAATCTATCACCACGATACCATCTTCGTCATCGACAACGCTTATATCTGACGCATCCACCGCAGTAGGATCCCAGTCTTCTACATCGGTTCAGTCGCAGTCGTCTGCTCCAGTGGCCAACCAACGCCGTGGCGTCTTGCAGAAACGCTATAATGCGGTTAGCATAATGTGTACCTCCACTGGCTACACCGCGATCTATCCTCTCACCACTCTTACAGCACGGCCTACCACTCAGACCGTCGCTCCTTTCACTGTCACTGTCACTACCTGGACATCCAGCACACTGACGAACACACATAACACCATCGCGACACAGGTCACAACCCTCACCACAACAAACACGATTCCTATCTACAAGACCGTGACCAGCACCTCGTACACCACTGCTACCACCGTAAAGACGGCGCTTGACACCACGACCGTGTCCACATCCGTTGTCACCGCTACTGTCACCACAACGATCGCCAATTACAACACCCACGAGATCTGCGGCACTTCTACCGCCCACGCCAAGCGCTCTGTCACCTTTGGACACCCCTCTTCGACCCCAACTTCCATCCCTCAGCACCAGCACGACGTGATCACAAGCGTCACCACCTCGACCACCACAACCACCGTCTCCACTACCGCTACCGGATTCGCTAAAGCCACAGCAAGCTCCGTCACCACCGTGAACGGCCAGACATTCGGTGTCTTCACCGGAGCGACTCTGCTCAACTCCGCGAGCCACTATCTTAAGTCCTGCAAGTGCTCAGGTGGTGGGTTGTTCAGCATATGCGCGTACGGGAATGTGGCCGGGACTTGCAAGGCGTTCAGCGACTGCACTGCCTTGTGCAGTAGAATCGGCGGATGCAAGGGCACTGCCTACATTGCAGGCTACTGCAACTTCTTGAGCGTTGCACCGCTCGTGGCGTCCGACTCTTGCGCTGCCACCGGCACTGCTGCTGATGGGGTTACCGTCAAGAAATAATCCTCCTTTTGCTGTCAGTTTGAGGTTTAGTTGCTACGGGCCTATTAGCCCGTATTTCAATTTACTGTATAATCTGTATTCGCGCTGGTACTGCCAGAGCCTAGTCTTGATAGTATATCCATAAATTTACACACTGAAGTCATTGTAAATGGTAAATGTCGTAAAGAGTGGTGTCGATGTAGGGTGAACAAAGTGCCTGAAGCAAATGGTCGCATCAGAGGTGTCGTGGCACGGCATCTTGTGATGGGCAATCTAAAAATATGTTCGCCCAGAATAGCAAGATGAGGAAGAAACAAGCATTGCCGAAGCATTCCACGGATGGACGACCCCTTGGTCCCCGGAATGGAAGCCCCCCCC